>CM067173.1:130540921-130650921 GCA_034093135.1 Erigeron breviscapus
AGTTTTTCAGATTTGTCACTTAACTCTAAGGAAGTAGAGTCAAGCTTAGATTGGACATCAGCTCGTATAGATTCAACGAACTGAAAGTCACAAAGAAGAGATTCGAAGATTTTTGGTTTATCTTCTTCAGAGGCAGAGGAGTGAGCACAAACCTTTTTAATGGTGACGTTCACCCACTGACTTGAGGAGACTTGATCTCTTGTCAAAGCATCTCCATCAGCGAGCGCCATAAGGCACATGGCGTCAACATATTCTTCACTGTCTGAATCGTCAGATTCAGCCCAGTCATGCTCTTCAGCTACCAGCCCTTTTGCTGGTGTTTTGGCCTCTTCCATTTCAGCAACCTTGGCCTTCAGCTGATAGTATTTATTCCTGTACTCATCAGCAGGTTTGGAAGGGTTAGTTTTAGGAGCAGCAGGAGTTGGTAGGGCAACTCTGCACTCCTTTTGGTAGTGTCCCTTTCTACCACATCTCCAGCACTCCTCTTGAGTTTTGTCAACAGGAGGCTTATATGGAGCAACCGACCTACGGTTGTTCCATTTACGGGAGTACCTCTTACCAGCAACTAAGGCAAAATCCATGAAGTCGCTGAACATCTCTTGTTTCTCTTCAGCATCAAGATCATCAACAAGAGATTGAATAGGTTGTGGAAGAATAGAAGAGCTGGCACTAGTATTAAGATTACTGGGCTCAGCAGAGATAAGGGCCAAAGGGTCAAGAGCAGAATGAGAAGAAGAGGAAACAGAAGAAGAAGAGGGACCCGCACGATGCTGTGCATCAGCGGCAGCTCTAAGATTTTGAGCAAGAGCTCTTTCTTCGAACTGGAGCATGCCAAAGAGAGACTCAAGGTTAAGGCCATTGAGTCGCTCAGTGGTTCTGAGGATTTGTCTCAGACCTTGCCACTTGATAGGTAAACTATCAAGAAATTTGTGGCAAACCTCAAAATCATCATGAGAGATACCAACAATGGTCATGTCGTTCAGCAACCCTTTAAATCGGGTATATGAACCATTTAGACCTTCGTTGGGAAGGGAAAAGAAATTTTCATAAGCTCTTTTTAAGTCTATCTTTTTAGTGGCAATGGTAGCAGCAGGGCCTTCATGCATGCTAACCAATCTATCCCAAACTTCTTTTGAAGAGGGATATCTAATAACCACTTTCATGAGGTCAGTGGAAGAGTGCTGACAATCATGTTTTTGAGCCTTGCATCAAGATTAACAAGTCTCCTTTCATCGTCAGTCCATTGAACCTCTGGTTTGACGATGTCAATCACAATCTCAGGAGCGTCAACAGTTGCTCCTGGTGTTCTTTGAACCAGAGTGGGGATATAAGGACCGACGGTCAGAATAGACATAAGATAGGGTTCCACACCAACTATATGTAGTAACATCCTTTCCTTCCAAGACCCAAAGTCATCGGGCTCGAATCTTGGAGGGACTGATACGTAACCGAAGTCACGTGTGTTAACAAGGGTGGGAACAGCAGTCATGTTCTTGTTTTAAGAAGAGATTAAGAGAGAAATTTAAGAAAAATAAGTATGCAAACGGATCTTTGTTTCAATGATTTAGAAACGATGGCTCTGATACCACTTGACAGTCCTTGATTTGCACACTTATGTTATGATTATCTTAGACAAGAAAGTAATAACAGAAAGTAAAGAATATAAACAAGAACAAGTTCAATTGTTAGAAAACTATGCAAGTCTAATCATATGTATCATTGAATTAAACGATGAATACATGGTCGATATTACAACTTGTCTTACAAGAATACAAATGAACTAGGTAATTGCTAAGCCTAGAAAGGAAGAAAGAAACTTAAGCAATTACAAATAAAGTGACACACACTTTGTGGTGATAAAACACACAGTGTAAATGGTGCGGCTGTGTTGCTTTATATAGAAAGGAATTAGGGCAACACAGTCTTACAATGATAGTGATGTGATGGTGGTTGTCGACGTTCCATTGGCTCTAAGTACTTGGATCCAGGAGCCTTTGTCTTCTTTACCAAAACGGGTGTGAGAGAGAAACCCTTGTGTTTTGGTCCACCTGCATCTTTTCCTTTTAAGGTAAGCTACAGTTGGAAGAACCACCATGGTACAGGTGGACCAAAACAAGGGTTTCTCTCTCACACCCGTTTTGGTAAAGAAGACAAAGGCTCCTGGATCCAAGTACTTAGAGCCAATGGAACGTCGACAACCACCATCACATCACTATCATTGTAAGGCTGTGTTGCCCTAATTCCTTTCTATATAAAGCAACACAGCCGCACCATTTACACTGTGTGTTTTATCACCACAAAGTGTGTGTCACTTTATTTGTAATTGCTTAAGTTTCTTTCTTCCTTTCTAGGCTTAGCAATTACCTAGTTCATTTGTATTCTTGTAAGACAAGTTGTAATATCGACCATGTATTCATCGTTTAATCAATGATACATATGATTAGACTTGCATAGTTTTCTTACAATTGAACTTGTTCTTGTTTATATTCTTTACTTTCTGTTATTATTTTCTTGTCTAAGATAATCATAATATAAGTGTGCAAATCAAGGACTGTCAAAAATATATACTTATCTAGGAACAATATCGGATATTGAAACATCATTTACAGAGAACTGAGATGACCTTGATATTGATTTTGATATATTAGATGTTTCTAAACCACTACTCCCCAATGAAGAACTATATTCCTGAAAGAGTGGCATTTCGGGATCAGTGTTACTATGCATGAAAAATGCAGGTTCGGCTGGCATCGGAAGTGTGATAGAGAAGCTATTAAGCATGAGAACAACAGAAGCCATGGTTGGCCTGTCAATAACTTTTTCTTGAACACATAACAACCCAATGTGAATACTTCTAATAATGTCACGCAATGAACCTGATCCAGTAGTCAATATGGGATCAATCATATCTGGTGCTCTCCCATTCTTCCAGCTTTTCCATGCCTACAAGAGATTTAACAATTTTGTTTCAAATGACATATATTACAACAAGTATAGAGTTTTGCAAGGACATGATTGCATACGGAGATGATGACTTTGTTGTTTTATATATGTTGTTTGTAATAGGTGGAAAAGATTGGTGGTATTTATGTACTTTCATGCCTAAAATATATTTAACAATTTTGTTTAAGCCTTCCAGGGACATAAATTACACCAAAAATAGAAATTTACAAGGACATGAGTTACTCTTGAGCTCGCTGAACGATATTTTTGACCATAAGGTCACTTTTCAACATATAAGAGAGATGTATGTTGAAGCATCAGCAGACATGACAAGTCATGTTGCTGATTCACCATTCAGCATTCCCAACTTGCTGACCAGATATTTAAACCTGGTTTCATCTAAAGGTTTAGTGAAGATATCAGCTAGTTGGTCATCAGTGGGGATGAAGTAGATTTCAACATCCCCTTTCATGACATGGTCACGAATGAAATGGTACCTAATGTCAATGTGTTTGGTCTTAGAATGCTGAACAAGATTATGTGTGATTGCAATTGCACTTGTATTGTCACACATAATGGGAATCTTAGAGAATTCTAAGTCATAGTCAGCGAGTTGGTTTTTCATCCATAGGACGCTGCTGATACATATTCTGCTTCAGCAGTGGAGATGGAAACTGTATGCTGTTTCTTACTAGACCAACTAGTCAGCTTCCCCCCCAACAGTTGACATCCACCACTGGTACTTTTCCTATCTAACATGCAGCCAACATAGTCAGAGTCAGAATATGCAACTAGGTCAAAATTGGAGTCTTTGGGATACCAGAGACCCAATGTTGAAGTACCTTTTAGGTACTTGAAAATTCGCTTAACAGCGAGAAGATGGGATTCTCTAGGAGAGGCTTGATATCTTGCACATAAGCATGTAGCGAACGTGATATCAGGACGACTCGCTGTGAGATACATCAGCGAGCCAATCATTCCCCGATAGAGAGTGGGATTCACATGCTTGCCATCAGGATCAACATGAAGATTATTGGGAGGAGACATGGGAGTGGCCTTAGTAGTGACATTAGACATGTCAAATTTGGCCAGCATGTCTCGAATGTACTTTTCCTGATTAATGAAAATCCCATTTGGGAGTTGACGAATTTGAAGACCAAGAAAGAAGGTCAGCTCACCTATCATGCTCATCTCAAAATGAGAGGACATCAGTGAGCTGAACTTGGTGCAAAGTTTCTTGCTGGAGGACCCAAAAATGATGTCATCTACATATATCTGAACATATAGGACATCAGCACCCTTTTTATAGATGAAGAGGGTGCTGTCAATGGATCCTCGCTGAAACTTATTAGAAAGAAGAAATTCAGAGAGAGTGTCATACCAAGCTCTGGGAGCTTGTTTAAGACCATAGAGTGCCTTATAAAGGCGATAGACATGGTGTGGCTTGGCTGGATCTTCAAAACCAGGTGGCTGCTCAACATAAACTTCCTCATCGAGTTTTCCATTTAGGAAAGCACTCTTTACATCCATTTGATATACAGTGAAGTTTCTGTAAGCAGCATGTGCCAAGAATAAGAGCCCTTGATTTGCACACTTATGTTATGATTATCTTAGACAAGAAAGTAATAACAGAAAGTAAAGAATATAAACAAGAGAACTAATTTATGAAAGTACTATGCAAGTCTAATCATATGTATCATTGATTAAACGATGAATACATGGTCGATATTACAACTTGTCTTACAAGAATACAAATGAACTAGGTAATTGCTAAGCCTAGAAAGGAAGAAAGAAACTTAAGCAATTACAAATAAAGTGACACACACTTTGTGGTGATAAAACACACAGTGTAAATGGTGCGGCTGTGTTGCTTTATATAGAAAGGAATTAGGGCAACACAGCCTTACAATGATAGTGATGTGATGGTGGTTGTCGACGTTCCATTGGCTCTAAGTACTTGGATCCAGGAGCCTTTGTCTTCTTTACCAAAACGGGTGTGAGAGAGAAACCCTTGTGTTTTGGTCCACCTGCATCTTTTCCTTTTAGGGTAAAATACAGTTGGATGAACCACCATATGACTCTTGTCTTCTTGGGACCAAAACACAAGGGTTTCTCTCTCACACCCGTTTTGGTAAAGAAGACAAAGGCTCCTGGATCCAAGTACTTAGAGCCAATGGAACGTCGACAACCACCATCACATCACTATCATTGTAAGGCTGTGTTGCCCTAATTCCTTTCTATATAAAGCAACACAGCCGCACCATTTACACTGTGTGTTTTATCACCACAAAGTGTGTGTCACTTTATTTGTAATTGTTTAAGTTTCTTTCTTCCTTTCTAGGCTTAGCAATTACCTAGTTCATTTGTATTCTTGTAAGACAAGTTGTAATATCGACCATGTATTCATCGTTTAATCAATGATACATATGATTAGACTTGCATAGTTTTCTTACAATTGAACTTGTTCTTGTTTATATTCTTTACTTTCTGTTATTACTTTCTTGTCTAAGATAATCATAACATAAGTGTGCAAATCAAGGACTGTCACAAATATATACTTATCTAGGAACAATATCGGATATTGAAACATCATTTACAGAGAACTGAGATGACCTTGATATTGATTTTGATATATTAGATGTTTCTAAACCACTACTCCCCAATGAAGAACTATATTCCTGAAAGAGTGGCATTTCGGGATCAGTGTTACTATGCATGAAAAATGCAGGTTCGGCTGGCATCGGAAGTGTGATAGAGAAGCTATTAAGCATGAGAACAACAGAAGCCATGGTTGGCCTGTCAATAACTTTTTCTTGAACACATAACAACCCAATGTGAATACTTCTAATAATGTCACGCAATGAACCTGATCCAGTAGTCAATATGGGATCAATCATATCTGGTGCTCTCCCATTCTTCCAGCTTTTCCATGCCTACAAGAGATTTAACAATTTTGTTTCAAATGACATATATTACAACAAGTATAGAGTTTTGCAAGGACATGATTGCATACGGAGATGATGACTTTGTTGTTTTATATATGTTGTTTGTAATAGGTGGAAAAGATTGGTGGTATTTATGTACTTTCATGCCTAAAATATATTTAACAATTTTGTTTAAGCCTTCCAGGGACATAAATTACACCAAAAATAGAAATTTACAAGGACATGAGCGTTATTGACAATTTAGCGTACAAATATAATTCATTTGAATGTAAATTAATTTAATTGGTTACTTATTACTTAGATGAGTGCTTTCTAGGTATTTCTAAAGAATGGAGAAGAAATTAACGGTGCAAAAACGAGCCAAAACGTTTGCAAAACGGAACCAAAGAACAAATTAAAGTCAGAATGGTCAAAGCTGAAGAGACCACCACCAAGGTCTCAAAGACCTCAACCACGGTCTAGACTGCGAACCCATTCACAGTCTCGGAGACCTCGGTCACAGTCAGACCTTGACGTTTCGTTCATATACATTCATTATGAAGTTTTACTACTTTATGGAAATGGTTGAATTGTGGAACATGCAAGAACTCTAAAATCATAATCATTACAATGGGTAGAGGCTACTCAACATCATTACAAGTTACAATTAAAAATAGCATTTGGTCAAGTGTTTCAGTATCATTTACTTTTAAGATTGCATTTTACTTTACATATCAAGTAAGTTACTAATTAAATATAAATTCTTAACTTTTAGATACTATTCCCGTATGCATGATCTTGGACTAACTACTAGCTAGCTTTCTATATCCGAGAGGGTACACATCCGATTTGTAATATACAATTAATTGTTAGTATAACCTCGTTTTATAAATTTAACACTTGGGCGATTTTTTATACGCAAAACATTTGAATAAAATACCCTACGATATCAGACATCACACACATAGATTATGACTCTGTTGGTTTATTATCATATGGTGTTATGTAATAGGTGAAAAAGTTTGGTAGTACTTACAAAGCTAAGAAGGTCTTCAGTGCTCTCTCCATTCCGAAAACATTGGTTTTTCTGACCTGTTATCATCTCTAGTACTAACACTCCAAAGCTAAAAACATCTGATTTTACTGAGAATTGGCCATGCATGGCATATTCTGGTGCCATATAACCGCTACAATAGGGGACAAAATGGGCGAAGAGTTAGCACTTAAACTCGAACGCATCTTGATTAGTTTGAAATAAACTTGACTAATATAACTGTATTGCATGTATAAAATTTAGGAATGGTCAATCTGGAAATATAAAAAGGTAATGAGTAAACAAGTAATTCCGTAATGACAACAACACATTTTAGCCATAGCTATTGCATCCGTAACTAGTTTTTATTTGCTCACGAATTGAAGTATAACTGAACTTCTATATATAGCTACAAAAATCTTAATATAATGAAATTAGTCTTAGAAAAGTGTACTTACTAGGTTCCAACAATCCGACTCGTGTCACCTTGAGTTTCCTCTGGCTTAAACAATCTTGCCATGCCAAAGTCTGCAATTTTCGGGTTCATTTCAGAATCCAGCAAAACATTACTAGCTTTCATATCACGATGAATTATCTTAAACGAGAATCTTCATGAAGGTATAATAGCCCCTTCGCAATCCCTTTAATGATATTGTATCGTTTTTCCCAATTAAGAAGAGTACGCTTAGTTGGATCTATATCAACATTTGCACACAATATGTTAGTCAAACATTGTTAATTAATATAACAAAAACTTTGAAAGAAGTTACCAAATATAAAGTGATCAAGACTAGCATTTTGTAAAAACTCGTAAATGAGAAGTCGTTCCCTTCCTTCTATGCTGAAACCAAGCAGCCTAACCAAATTACGATGTTGAAGCTTTGCAACTAGTAAAACCTCATTCTTGAATTCCACATCACCTTGACCAGAATCCCTTGCTAGTCTTTTTACTGCAATCTCTAATCCATCTCTTAGGGTACCCTGTATATTGATATATATTAAAAGCATCGATCAATATTTAAGTTCTATCAAGAACCGATTCGGAAAAAAAAACTAGCAATTTTTCTCATACTTTGTAAACTGCTCCAAATCCACCTCGTCCGAGCTTATTTTCTTCAGAAAAATCATTTGTTGCTTCTTTAATTGTACTAAAGTTGTATTGTAAAGATTCGGCGGTGCCAATATCCATACTTTCGCCTAGTTGAATGGGAGAGGAATGACAAGTGCTCAGTTATAATATAACAATGTAAACAAGTGGCGGCCATGAGATTTTAACACCCCGGCCGAGCAAAGAAAAATATGCCCCTAACTTTAACCGAATTCAAATATATAAATAACTTTTTTTATAAACGATAACTAGCATTATAACAAAAAAATTATATATGCATAATAAGATCATAATTTTAGAATTACATACCATAGTAGTTACTTATTTATCCTTATCGTGAAGTCTCCTATATTTCTTTAATAGCAACATCGAGATGCATATCCTTCAACTGTAACTTCTTGCTCACTATATTCACCTCCTTTAATAATTGATACCAGATCACAATTGATACCACAAACTCAAATTCACCGAGTTCTTTTTCAGCTAGTGAATTTGCTGCACTTGCAGTTGCATCATCATTATCCGTTTCTCCAACTTCAAGTAAAGCTTCTCGCACATCTACAAGTTGCAATTTGATAGCCTTAACACTCTCCACGCGACTTTCCCATTGAGACAAACGTGAGCCATATCACATAATGTAAGATTAAGAGAATGGCAACCACAAAAAGTGTAAAATGCTCTAGGATTTAAATCTAGAAATATCTTTTGCACTCCTTGGTGTTTTCCTTTCATGTTTGCCCCGTTGTCATAACCTTGACCACGCATATCATCAACTACAAGACCAAGTGACTTTAACTCTTCGAGTGTCGTTTCAAATAGACCTTTTCCAGTGGTATCATTAACATTCAAAAATCCTAAAAATGACTCCTCAATCGTTACAGAATTAGTACTAAAGTATTGTATATATTACATTTTAGACATTAATTAAAATGGAATCAAATATATATTTATATTATAACACATCTTTAACATATTATACATTTATATATAATATATAAAAAAATTTCAAAAATTTATGCCCTCAAAATTTATGCCTCGGCCGGGAATCGGGTTTGCACATCCTTTAGCCTCCTGAATATAACAATGTAAACAAGCGGACATAATTCGTAGTTGTAAACTTGGAACTTACTATGAGTACTTTCACTTGGCAACGGCTGGGGCGTTGACTTCTTCTTTTTCCTCAATCTCATGAACATACAGAGTAAAGAAATTATTATGACACTTATTACTCCCACAATAACCACCATGATTATTACCACCCGTGTCGTATCATTTTTTTTTCCTGCAAAAAAGGAAAGATTTATAAATGATTGATGTAGCATGTATTCTAAGTTTGAATAATATTCTTGTTCAAGATTTACTTTCAAATGGAATCCATTTCCACAAATATGAAAGCTCAAATTGATTTGAGGCAGAAATGGAAAAGAACTATTTCATTAATTACAAGCAAGAAACATGCGATATAGATGAGCAAACTTTGGTACATCAATGAAATTACGATCTTTTTTGGTATTTGTAAGTATATGAACGCTAATTATTGTAAGTTTCAAAATTCAACTTAAACCATATTAATTTTAGATCATATGTAAATTGTAATGCTAAATTCTAAATGAAGACATATATTGTATTCTTTTCTTTTCCGGGTTTGTCTGATCGTAAGTTATCCCAGAAGCAACACAATGATGATGATGTTTCAATCCATGTACTACAAATGAAAAGCGGATCGAATTAGCGACTATGGTGTAGAGTCCGCCTAAATAGAAGACTTGGTTGCTATTTAACATAACTCAGAAGCCAATGACCCTAGCCGAATTGGTTAGGGTTAGGTACCAGGTTTTATATGGACTTTGAAGAGTAAATATTTAGGGTGATTTAAAATGAATAGAGTAATTAATATTCAGATAAATATTTTATTTAAATTTTTTTTTATAATTTAGATGGATGAGATGATGATTCCCGGATGATGAAAAGAGGTTAATCCTAGCCATGTGATAAGGAAATAAGTGGAATGACTTTCTATGTATATGGAGTCAAAGTAAGCTGATTTAATATTCTTTTTGAATAACTTATCAAACTTTTAACCAGACGTGCTAAACGGTATAAGATCTTGAAAACTTATTGTATGTTATATTAGATGATATGTTATATTTGAATGTAGCTCAATTATTACTAGTAGATATGGACATATGATATGTAAAGGTAACACTAAAATTTCTATGTATATATATTGTTACGGAGTACTTTTTTGTGTCAAATAAACACAATCAAGTTTTTTTTTCAGCTATCAAACATCAACAATACTCAATTCTATCAAAAAGACCAAATATAAGGTGAGTATTTTAACCGAGAGTAGAGAGACTCTTTCCTCAAAAACCTCCCGGTCCCGCACTAGTGTGTTTTCAATAATAGGTGGCATGCAATTGTCATTAGACAGAAGATCAAAAATCAATATTACAAGAACTTACGGTTGTACCTGGTGATGGCGGTAGTTGAATCGGCGGAGATGGCTGTAAAACCGGTGGTGATGATGGGCTGATTATACCAGCAGACTCATTAAAAAATCTATATGACTCATACCTAAAATTACATCTAGGTAAAAGAAATCTACCACCAGCTCTGCCGTTCAAGTATATCGGTATCTGATTGATTGATTCTTCTAAGCAGTCATTGCATTCCAATTCCGACAAGTTTGGAAGACACTGAACAAGTGCATATATAGTCGAGAAACCCGGTCCAGTCGTGTTTGCTGAAGCAAATTTCAATAGCGAACCACCAGCCGCAGCCTTCGTTCTCAAGTCAGCTAGTAATGGTCTAAGAGCCCTATTGAACTGATTAAAATCACTAGTATTTTGAGTATTAAACAAAATCTGACCAAATTTGAATCCAGTTTGTTGCAATATAGTTTGGTTGGAGTAATACAAAAGGCAGTTGTCGTAGTACCCTATTGCTTCCTTTTGGTTCGGACAAAGTTTTCGTAGATTAATAACGGAGTCATTTAGGCAAGTTTGACACTCACTTAGAATGATGTCGCCTCGACATAGGGCAGCCGAGTTTACCCAATTGTTTCCTTGGCCAGTGGAGATATTGAAAAAACCGAAACCGGAGTTGGTGCTTGGGAGTGCAGAGAGGGCGCTGTCAAGATTTCTTTGGTATAAGGTGTTTCGGGTATAGTTAGACGCTATATCACAGAAGTAGTAACGGAAGTCGGTTTGAGCTAAGGTGGTTTTATTGACTAGATATATGGAAATAAATGAGGAATATTAGGGGTCAATGGATGGATATGGATTGGATCATGATCCGATCCATTAGTGATCCAACTTAAATGGATCATGATCCGATCCGTGATCCAACATAATGGATCGTGATCCGATCCATATCCAAATAATTTTAAATAGATGGATCATCATCCGGATCGATCCATTAAATTTTTTCAATAATTTTATTTTTTAGGTGAATAAAAATTTTACTTTTCAGAAACTAAGGAACGTTTAGTAGGGAAAACCTTTCGTGCCCCCGTCACCCGTGTCCATTGTGACTCGTGCCCCCAGTTACCTTGTCTTAGTCACCCCTCGCCCCCAGTCACCTCAGCCCGTGCCCCCAGTGACCCCGGCCATGGGTGCCCCAATGACCTGTGTCCCCGGTCACATATGAGTAGTTTTACGGTTAGCATGAGCATTTTTTGCTTTGCTGAGGCAGACGATTTGATAAAAGAAGATGGTTGTGACTTTAAAGAGTTGGGTCGTAAATAGGAAACCATCTTCATATTGAGTATTGACTGGGTTAGAACTCAGAAGAAAAAACAAACATATTCCTGTCCACTTAATTTCTATGGGTTTATATTGGATAATAATTGACTGTTTTTTGTTTTCTTCTATATTTCTGTTTCATTTCAGAGTTTTGGAAAATAGAAAAGCATTGCGCATAATAGACGCTATATCACAGAAGTAGTAACGGAAGTCGGTTTGAGCTAAGGTGGTTTTATTGACTAGATATATGGAAATAAATGAGGAATATTAATCTAAAAGTAATTGATGTCGGTGTATGTAGTTATTTTCATAGTTGAAGGATGTATGTTGTAAATAATTTCATTAAGGGTATTATAGGTATATTAATAAATATTTTAACAACAACAACAACAACAACAAGGGTACCCAATCCCAGCATAAGCCGGGCTATGGGGGAGGTATGATGTAGACAGACCTTACCCCTACTCAAAGGTAGGGAGGCTGCTTCCGGATCCACCGAAGTGGAAGGGACCTCCGGCCCGAAAGTAAAAAATAGGGTTAGATCCACCGGATTGGAGGTCTAAACCAGTTCTCAATCTCAACTCTCGATCTCACGTTCTCATCTCGATCTCAAGAATAAAAGATTTTCAATCTCAGATCTTAGATCGGAGAAAAAAAGCCGTTAGAATTGAGAGAGAAAGAGAGTAGGAGAGAGAGAGAAGAGAGAGAGACATTATTCCAGATAAAAAAAACAAGTTACAATACAAGACTTCCCCATATATAAAAAGAGGGTGAGAAATTTGGAAGAAGTAAATGATTTATAAGGTAGTTTAGATTAAATAATTTAGATAACTTACACTACTCGCCGCCACCACCACTAATCGCCGCCCACCACTATCGCCGCCACACCACTGTCGCACGCCACTGTCACCCGTCACCACCACCACCGCCGTTACACCACCGCATCACGCGGGTATCGTTCTAGTATGGAAATAAAAGAGGACCATATGATCAGTAGTTTACGGTTGTCGTGCGCTTTTTTTTTTCTTTTTGTTGTGGTAGATAAAAGGAGCACTACAAATAATGTTGCATTTGTCCACACTTTTAGTTAGTGTGAACAAATTAAAAATTTTGTCACGTTTTTATGTGTGTAAAAATGTGTAGAACTAAAAGTGTGTAGAAATTTATCCACACTAAAAAGTGTGAACTTTTAGTTCTTCACACTTTTTAGTGTGGACTTTCACAATTATTTTGTAACACCCCATTTGTCCACACTAACTAAAAAGTTAGTGTGAACAAATGGGGTGTTACAAAATAATTGTGAAAGTCCACACGATCTTTTTCACTAGTCTATGAAGAACAAAGTCTTTCGATAAAGAAGAAAACGAGACACTTCCTGTGAACATATATTGAAGTCAAAAGTGACAGTAGAAGAATATATGATTGCAAACTGGTTAAATTTTGTGATTTCAGTTATAGAGCAGTATCAATTTCGGGCCAAAAAACTTTCTCACCTCTCTCAAAATCACTTAAGATTCAGGTATTGTTTGGATTATATTCGTACAAATATGTGAGTCGATTAAAAAATGGTTTTTGAATAGATTCTGTCTATCATCGTCTTAGAAATGACATATATACAGTAGATGGATAGGGTCCTTGCCAAAAAAGCAGAAAAATATATATCCTATAATGATGAATTTCCTCGCCCGGTTTATGTCAAATTAGCAGACACATGGATTCGAGGCTATATATTTCTTTAGAATTTCATACGAATACGGATCATTACACTTCATGCATTTTCCCATTACTGACTCATGCTTGAGTTTGAGGGGCAAGCACTGTAATTTTCAACTTAAATATCAATCTGCCTTCTTTTTGTTTTTACAAAACTTCTAGTGATCCTTTGAAACTATAAGAATAATTATAATTATTGCAAATAAAAAGAGAGCGTTAGGTTTGTGCCAACATTTATCTGTAATTCGAATTTAGGTATGTACATGTTTGACCGTGGAAGTCAAACGTTACATATTTCTAGTTTCCGATTTGATCATTTTAAGCTAAGATACAGAATAAATGTTCAGATTTAAAAAAAAAGCTTAATTGCTTCTAAATGTTAGTGGACTGGATATAGGCTATCCCGTGTCCAGATGTCTGAGGCGGTAGCTCATGTCAAAGGTTAGGATGTCTCATAGATCAAACCAGTGTAGATTAGCATCATCGTTGAGTGTATCTTTCCGAGTTCTTGTGTTGGTTTCTTTAATGCGATGATTAATAATTAACAGTGAGTTGATCTTCATTTCTATAGTGTTTATATTGATGTCTTTTATATCTATATAGCGTGTTGACGAGTGTCTCTCGCATGGAGCCCAATGCGACGGCGGTTGCGGCGACGACGATCCAGTGGTGTAAGTTAATTGTAAATTTTTTATAAATTTTTCCATAAGGGTGTCTACAACTATTGTGTGACAACTTCCAAAAATTGAGGTGGGCTAATCTTTATAAATGAGTATAGAAGCTTTTGTTTTTTCACGTACACTTGGGCACAAAGTCAGAATAGGGTCATTGTCTCCATGCCATTATTACAAACTGGACAGAATTCATCGGGTAGCATTACATTTCGGCTTAACAAATTAACATAAGAGTAGGAAGCCTATCCATTTCGGCCCTCCCACCCATTTCTATTGGTCTATGTTGGATAATAAAATAATAGTAACAATAATAATTGTTAATTTAAGTTTTCTTTATTATAAATGATTCACCTTAGTATAAGCATCGGAAAAGAAAAAGTTAATTGCGCATGCCACTCCGACTCGATTTGTAGGCTTATTTTCTTTGACTTTAGTAGTTTGGGATTCTATAACTAGATTTTTTTTTAAATACATAGATAATGAGTTTACATGGAAATAAAAAGTAAACAAGCAACATGTTGGGCTGCTAATCATTTTTAGTTTTTGTACAATAAAACCATGACGTTCAAGAAGTACATTCGTAGATACTGACGTTATGTTGATACTACACATAACTCGTTGGCTCTGCCAAGTAACTCAACTGTATGAGGGTGCGAAAAGTCAAAGGTATCAAATGCAAATGGTTTAAACACCTGTTGGTTCCCAAGACACCCCTTTTTTGTATTTGACCATTTTGGGATGGAATTTCATGCATTATTGTTTGTTTAGTATACGATTATGTACACAATGGTTAATGTAAAAAACAAACTTTTTAGACTAATCTGTTTACTTCCTCTTTATAATTGGGTGTGAGGGAACCATATTAAGCTTGTTTGTTATGTAGTGCAATAGGATAATACTAGAAGGTACCCGTGCAAATGCGGCGGCGATGACAAAAACAGGTGGCGGTAATGGCGTTGGCGGTAGCGGTATGGTTATTAATGTAAAAGTTATTGATGTAAAGGGGTAATGTAGTTATTTTAAAGATTCAAGGATGTATTATTGTAAATAATTTCATTAAGGGTATTATAGGTATATTAGGTGAAGGTTTGTAATTTATAACCAAAGGAAAGTAAGGTTATATATTATAAGGAAATATCCTCAAGTGGGAGTGTTGTAATTATGAGAATATTTCAATATACTTATACGGCCGCATATCTATGAACCATTAGGGTCGCACACATAGAACGAGGAGGGCTTAATTGAACTTTATAAATAACAAGGAATTCATTGGAAATGAAAATAACTAAAAGTTTCCAAAAATAGATTTGGAAATGATTCGCGGGTCGGAAACGCGAATCGGGTCGAAAACGGGATCGGACATCAAGCACCATGGATCAAAGTCGACCCATGGGGGTCCCACTAGGTCGGCCGCGCAAGGGAGGGGAGAGGGAGAAGGAAACTAGGTTTCCTTATCCCACATTGATTCAAAGAAGGAAACCTAAGGGTTTTCTATGCCTATATAAAGAACCCTTATTCCTTCTTGAATCCTTGCACCAAAACCCTTTCTCTCCTCTCTCTTTTTCGTGTGGAGCTCGACACCACCCTAGGTGGAGAGCACCCCATTCTAGTTATTTTTCCGGTGGGTATTTGTTATAACGTAAAGTTATAGCTAGCACTTATTTAAGTGTCGTTGATTCGTTCGCGTGTACGAGTCTTTTGAGGGGCGCGACTTCGGGTCCTTTTTCGTGGCAAGCAAGCTCACGTTATTCTTGCTCAAGAATAACGTCTCGGGAGGTCGTCTAAGAGGTTAGTAGTTCTTCTATTTATTTATTGTTTAGTTACTATATACATGCGCGATAGATCTTGGCTAGGGAATTAAATAGTTTTAATTGTTTTATTACATGCTTCCGCTAGTAGTAATTAATTAGATTAATTACATGTTCATTAATTATATTTAGATAAAATTAATTTGTATTTAAATAATTAAACGTTTTTAATTATTTACGTTTTAAACCCTACACTTATAAAAGGTTTTAAATATAACCCTTGATTAATGAACAATGTTTATTCTTGGAATAAACATCATTTTGGTTAATAAAATCCCAACAGTGGTATCAGAGCCAAATCGCGTTATGGTATAGTAGCTAAAGCGCTCAATTAAATATGTAATTGTTAAATTATATATTTTTGAGCATGATCGTTCAACCCATATATTAGTATGTATCGGGTTATGTATCTAGCCATGTACATGCATGCATGGCTAATACATTTAGTGCTTGTAGTATTACTTGTAGTGTAGGATATAATGCCCTAGTTTTACAATAGAGATCACATTAAGTAGTTAATGACATGCATATTAAAATTTTTGTAAAACTAGTGAAAATGTTAAAATAGTTTTTAACTAATGGTGCAACAATTTGTTTTGAGTGCATTGATGTGTGAAATCGAGTAATAAAATTTATAAACACGAATTACGAAAAGACTGACTACAACACACTCACAGGCAGTGAACCTGATCGCATGCAGTATAGTAAATTCGGTAAATCCGAGGTCGATCACAAGGACTTAGTAAGCAATTGTTAAAATAAAGTAATTCAAGTAAAAGGGGGTTTTGTGACCGAATTGTCACTTTGCAATTAGTTAGAAATTTGTTAGTAATCCCTCAGGATTAATCGAAAAGAGAGTTTTTGTTTAAAACAATAATTTAAAAGGCATCCATCTTGAATCCGCTTAACAACATGTTCAGATTGCACATAAATGAAGTTCAAATTCAATTAAGTTGACAAAGATAATCGTGACAAAATAAAGACACAAACTGGTACCACCAACGTTTGTAAAATCATTTTAATCACCTAATTAATCAGTTCCTTTGTAAAAGCCGGTACCACCAATGCTTAAACAATTTCCCTAACCAACTAGTTTGTTTGACTATCAAATTAACAATTGTATCTATGTGAAGACAACGTGGTACCACCAACCGTTATTCAACACGTTGACAAAATAATTCCTTTTATCAAAATGACGTTCACTATCATACCATGAACTAGTGACAATTTATTAAAGATAATCAATTGAAATCACATATATGTTCAACTAGTACCACTAACGAAGAACATACATATCACCAACATCATAAAAATAGTTGATAAAGAATTAAATCATCAAGATCATCGACACAACGATAATTGAAATCAACTTTGAATTAATAAAATAGTGCAATCCTTACATATTGTCTCACTTCATCAAGATGGATGATAAGGCGATTAGCCACTCATATTAAAATACGAATAACAAATCAAATAAAGAGAATTCATCGTTACCGAATACAAGGAATTGAATACGAATAACGGAAATCGTCCAATCGTAATGAAGATCTTCCAAAGAATTAAATCTGAAGAAAAACTGCTAAAAAGTGCTCTTAATTCGACAGGAAGTAAAAGTTAGGGTTTTGGGATAATTAAGCATGCTATTTATAAGTTTCCAAAAATTTGTGCAGAACCGACCCTCATTGCGGCTCAATGAAGTGTAGTTGCGGCGCAATGAGGTTTGACTCGCGTTTGACTTTGACTTGCGTTGACCGTTGAAATCTTGAAATCATTGCGGCGCAATGATGGGAATTGCGGCGCAGCTTAACTCTTCTGGAATTTTGTTGCGGCGCAACAGTATGTTGACTTACATTGGCCGTTGAAATCTTGAAATCATTGCGGCGCAATGATGGGAATTGCGGCGCAGCTTAACTCTTCTGGAATTTTGTTGCGGCGCAACAGTATGTTGCGGCGCAATGCTTCTGTTTCCAGCGTTGACTTTTGTTGATTCCAGCTATCTTCATCCAAACGCTCCGGAATTCATCCGTTAGCACTTCTTTCACCTCAATAATGTCGTTTTCTCCAGATTTACGCTTAAAGACCTGTCAGTAACCTGAAACACTAACAAATACCATAAACGCACCAAATGTATACAAAAACGACTCATAAAACACGCTAATTCAACTACATTCATTGTGGGAAATGGGTATAAAATACGACACATCAAATCCCCCCACACTTAAGCTTTGCTTGTCCTCAAGCAATTCCAAGCTGAAAAACAATAATACCTTGGTACATCATGGAACCACATTTCAGTAATCAAAAAGAAGCTCAACCATAAAATGAAAAGAGATGGTTAGGCAGTTTTAATCTTAAATGAAAACCGGAATGTTTGACAATATTTGACTGATACACAAGCCTTAATAACACGACTAAGCACAAAAGAAACGAATAAGTGATATCTCGCCTATCCTACTCCATCTAACTTACTTTTGGGGTTGAATATTTGAATAATCACTCAATGCCAAGTCGTGATGCATAATCTTTTAACCATAGGCTTGTACTAGAATCATTCCTTCATCGCCAAGGCGCAAGCACCCTATAACGTCTATCAGAAGAGGACTTTAAGGGTTGTAATGAACTCTGAGGCTAAACAGGGTATTTAAAAGGGTATGGAAATTTGGGTAAACAAATGGTGTTAACAAAGAAATAACACAACATTTAACAAAGTTTTCACATATAGTCTAGTCCATAAACAATCCCATGTCATTAGTTGCCAACGGTCCAAAACCCGAGAAGTTGTCCAGACAATACCCCCAATAGACGATTAAAAACCGACACCATTGTGGTGTATGACAATCAAACAACTCATCAACCAATTCTAACCAATGTTGACTTAGTGACAAACTAGCCAACCCGCATATAAAAACCAAAGAATGTAACAATGTAAACCTTTTGTTGGTTATAAAGATGTACCAACTCAACTTGATAATTTGAAGTAAAATTGAAGCCTTTGTTGGTGTAATTGATGAACCAACTAATAAAAATGATTTGACAAAAGGTGAGAAATACCAACTGACAGCCCAAGCTCTTTTTTCATTTTTTTCTATTTTTTTTTCTTTTTCTGTTTTTCAATTCTTTTATTCTTTTTATTTTTTTTTTGTGAGCTACTTTTACTCTGACTAATTGGTATTCTCTAAATAACTTTGAAACAGTGACAAATCATTTAACAAAAATGCTAAGATAAATAATCCGGACTTTATCCAAAAACCATGACGAAATCAAACTACCCCCATAAAATGAGAATATCCCAACCCGACATAATAAGACAAAACCCAAACCATCCACTAGCATAGGCAACCAATGACCCACCAGGACTTCGACTATCGGTATGGCTAGGAAAGGTGTATATTTAGGTGGATTTAATAACAAAGAACAGGCTAATGACAACATGTTTTCTATTGTTTCTTGCACTAAAAGTGAGTACAACATAAGGGTTTAACAGGTGGTTCACTAACCAGTGTAGTTAGCTACTAAGCACATTAACAAAACATGCACATATAACAAATTTTACGAAACAAGGGTGAACATACAAAGAACAAAGGTTTTAATCCTAAATTTGCCTCTTCTTCATCTAGAAAACCACGGAACGATCAACTAGGACAAGTTCTAGAATCAACGCAATCACCGGCACACTCATAGCAAATGAAATAATCCGGAAATGGAAAATCAACCTCAAACTTGCACATCATAGTTCAGAGCTCTAAAAGAGACCCTTACTCCTAGATAAATCCAAAAGCCTACGAGAGGGACAAATTTACAAGGCTAATAATTCCAAAACCGTACACCTATCATATCTAGCAATGAATCAATAATCTCACAATTTGGGTGTTTTGGTGCTTTGAGCGTGCTAGTCATATTATTAATCAGAAGGGATTGCCTAATTAATCAGTCAAAACACATTCCACATATTAAAATTTGTACCAAGGATGTAGTTAAATTGCTCATTAATATCTATAATTAGGTGACAAAAGCAATTAACTACAAGGACAAGCATGCAAAAGTTTAAAAATTCCTCTAAAATACCCGACTTTTTCCTATTTACCACCCCCCCACACTTGAGTTGGACAATGCCCTCAATGTCCAATAAACTAAGGCAAACTATGGGAAATAGGGGAAAGTAAACAAAAATAAAATAAGAACAAGAAAAACTTGCCGGGTGTTGTATGTTCCATGCTTGAAAATGATGCGAACAAAATATGTCGCTGAACTTACTGCCAGCATATGCATATGACAATCAACTTGCTATCAACATGAACACACAAATCAAAGCATAATAGGAATACCAATCAAATAGCATAACCAAAACCATCATCAAAGAGTTTATTCACAAGCACAAACAAAAAGGAAAATGCAAAACTTAAATTTAAATAACAAAATAAAAGACACGGGTTGCCTCCCGAGAAGCGCTTAATTTATTTACGAGTCGTTAGCTAGACTCCTACCCCAAAGAATTACCATGGTGGGGTTTCTGACGCCCCCACACTTAAAGTATTGGGCGGTCTACGAAAATAAGGCGAATAAAATGTGAATTTGATCTTAACCATTACCCAAACCATCTCGTTCATCTTATCAAAATTCACTTTCAAGATGTTAAAATCCTTTATTTTCGTTTCAAAATTCATTTTAAAAATCCATCCTTTCATACGAACATACAAAATTCTGAAAATACTGTTATGACACACTATTTTCAAGTAAGTGATTTGAAAGCTCGTGCTCGCAGATTTAAAAGGGTTGGGAGCTAAAGGCTTCGGGGCTAGTTTAGAGAATAAAAGGTAATGAATGAAATTACTACTAGCCCAAAGATTATCTAACTTAATGCAATTAAAATTAGAATAACAATTAGTTAGAGTAAAAGAGCTCCCTGGATAACCCGACTTGGGTTGCAATTCATCTTGACTCCTCTCCTCGCATTCTTCCACTTCATGAGCCGTATCCCTTTTATCTGGCTCCTTCTTTCGTGCAAGGATATTCTGCTTCTTGATTTTCAATTCTTCAATCTTCAGGACCTGCCAATTATTCTCAGATATAAAAGTGAAATCAAAAGGTAATTTAGAAGACTTACCTGAATGAGTGAATTTAGGATTCACTTTGTTTATATCCGGTGGAAAGATAGACTCCCCCACACTTAGAGTGTCGGGAGGTCTAAACTTAAGAAGTGAGAAATCCTCAATTCGGACATTGGACTCCTCCCAACTGATGTCTCCTGTATCTCCATTACTAGCCTCAACGATGGATGGCACATTCCTTATGGTGGATACAAACTTGGTTCTCAAGGCCAGGATCATCACGATCTCTTCATCCCATATAATTTCAGCCTCCTCTTTCCATTCGGCTTCATCCCAAACGACTTCAGCTTCTTCCTCCAATTCCACATCAACACGGTCACTCCCGTCCTTATTACTCGAATCGTGCGGTTCCGGATGTGGTATGTCATGATAGTCCCCGTACAAATTAACTTGGTCTCCTCGTCTTGGGGCTGAGTCTTCTTGCTTCATTTCAACTTCTTCTACATTTTTTTCCCAAAGTTATTTCACCAAGATCTGACTGTGAATGAGACAATTCGAGTTCCTTCGTATCCTGCAAAAGAGAGTCTGAAGTACTTGAAACATGATAAGAAACAGAAACTATATCACTTGAAAATGACATATTATCTTTTGCATAAACAACGTCATCCAAATCCTCGGTGCTCATGGAAGACTGCTCGTATAGATCAGAATCAGGCTTCTCATCCACATCATCCTCATGCTCATCCCTAATGGGTAACAACTCATGTGGTTCGGAATGTGGCATTTGATGACTTTTCCTTGTTTCGCTCTCCTCCGGTTGAGCGTATTCTTCCTGCCACATTGTTTCATTGTTGGGCTCATACACAAATTCGTTAGATTGAATGAATTCTTCTAAATAATCAAATACTCCGTCGGTATCCATCCCTAAGAATTCTTCACTCAAAATATCGTAGGATTCATCATGCAGCCCACGCAAATAAAATGTAACAAGTTCACGAACAAAAATGTTGTTCGTGTTTAACTTGTCAACAATGTCTCTAATTCTCATCCATGCTTCATACCAAGTCTCGTTGGGTAACTGATTAAAGTACTGAATCTCGTCAGGAAATTCTCCCTCCAACTCATAGTCTTCAATGGCCATAGGTGATGCTAATACTGCAAAACAAACACTAGCACACCCCGTGAAAAGCACAGATGGAAAACAAGAACTAAATAATAAAATGGACTAAAACTAAATAAATAAAAAAATTAACACTAAATTACGCTAACCTAAGAAAGCAATTAACTTCCTCACAAGTGAATGCGAGAAAGGATCGAATCACAAAATTAAACAACTACTTAAAGTTAAGTCCCCGGCAACGGCGCCAAAAACTTGATGTGTTAAATCGAGTAATAAAATTTATAAAACACGAACTACTAGAAAACTGACTACAACACACTCACAGGCAGTGAACCTGATCGTATGCAGTATAGTAAACCGGTAAATCCGAGGTCGAACACAAGGACTTTGTAAGCAATTGTTGAAATAAAGTAATTCAGAAAAGAAGGGGTTTTTATGGCCGAATTGCCACTTTGCAAAAGTTAGTAAGAATTAGTAATCCCGAAAGATTAATCGAAATGAAATCCGGTATGACCGGGGCAGGGATCGTCCTAAAACGATAGTAAAAATGATCTTATGACAAAAGAGATTTAAAAGTCATCCATCTTGATCTCGCTCAACAACATATTCGGATTGCACATAAATGAAGTTCAAATTCAATTAAGTTGACAAAGATAATCGTGACAAAATAAAGACACAAACTGGTACCACCAACGTTTGTAAAATCATTTTAATCACCTAATTAATCAGTTCCTTTGTAAAAGCCGGTACCACCAATGCTTAAACAATTTCCCTAACCAACTAGTTTGTTTGACTATCAAATTAACAATTGTATCTATGTGAAGACAACGTGGTACCACCAACCGTTATTCAACACGTTGACAAAATAATTCCTTTTATCAAAATGACGTTCACTATCATACCATGAACTAGTGACAATTTATTAAAGATAATTAATTGAAATCACATATATGTTCAACTAGTACCACTAACGAAGAACATACATATCACCAACATCATAAAAATAATTAATAAAGAATTAAATCATCAAGATCACGACACAACGATAATTGAAATCAACTTTGAATTAATAAAATAGTGCAATCCTTACATATTGTCTCACTTCATCAAGATGGATGAAAAGGCGATTAGCCACTCATATTAAAATACGAATAACAAATCAAATAAAGAGAATTCATCGTTACCGAATACAAGGAATTGAATACGAATAACGGAAATCGTCCAATCGTAATGAAGATCTTCCAAAGAATTAAATCTGAAGAAAAACTGCTAAAAAGTGCTCCAAAATCGGTGAGAAAGTTAGGGTTTTGGGATAACTAAGCATGCTATTTATAAGTTTCCAAAAATCTGCCAGAACCGCCCCTCATTGCGGCGCAATGACATGTGGTTGCGGCGCAATGAGGTTTGACTCGCCGTTGACTTTGACTTCGTTGAAATCTTGAAATCATTGCGGCGCAATGATGGGAATTGCGGCGCAGCTTAACTCTTCTGGAATTTTGTTGCGGCGCAACAGTATGTTGCGGCGCAACGTATTGTTGACTTGCGTTGACCGTTGAAATCTTGAAATCATTGCGGCGCAATGATGGGAATTGCGGCGCAGCTTAACTCTTCTGGAATTTTGTTGCGGCGCAACAGTATGTTGCGGCGCAATGCTTCTGTTTCCAGCGTTGACTTTTGTTGACTTTCTGAAATCTTCATCCAAACGCTCCGAAATTCATCCGTTAGCACTTCTTTCACCTCAATAATGTCGTTTTCTTCAGATTTACGCTTAAAGACCTGTCAGTAACCTGAAACACTAACAAATACCATAAACGCACCAAATGTATACAAAAATGACTCATAAAACACGCTAATTCAACTACATTCATTGTGGGAAATTGGTATAAAATATGACAGCATGCATGCAAAATGAATTGTAGTACAAACTTTTGTCATATAAGTTTGTCTTGAGCTAAACTAAAATCTACCTAATATAAAGAGGTCCCTGCCATCCTATGAGAAGCACCTGACCGTCCACATTCCCTGTTGCACTGGACTGTTGCCTAAGCCATAGTGTGGATACGGGGTGGTCCTTCATGTCTGCCCATCCCAGTTACCGGACATGGACAGCCACACGCCAGCTTATAGGCGGGATTTCGCTAGGTCGTCCGGACTGTTGCCGGATACTAGTCGGCAAGGATGAGACTCAAACATGCCAATGGATCAAGGAGTGATCAAGTCTCATTAAGAGTCGCAAAGTGTGATCGATTGTGAGAATCGACCTTATTGATAAACAACCATGTGGTCGTCCGGACGTTGCGGATACACGTGCTGTGGACTCGATTTGGTTCTCATTGTTTAACTAAAATATATATAGGATTATTAATACGTCTAATAAATTCCTTAGGTAGTTATATGAGTTAAACCTTAGATATCCAAACATTGAACCTTAGTTATTGTCCTGTAGATGGATGACTTTCTGCTAGGTTTATTAATTACTTCTATAACTGATGAAATTGACACTTCACCATATGACGAAGTTGGTTCGTTGTTTAAAGGCATTATTGCCAAAATGAAAAGGGGTTCTTCGGCGGTGTCTCATTGTCTTTCCATGAAAGAAAGATTTGAGAGGTTGCGCGAACTAGGATACGATATTCCTGACTACCTCATAAAGGATCTTTTGATCTCTTCATTTGATGGATCTTGTGAAGATATCGTCAAGAGGTTTAAACACTCAGAGTATAACTTTACAAGGTTCCTCGGAGCTCTTAAAAAGTTTGATGAGGAAAATCGTATCGCTTACCTTAATCAAAGTGAAGTGAAAGAGCCAATCAAAGTTGAAAATGAGGAAACCAAGAAAGACAACTTGGAAGTAGTTTCATCTTCAAAAAGGAAAGCTGGCCCCATAGCTCATTCCATTTGTCTTGTTTGTTGTCGAATGGGAAAATGGAATAAAGGCTGTCGGAAACATTCTCGGGTCGAAGGGCCGACTCGATCGAATGTATATGTAATCGGATTGTACTCTTGCATCTCGGACTCGTGGGTACTAGACACTGGGTGTGGTACACACATTTCAATTCAGCAAAAGGACTGAGAAAGAGCAAGAAGCTGAGGACCGGGGACTTGGACTTGCATGTCGGTAACGGCGAGCATGTCGGAGTCTTGGCTAGTGGGAACTTACGAGCTCTCTTTGCCAAATGGTCGGGTGTTGATCTTGGATAACTGCTGTTATGCTCCTGGTCTAACTAGAAACATCATTTCGTTTGCTCGTCTAAAGGAATCTGGGTACGCCTATGGTTTCTCGGACAGAGGTATTAAGGCTTATAAGGATAATGTCTTTTACTTCGAAGCAGTACCGAATAATGGCATATACGAGATTCGATATTTTAGCTTTTGGCTCAAACAATCCGGTATACGTATGTGAAGAAAGGAAGAACGTTGATCATTCTGACATGTATCTCTGGCATTGTCGTCTTGGTCATATAAGCAAGGATCGCATCAATAAACTCCAATCAGATGGAGTTTTGCCATCTTTAGGAAGTAATTCCTTTGATGTATGTGAATCTTGTTTGTGTGGAAAGATGGCGAAGAGTCCTTTCAAGGGTAACCCTGAAAGAGCTACTGATCTACTAGGTATCATACACACTGATGTGTGTGGGCCTTTTAGAACACCGACTAGAGATGGTCAGACCTACTTCATTACATTTACTGATGACTTCAGTAGATATGGCTATGTTTATCTTATGAAACATAAGCACGAAGCTTTTGAGATTTTCAAAGCTTTTCAAAATGAAGTAGAGAATCAACTCGGCAAGACTATCAAGACACTAAGATCTGATCGAGGTGGCGAGTATATGAGCCAAGAGTTCATGGTTCATCTGAATGAACGGGGAATTGTATCTCAATTCACTCCTCCATATACTCCGCAACATAATGGAGTATCTGAAAGGAGAAATCGAACCTTGCTAGACATGGTCCGATCAATGATGAATCGCACAACTCTACATCCTTCCTTTTGGGGCTATGCACTAGAAAGTGCAGCACGTATTCTCAACATGGTTCCAACAAAGAAAGTTGACACAACGCCATACGAGTTGTGGCATGGTAAGAAACCAGATCTTAACCATCTTAGGATTTGGGGATGCCCGGTGTTCGTTAAAAAGGATGCCATAAGCAAACTCGATCCTAGATCTGTCAAGTGCATTTTTGTTGGGTATCCGAAGGATTCTCCTTCAGGATACTATTTCTATGATCCATCCGACAATAAAGTTTTTGTAAGTCGAAATGGCGTCTTCCTAGAGAAGAAGTTTCTGGATCAAGAAGTCAGTGGGAGCTATGTGGATCTTGATGAAATTCAAGAAACACAAGAGGCACCTCCCGTTGGAACCAGTAAACCACTTAGTGAACCTAAGCTTGCAAAAGCAAAGGTGTCACAAGATACACAAAGCGTTCGTCGCTCGGAAAGGACTCGTTTTGATCCCGATAGATATGGATATCTAATCACTCAAAGTAAGGAAGTAGATCATTTTGAACCTACTACCTACGATGAGGCGATAACGGGATCGGAGTCCGAAATGGCACGAAGCCATGAACGCTGAGATGCAATCCATGAAGGATAACGAGGTTTGGTCCTTAGTTGATCCACCACCCGATTGCAAGAGTGTAGGGTGCAAATGGGTTTTCAAGAAGAAAACCGACATGGATGGTAAAGTACATACTTTTAAGGCTAGACTAGTGGCGAAAGGTTACACTCAAACCCACGGGGTTGATTATGATGAAACCTTCTCGCCGGTAGCAAGTCTTAAGGCTATTAGGATACTCATTGCCATAGCCGCTCATTATGACTATGAGATATGGCAAATGGATGTCAAGACGACATTCTTAAACGGCCACCTTAGTGAGGACGTTTACATGACACAACCCGAGGGTTATGTCAATACCGAGTTTCCCGATAAAGTATGTAAGCTTCAGAGATCCATCTATGGATTGAAGCAAGCATCTAGGACATGGAATTTGCGTTTTGATGAAAAGATCAAGGAGTTTGGTTTTACTCAAAATGTGGATGAGCCATGCGTGTATATGAGAGTAAGTGGGAGAATAAATACATACCTTGTCTTGTATGTCGATGACATACTACTATTCGGAAATGACATTCCTACTTTGCAAAGTGTCAAAACTTGGCTAGGAAAGTGCTTTTCGATGAAGGACTTGGGAGAAGCTGCATATATCCTTGGGATTAAAATCCATAGGGATAGATCTAGAAGATTGATTGGACTAAGTCAGAGTGCGTACATTGACAAGATCCTTAAAAGGTTCTCTATGGAGAATTCTAAGAAAGGACTTGTGCCAATGGCAGCCGGGACGATCTTGAGCAAAGTTCAAGGTCCAACTCGTCCCGAAGACATCGAAAAGATGAAGGAGGTACCTTATGCTTCAGCCATAGGGTCCATTATGTATGCCATGCTTTGTACTCGCTCGGACGTATCGTATGCTTTAAGCATGACGAGTAGATTTCAACAAAATCCCGGTGAAAGTCATTGGAATGCTGTCAAGAACATACTCAAGTACTTACGAAGGACTAAAGAGGCATTCTTGATATATGGAGGAGATATGGAAGAAGAGTTGAGTTTGAAATGTTACACGGATGCTAGTTTTCAAAGTGATAGAGATGACTCTCGATCACAATCTGGCTATGTGTTCATTTTAAACGGAGGAGCTGTGGATTGGAAAAGCTCCAAGCAGAGTGTCGTTGCATTATCAACTGCTGAATCAGAGTATATAGCGGTAGCGGAAGCGGGACAAGAAGCCATGTGGATTAAGAAGTTCATTAGCGATCTAGGTGTGATGCCAAGTATAGCTCAACCTGTGCCTATTTATTGTGATAACTCGGCAGCAATCACACTAGCTAGAGAACCAAGATCACAGAAAGGCTTGAGACACATCGATAGGAAGTACCACTATATTCGTGAGATCATAAGTAGTGGACATGTCGAAGTTCTCAAGGTTCACACAGATGATAATTTAGCTGATCCTTTTACTAAGGCATTACCTCTTGCTAAGATAGATAATTTGTTTAGAGGAATGGGCCTTAGTCAAGCTAATAGTTTATTTTCTATTTAAATGTTTGGATATTTGGAACTTGTAAGAGATATTTTGAAATATTAATAAAGAATGGCAATTTATGTTTCAAATTATTCTTGAGTTCTATATTTGCATGTTTAACCCCATCCATGAGTCATCATTAGATGATTCTAAATTTAACCCATTACCGATCATTGTCTACGGGAGTAGGAAATGAACAAAGGTAATTGTGAAGGTTGATGACTTCGGTCGGTTGCATAAGAGATGCAAATCATTTCACAAGTGCTCAAAGAGATATTTGAGTATTGGGATAAGACCCGTTCCTCAGAACGTCGCTTGGATCAGTGGCATAGATAGTTCTGAGAAGTGGAAATGTCTGAGTATCCTTAGACTTGAGGCGCATAGGCGTGTCCCGGAGTGCGTAGTCTCATGCTTTGATTCAGTACCGAACCTGGAACTTAACCGACAGTAGTATGGGCTGTTTTGGGTATGAGGTGAAACATGGAAGGGACGTATGTGTGCAAGATAGGAGAATGTTCACTAAAGAGTTAGGAAGATATCACGCGGCCACTCGAGGAAATGAACTGATTGGAAGAGTGTGGCCACACCCCGAATGCATAGTAGGTATCCCCGAAATGCATTAACGGTTTAAGATCACTTCAGATCCGTAGATCGAGAAAATATGCCAAACTACGAGAGTATGCGTAACTATCCGGGTCTCTCGGTTTGGTGTGATATCGGAAACATATCGGGACATTCATACATCATCCAAAACATCAAAGGAGTTTGATGTACAACATCTATAGGCGGTGTTGGTTTTTCAGCCATGAAAAATTTATTCATACATATCTGGGGGCATCTTCGTGTTGCTAGACGAACGTTCGGTGTCAGTATACTTGACGTATATTTGGAAATATCCTCAAGTGGGAGTGTTGTAATTATGAGAATATTTCAATATACTTATACGACCGCATATCTATGAACCATTAGGGTCGCACACATAGAACGAGGAGGGCTTAATTGAACTTTATAAATAACAAGGAATTCATTGGAAATGAAAATAACTAAAAGTTTCCAAAAATAGATTTGGAAATGATTCGCGGGTCGGAAACGCGAATCGGGTCGAAAACGGGATCGGACATCAAGCACCATGGATCGACCCATGGGTCGACAAAGTCGACCCATGGGGGTCCCACTAGGTCGGCCGCGCAAGGGAGGGGAGAGGGAGAAGGAAACTAGGTTTCCTTATCCCACATTGATTCAAAGAAGGAAACCTAAGGGTTTTCTATGCCTATATAAAGAACCCTTATTCCTTCTTGAATCCTTGCACCAAAAACCCTTTCTCTCCTCTCTCTTTTTCGTGTGGAGCTCGACACCACCCTAGGTGGAGAGCACCCCATTCTAGTTATTTTTCCGGTGGGTATTTGTTATAACGTAAAGTTATAGCTAGCACTTATTTAAGTGTCGTTGATTCGTTCGCGTGTACGAGTCTTTTGAGGGGCGCGACTTCGGGTCCTTTTTCGTGGCAAGCAAGCTTACGATATTCTTGCTCAAGAATATCGTCTCCGGGAGTTCGTCTAAGAGGTTAGTAGTTCTTCTATTTATTTATCGTTTAGTTACTATATGCATGCGCGATAGATCTTGGCTAGGGAATTAAATAGTTTTAATTGTTTTATTACATGCTTCCGCTAAGTAGTAATTAATTAGATTAATTACATGTTCATTAATTATATTTAGATAAAATTAATTTGTATTTAAATAATTAAACGTTTTTAATTATTTACGTTTTAAACCCTACACTTATAAAAGGTTTTAAATATAACCCTTGATTAATGAACAATGTTTATTCTCGGAATAAACATCATTTTGGTTAATAAAATCCCAACAGTGGTATGAAATGGTTGCTTTGAAAGCCATATATCCCTTGTTCAAGTCTTGTCACAACAACAATAATTGATTTTTCAACATTTTAATAAACCTGAAGGTATTTTCGACTTTTCAAAGGCTGAAAAGTTTAAAGGAAAAAAAGGGTTGTTTGCTTTATAAGGGTTTAAAGAATCAATCAAAAATTAGTTTATGTAGCTCATAAAAATACCGGATAAGGTTTGGACTCTTGTTGAAGAGGTGGCCCAATGGACTTGGGTGCGTGTTGAGGAGTACGTTGATTGTTGGTTTGAAAGCCCATGCCACACATTGACGAATTTAAGGAACTAATGCTAGTATATAATTTAAGGAAAAAAAAAATACCCAAACCTAATTAACCTAAACGTTTCTTTCTTTCTTGACGATTTATCATATTCCATGGATTCGGCTGATCCGTTTTCATCTCTATCTGCATACAAAAAGGAAGAAAAATCCATATGGGGTTGTTCACCCAAGGATTCGGTTGACCTAAATGAGAAAGCGACGACTCAGTTTTCAACTCTAAGTTATCCCGAAAAACTTGTGTGCCTAACAGCGATGAGCTTCACAATGCAAGATTATCACGAGCAATTAAGACGCTCTAGAAAACAAAAAAAAAGAACGTCGCCTTCGGCGTTTATACATAAACAAAGAAGAAATAGCTATGATAGGGGAATTGGACGAAAAGGAGGCCGATGAGATATAAAATGAATCTCAGAAGAATCGCTATCTGTGTTTGTTCTTTGTGGACTTTGTCCCCTTCATATTGTAATGCACCATTGAAAGACAGGCTCGACCTTCCATGTAGCCAAGATTATGATATATGGTCTCATATTGGAAAACCTTTTGTAGACGATAAAATAGTTCCTGATATATTTGAAACTAACATTACTATTTTGAGCAAAGTGACATACTCAAGGACAAAGCCAGAAGGAAGTTGTTTGAGAAACGTGAAAGCTATCTGATAATGGAGGAGCTGATGTTCTATCATTGTGATGACAAAAAAATTAAGTAAAAGAAATGCTTTAGAAAAAGACGACAACACGGAAGAAGATATTACTCAACCGGGAAGGTTATATAGTAACCCTATAAACTGATGACCCATTTATTTTTATCATAAATTGGTTACAGGGTAAAAGTTTATTAGACTAGTAAGTTGGTCACGACACTTTTGTTAAGTGTTGCTTGTATTTGCTAGATTCATCGGTACGTGTTTGTTTTATCGTAATCATGATTATTAAACTGGTAGTTTTTCCCCGTCAATTGTTGAATACAAATGTGATTGGATTATGTAATTTTGTTGTTGTTCTTTTTCATCTGATTCAAAATCTTGCTACTTATGATGCTTAGTATATAACCTTTTGCATAAGAAACTACTCAGTTGAGCTATATTTTAACATACAAATATACAATGCGGCCTGATGTACTAGTGTTAGGATTATGCACATAAACATATAACAAACGAGTACGCAGCGGAAAGAAACGTATATGCAATACTATTAATTAACAAAGTAAGAATTGGATGTGTACCTTTTAGCGTAAGCTTCCAATAATATTAATAATAATATGATTATTATTAGTTAGGGTTTAAAGTAAAACCCCTCTACGATCGCACACTTGACACCCCTATGTTGTATGCTAGTACCCGATCACGAACTCACAAACCCGTTGTGTATACCCCTAATTGTCGAAACCCTAAAACCCGAAAACCCTTTGGGTTTTTCCTTGGCCGATCGAACAAAGAAAGAGGAGAGAGAGGAGAGATTTTTCACAATTGATTGTATTGTGAATGTATTAAACACTTATTAAACATTTAATTTAGTTTATTAATCATTTCATGATCATATTAATCAATATATTACATTTAATATATTAATTAATAAACACTTATTAAACATTTAATTTAGTTTATTAATCATTTCATGATCATATTAATCAATATATTACATTTAATATATTAATTAATTACATAGAGTTTACGTGTCATTTTGTGTGACCCCGTAGGCTTAAATGATTTCCGGACATGCGTTTATTTAACGTGATCACATAACAACAGCTCCCACTTGAGCATGTTATATAAAGGCAATAACATTGGTTAGCGTCTAGCAACACGCCAATGCTCCCGAAAATATTTAAGTATAGTTTCTTAAAGTATCTTTGAAATGATTTAGTCTTTATTATCCCTTTGTTTCAGATACCTTGTTAATTATGGATATGGATCAAAGTCATTCCATAATTTAACGATTCTATTTCTCATTTCTACAACTAATTAAGATTACCAAATTAATCGAGACCACATCTGGAGTTCATTTGGGTATGCGCATACAAACATCTTAATTAATCAATGAGGGGCCCAAATGGTATCATTCTTCAGTTGCAAATTGAAGGAACAAATCCTATTTTGACTACACGTGTTAGTCATGTCGTTTCACTACATTTCTGAAAATAGCCCTTTGTTACTACCTTGTTCAGGATAGTTAGAACTATATCAAGAAAATGCAATCCACACATGCATAACCTGCTTGTATCTCAAGTCTAAGGATAAATAAAGTAACCATTTCACGAATTTCACTTAATGACGTCGATCCATAAAGTGATGATTCGTTAAGTGGGGTAGTCCGATATACATCTCTATGGATATCATGTGAGTTTGGTAGGACCATCTTCATATATTCTTAAGAATATTACCAAAACACTCAGATATGTCTTAGTTTAACCATATTCCCATATAGTTAATCGACAATGGACATTTAGAATATTTAAAATATTCATGGATTTAAACATGCAAATATAGGATACAATCATTATTGAAATGAATACTCACATACCAAGTATTTAAATTCATTTATTGAAATAATAATTGTTTAACATCCCTTATCCAAATACCAATCACAGATTTACATGATATAACTAGCTAATTTAAGTCCTATGCCCTCGGCATGCTTATTGAGCTTTCCTTTTGACAAAGCCTTTGTAAAAGGATCAGCTAAGTTACAATCTGTGTGAACTTTGATAAATTGATTTCACCTAATTCGATTTGCTCACGAACATAGTGATATCTTCTCTGGTAATGTCTGGCACCTTTCTGAACTCCGGGTTCGTTGGCAATGACAATAGCTCCCGTATTATCACAATACAGATCCAAAGGTGTGTTATTTGAGGGCATCACGTCAAGCCCAGAAATAAACTTTCTGATCCAGACAGCTTCCATGGCGGCATCTGAGGCGGCAATATACTCAGACTCTGTAGCAGACATAGCAACTGTAGATTGTTTCTTGCTCTTCCAATCCACCGCACCTCCATTTAAAACGAAGACGTATCCTGACTGAGATTTTGTATCATCTTTATCAGTCTGAAATCCAGCATCACAGTATCCAGTTACTTTGAGTTCTGCATCGGATTTCCTCCATACACCAGAAATAAATCTTTAGTAGCACGCATGTACTTAAAAATATTCTTCACAGCAGTCCAGTGATCCTCACCCGGATTCTGTTGATATCGGCTAACGATATTTTGCGCAAACGCAATGTCAGGTCTAGTGCATCTTACCGCATACATAATAGATCCCACAACCGAAGCATAAGGAACTCTTTGCATACGCTCCACCTCTTCAGGTGTAGAGGCACCATTTTTGCTAGATAAATTAAGTCCTTCTTGCATAGGTACGAAACCACGCTTAGAATTCTCCATCTTGAATCGCTTCAAGATCTTATCAATATAAGCACTTTGACTTAATCCAATCAACCGTTTACTTCTATCTCTATAGATCTTGATTCCAAGAATAAATGCTGCTTCACCCAAGTCTTTCATAGCAAAACACTTTCCAAGATGGGATTTTACATCTTGCAACATTGGAATGTGATTTCTATTATCAATATGTCATCAACATATAAGACAAGGAAAGTAACATTACTCCCACTAGCTTTGCGATATACACATGGCTCATCAGGATTTTGAGCAAAACCAAACTTTTTAATTTCCTCATCAAACCTTTTATTCCAACTTCGTGATGCTTGCTTTAGTCCATAAATAGACCTTTGAAGCTTGCACACTTTGTTGGGATATTTTGAATCGACAAAACCTTCTGGTTGAACCATATAAACTTCCTCGTCTAGATAACCATTCAAGAAAGCGGTTTTGACATCCATTTGCCATATCTCAAAGTCATAGTACGCTGCTATGGCTAAGATGATCCTAATAGCTCTAATGTCCGCTACGGGAGAGAAGGTTTCCTCATAGTTAACTCCGTAAAGCTGAGTATAGCCTTTCGCCACAAGACGAGCTTTATAGGTGTGTACATTTCCATCCATGTCGGTCTTCTTCTTGAAGATCCATTTACACCCAACTTGATTATCTTTCATGGATTTCATTTCCACATTCGCAGCTTCAAGCCATTTGTCAGATTCAGGATCTGATAATGCAGCTTTGAAATTAGGAGGTTCATTTAAGTCTCCTAATACGTGTTCTTCAAACTCAATATTAAGATTCAATCTTTCACGAGCACGTATTGTCCTTGAGGACCTACGAATTGGAATCGCATTATCTTCAACTTGAGGTTCATGAGATTCATCTCTTTGAACATTTTCCCCCCAAGTTGATGATTGCTAGTATTTTCAGAAGTTGACACATCTTCTTCTTGAGTCTCATCAAGCTCGACAATCCTCCCACTGTTTTCTTGAGATATGAGATTCTTTTCAAATAACTCAGCATATCGAGATACTTTAACAATGTTGTCGGTAGGAAAGTAGAAGTAGTAACCCATCGTTTCCTTTGGGTATCCTACAAAGATGCACTTAACAGATCTAGGTTCAAGTTTGTCAGGCGTATCTCATTTCACAAGTGCCTCACAACCCCAGACCTTTAAGTAAGACAAATTGGGAACACTCCCATGCCACAATTCATGCGGTGTCTTGTCAACCTTCTTAGTTGGAACCATATTGAGAATGCGTACAGCAGTCTCTAGAGCATAATCCCAAAACGAAAATGGTAGAGTCGTAAGGTTCATCATTGATCTCACCATGTCTAGCAAGGTTCGATTTCTCCTCTCAGATACACCATTATGTTGTGGAGTATATGGAGGAGTAAGCTGTTGAATAATTCCACAAGCTTTTAGATAATCCTTAAACTCTTGGCTTAAGTATTCTCCACCTCGATCCGAACAAAGAATCTTGATGGTTTTACCGAGTTGATTCTCTACTTCATTTTTAAACTCTTTGAATGTTTCGAAGACTTCATGTTTATGTTTAAGCAAGTAAACATAACCATAACGACTGAAATCATCCGTAAAAGTGATGAAGTAGCTAGCACCTTTCTTGACACATGTCTAAATGGGCCACATACATCGGTATGTATTAGTCCAAGTAGCTCTTTAGCCCTCTCCGGTTTATGCGGAAAAGGTTTTCTTGTCATCTTGCCGGAAACACAAGACACACATTTGTCAAATGATTCATCATTTGATTGTAGAAGTCCTTCACGTTGAAGTCTTTCAATGCGTTTCTTGCCAACATGAGCAAGACGACAATGCCAAAGATAAGTCGAGTCCAAATTGGGCTTGACTCGTTTGCTAACATTATACATTGAATTATTATTTGAATCACAACCATGCATATCAATTTCATAAATACCATCACAAGCAATAGCATTAAAATAATGAACATTATTTCGAGAAACTAAAATACCATAATCATTAAAAACATTAATGAATCCGTTGTTTTTCAACAAAGAAACTAAAATTACACCTCTAGTAATAGATGGTGCATAATGACAATTGTCTAAAACAATAACTAAACCAGTAGGTAAAACTAAATGATAGTCGCTTATTTCTTCTACAGCTGCCGGTAGACCATTCCACGAACAGTTGTAAAGATCCTGGCTTCAGTTTCTTTCTCCTTCTAAGCCCCTGTAAAGAATTACATATATGAGTTCCACACCCGGTGTCATAAACCCACGAATTACGCTTAGAAAAGGAATATAATTCAATTGTGAAGATACCTGAAGTACTGGCCGAACCAGCTTGCTTCTTTTTCGCATTCAACTCAGCTAGATACTTAGGACAGTTCCTCTTCCAGTGTCCCACTTCAGCACAGTGATGACAAGCCTGGTCTTTAGCCGGATGTTCCTTTTTCGCCGGAGGGGTCTTTTTAGGTTTCGGGACGGTAGCAACTTGCTTTCCCTTACCATCGTTCTTGCCCTTAGCTCTCGGTTGTTTCCCTTTCTGGACCCTTCCCCCCTTGATCGTAAGAACTTGGGGTGTAGCAGATTTCTTTGGAAGCTTTTTCTCATACTCAATCAACATGGCATGAAGTTCAGCTATGGTTTTACTCATGCTATGCATATTGTAATTGCGCACAAATTCCTCAAAGTCCTTTGAAAGAGACTTGAGAATCATGCCAATAGCAATAGGCGGATGATAACCATAGTTTAGCCTTTCCAATTGCTCAAGGTACCTCTTCATAGTGAGTACATGAGGACTAACCGGTGTTCCATACTCGTGTTTCAAGTCATGAAGTGTTTCAACAAGTTCAAACAATTCCACTCCAGCTTGTTTTTCATACATAGACTTGAGTTCTTTGATCATATCACATGGAAAATAACTTTCGAATTGCTTTTGAAGCTCGGGAGTCATGCTTCCTAGCATCAAACAAGCAACCTCATTATGTCTATCGTACTGAGTATTGTATTCAGCCAATTGTGCAGCCGTAGCATTGGCACCCGGAATAGCAGGCATCTGCTCTTCAAGAACATCAGATTTCTTCTCGGCTCTTAGAACGATTCTCAGCTGACGAAACCAGTCATTGAAGTTGGTTCCAGAAAGTTTTTCTCTTTCTAGCATCGACCTGAAAGTCGATTGGTGTATGTTTTGAGAAGGATTTGTTGTTGCCATCTACAAAACAGACAAAAGTTCAATTATCGGTATTTTCGATAATAATCCTTAAGAAATATAATTTACCCATGTTAAATTCATTTAACAATTAATTTCATTAAGGCTAGGATCCAATTGACATACAATCATTTCATCAGTTGATCTGCTAGAAATGACGTACTCAAAAGGTAATCGACGAGCAATAATTGCATTACAAGTGCAATTCCTAGATTTATGGGACTTACAACAACACTTTAAAGGGGTGTTAAGTGTTTTGTAAACATGTTTTGTCCCATCTTATGCCACGGGTCAAGGTCTCACCGCTTAACTCGCTTTAAGTCGCCCAATTAAGAACATGTAAATAGTCTACCACCGGTCTCACGATGAGTAGTAATTTACCTTGTTAGATACAATTCACCTACGGTCTCACGTAGAGCAAAAAGCACTTGCAAGTGTTCTTAGCAAAGTGGGTGGCAAAGACTTAACTTTGAATGGGTAATGCATTTGATGTGAATCAAAAGTTTATGTATGAAGACTCATGCAAATCTTCATAACATAATGTTTAATAAAATCATTTTTATAGTCTTAGCAACACAAAAGAGCTCGGTAGCTCCATTTGAACGCACAAAGAAGCGCAGAGCAAAGGTTTGCGATAGACGCAATTAAAACCCGCTCCTTTAGGAGGCTAGCGCACTCCGACTTATACCTCTCTTAGAGTTTGTTCAAATGGGTGAGCCGGTGTATCTCTTGGTTGTAAAACTCCAATTTTATTAAAACAAAATCATATTTCGATAATTCTTAGTCAAGTTTATTCTTTTCTCAATAAAACAATTTTGCATCACCATTTATATCACAATAAAAGAAGCAAAATAATAAACTTACTAACTATTAACTAATTAATCATGCAACGAGTTATGGTGGGCCACCTAAACATGGTCACTATGGTTAATGTATATGTCTAAATCGGCTCCCCCTTCAAAGAAGAGGACCACATACATCAAGTTACCTTGATTGCGTAAGCCTTTAAACAAACAATTAGCAAGTAATTACACATAAACATGCTGACTGGAAATTTCCAGTAGCTTCACGACCAGTTTAGACCTGTTTCTGGTCCGAATCAAGCTTCGACCAGAACTACAAAGTTGTAGCCCTATGAGTTGGGCATCTACAGTCCAAAGGGCAACTCCTAACTCATTACGGTTGATTTTATATGAATTGTTTAGTGAACTGATATCAAGCAGAAAAAATCACACGAAAAATTCACATAGTCACACAATTATCAAATAATTAACCCTAATTATTGGACCATTAGACTAAGCAATTTATATCTAAATATCTAAGTAATAATCATAAAGAATTTTGCATGAATTCCTTATGATTTTTACTTCTATTTAACAACATTAAATATAAAAGATACAAACATACAATTTATATCAAATAAACATGTCAATTCACATAATCAAAACTTGCTTAGAGGGTTTCAATTAACCATTAATATAAAATAGGTTGAATTAAAAACAATTTTTAATATTTAATAATTAATTAAATTCGAACCAACCCTAAACCCCCCTTCAAGTTTTGAACTTTGTAACTAATATATCACATATTAGGCTCGTGATACCACTGTTAGGATTTATGCATATAAACATATAACAAAACACGAGTACGCAGCGGAAAGAAACGTATATGCAATCATATTAATTAACAAAGTAAGGGAATTGATATTGTACCTTTTAGCGTAAGCTTCCAATAATATTAATAATAATATGATTATTATTAGTTAGGGTTTAAAGGAAAACCCCTCTACGATCGCACACTTGACACCCCTATGTTGTATGCTAGTACCCGATCACGAACTCACAAACCCGTTGTGTATACCCCTTTATAGTCGAACCCTAAAACCCGAACCCCTTGGGGTTTTCCCTTGCGTCGAACCAAAGAAGAGAGAGGAGAGGAGAGAATTTTCACAATTAAATGTATTGTGAATGTGTGTAAAACCCTTAACCCTTAAGCCCTATTTATAGGGATTAAATGTAAGGGTTTTCAACTTGGTGGACAAGCAATCCCAAGGCCTAGAAGCCTTAGAATTTTCGGCCCCCATGTGGTGGAATTAGGAAACAATACAAATTCCTAATTTCACTTTAATTCCTCCTCTTTTAATTAATAAACATATATTAAACATTTAATTTAGTTTATTAATCATTTCATGATCATATTAATCAATATATTACATTTAATATATTAATTAATTACATAGAGTTTACGTGTCATTTTGTGTGACCCCGTAGGCTTAAATGATTTCCGGACATGCGTTTATTTAACGTGATCACATACCAACAGCTCCATACCATTAGATATTGATGTCCAAAGTTTTTAGCTAACATTGTTCCTTGTTCACTCCTTACTAGCTTGAGAATTTTAATAGCATAGGGGCGAATATCTTCTAAAAAAAAGATAATTAGGGAGGGTCTTAACACATATAGATTCTTCTAGCATATTACGGATAAAATTATTACTCCTACCGAGCGACAAAATGGGGGCCGGATCACAACTAAGCTTTGCCATTGCCGAAAGCAATACTGTAACACCCCGAGCTAGGTTCGAAATATTGCTGACTGATCAAGGTAAAGCAATCATAACCCATTTTTGTTTTCATTTTCTTTGTATACGTTTGTAATTAAATTGTTTCTAATAAACTATTAAAAAATGCTAACAATATTTACTGTGAACAAACGAGTGTAATGTACACAAGAAATAGCGTGGACAAATATCTAAAAATCTTTACTAAAGCTAGCGTGGACAACATTTGAAGTACACATATATAAGTGTGGACATAATTTTAGACTTTTCACAGCATTAGCATGACAAAATTTTGAGGTGTTTACAAAAATTAACGTGAACAAAATTTAAAGTGTCACAAGAAATAATGTGGACAATTAGTGAAGTGGTCCATAAAAATAAGACTATCATACATCATGCATACAAATACAAAACTGAATTTCGATAGAAAAAAAGAGTCAAAACAGGATTTCAGAAACAATTCCATACATTCATTTAACATCTTTTACAACTATTATAGAGGATTTTAGAAACAATTCCATATATTCATTTTACAAAAACAATTATTCAGGATAATTCTTAACATCTTTACAGATCCACTAACAGTACCTGGAAGAAGAAAAAAAAATACATCAAAATATAAAATTTGCATAAAAAATAAGCACATATATATGTTTAACTAATCTACTGCATAGAAATTGGGTCATTTGAGCTTGGCCTTTTGTCATGTTCTTACTGGTCTGTAAATCAGTGGTGCCGAGTGACCCGTTTGCAAAAAAAATATGACTCAGTTATCTAAGTAATAGTTGTCGACGGATGGTATTTTGAAGCTTTTGTTTGCTGTCACAGATTTCAGTTATCTAAATGATAACTATCCAACTATTCCCTTTTAGATAACTATCCAACTAATCCCACAACTGGTGAATATGACTTACATGTATTAGCTAGTGCAAATCTCTACTGAACTAACATCCTGCATTTTTTTATCAAAAAATTTGAACTAAACTATAGTAATCTTAACTAAAACATTATTATATATTATTATAGACATATATTATTATAACAAATATATATAATATATATATATATATAATATATATATATATATATATTTTAAATAGACATAAAAGTCTTTACGGGGTTACAAATGACCAGTTTGAAACTGATTTGCCCACCTGACCCGCCCATGTTACCACCTCTATTGCATGTGGCTATGTGCTTGATATTAGGCTCATATGTAGCCTCGTTTAATTAAAAGCGATACACTTATATGTTCGATAAACAAATTTGTCTTAGCCTACTCGGCTTAGAATGATATTAGTCATTAGTAAGATGGTTCCTAAAGCATTCTAGTAACACTGGTATACAAAGGAACTGTAATCCTAAATCTTCTAATTCACTACAAAGCCCTAAATCGATTTTTAGAATTTAGGTTAAGATTCATATATATTAGTCTTTATACCAGCAGCAAAGTGCGAGTCTAATAACCCTGTTCATATAAAGAATGTAAAGCATAAAGATATTCTAAAATATCAAGGTTTGAAGACTCACGAATTCATCTTTTTTCCGTGCAAAACTAACAACACCAGTGTTGTGATCATGAAGTTTCTTGCATCCTTTCCATATTTGGACAGTTTCTACATTGAATAGGATGTAAATCCTTAATGTAATGAGTTTTATATATATGGAAAAAAAAAATACAAACAAACTACCTTTGTTGTTGGTGATCTAAGATTATTTTTGAACACTTCCCGCTGATGATCTAAAAAGTTATCTGGTGCTCTAACCAAATCAATTCAAGTGCATCTAAAAGTTGATCCTTCGTGTATTGCACATCATCTCCACCAATGTTCGTTTCATTCACTCATTCATAAGAGCTAACGACTGCAAAAACAGATCACATTCTTATACTATACAAATGTATTACTTACTCACAAAAACATTGAACTTTATTATGGTTAAGTAACACATAGCGATGTGCTTTAATTGTAACAAAGCTAGGAGGAAATGACCTCTCCAACTTGCACAATATCTATACAACTTGATTCTCAATCTCTTTAATTCCCTAAGATCAACAACTTTAGCACATAATCCTTCGAAAAACGAGCAAAATTGATAAAATGTTCGAATTCATTTTCAGAAATGCTATGCTACTTGTTCTCTAAGGTGTGATTCAACTTTTATCCATCTAGCCTAACAAGTTTCAAGCATTCAAGTTCCATATCAATTAAAAACACAAATAATCAAGTATTGCAGTAGGTATTACAATAGATACAAATCAATAATTAAGTATTAAAAACACAAATAATCAAGTATACAATGCATATAAATCACTAAATATTCAAGTAAAACTAAAGATACAGGACCAGGAGTGATAGAGAAGAAAAGCACAACGGTGATTTGCGGTGATTGTAGCAGCGGCAATCAGCGCCGACTGGTGGTGATTGGAGTAACAGATGGAGATGGAGTAACGACGGTGATTGGCGGCGATTGGGGTGACGACGGCGATTGGACGGTTATTTGCGGTAATTCTGACGGCGATTGGAGGTTATTGAAACGAAAAGGTTTTTTAATCGAAGGCTTTCTAAGTGTGGTATTTCAATCACAAATTCACAATTGAGTAAAAAGTTTTTTTTTTTTTAGTGATTTGGGGAAAATAAGTACACGCTTCTTAGTGTGGGTTTAATATGAAAAAGTCCACTTTTATTATTGTAAATTTTAAAAGAAAAGTTCACGGTGTTTTTTATGTAACTTGTATTTTATCTACGCTTTAAATTGTGAGGAAAAATTGGATACTTCACGGTTTTTACTGAGAACTTGGAAAAAAATCTTCACGGTTTGAAGTTTAAGAAGACATTAGTCCACACCTTATTATGTGAAAACTATTTTTTTTTTCACTATTATTATCGTTAACTTTTTTAGACATTTTATTCACACACATATATGTGGACAATTTTAGTCTTACCGTATAAATTTTTATAATGACAAAAACCGTGGATATTTATTAAAAAAAAGTACACACTCAATAAAACCGTGGAAAAATAACCGTGAGAAAATGATGTTTTTTTGTAGTGCACGATCCTTTTCACCTGTCCATGAAGAACAGAGTCTTTCTATAAAGAAGAAAACGAGACACTTCCGGTGAATGTTCATATATACAAGTCAAAGTGACAGTAGAAGAATATATGATTGCAAACTGGTTAAATTTTGTGATTTCAGTTATAGAGCAGTATCAATTTCGGGCCAAAAAACTTTCTCACCTCTCTCAAAAGAAGAAACCATATCATAAAATGATGTATTGTTTGGATTATATTCGTACTATATGTGAGTCGATTAAAAAATGGTTTTTGAATAGATTCTGTCTATCATCGTCTTAGAAATGACATATATACAGTAGATGGATAGGGTCCTTGCCAAAAAAGAAAAATATATCTATAATGATGAATTTTCCTCGCCCGGTTTATGTCAAATTAGCAGAATGGATTCGAGGCTACTTATTTCATAAGATCATTACACTTCATGCATTTTCCCATTACTGACTCATGCTTGAGTTTGAGGGGCAAGCACTGTAATTTTCAACTTAAATATCAATCTGCCTTCTTTTTTTAATCTTTAGTATTTAAACATAATAATTATCTATATTCCCTTATAAAGAAAAAACCCCTTTTTATTTTAGGTAATTCTACCTTTTAATTACCAGAATTGCCCTTGACTTTTTATGTTTAGCCCTTAATGAATTAATTTACACTCTAAACCTTTATTTTAATAATTAACACTTTAAGCCCTTATCTTCTAAAAATTCCACTATCACAATTACATCAACCTACACCACTTGACACTGCCACCACCACGAATAGTACCATCACCGACACCACTAGACCGCCTTCCCCACCACTGCCGCCGCATTGCGCGGGTACCATGCTCGTTTATAAAAGAGAGCGTTAGGTTTGTGCCAACATTTATCTGTAATTCGAATTTAGGTATGTACATGTTTGACCGTGGAAGTCAAACGTTACATATTTCTAGTTTCCGATTTGATCATTTTAAGCTAGATACAGAATAAATGTTCAGATTTAAAAAAGTAATTGAGCTACGAAATGCCAATGATGACTAGTCCAACTGGTCAGAGGCATCCCAGGTTTTACCCAAGGTCTTGAGTTCGATCCTTAGGGATGGCAAGTCTTGGGGTTTTTTCCTCCGAATACTTGTAACGGCCCATGGTCAACATCTCGTTGTCTAGGGTACGTGCAAGGCTTCACCATTATACGGTGAGATTTCCCTGATGTCGCATACCGACTGAATGTTCGGAAAAAAAAATTCTACTAATTATGGATGTATATGTTGCTATCGACTAATTGTTGGAATTTAATATTTAAGACTTGAGGGGTGTAATGTGTTATTAGAAAAGAAGGAAACACATGTCTGTTCAAGAAAAGGGGCCGACAGTTTTTGGGCCTCACACAGCAAACAGACACGACTGTTGGAAGAGACATGACGCTTGTGAAACAACACAGCAATAACCGCCGCATGAAACTAGTATAAATAGAAGTAGATTTCGTTTTATTTTGTATCCAATTCTGTAACACAAACGTACAGTGATTGTATGTTTGTTCTATATCGAAAAGGATCAGTGAGTGATCGGGATTTTTCCGTTCGAGAAGAACCGAAAAACAGAGTCTGATTTCTGTGAAGGAAATTGTTCAAGAGGGTTGTTTGTGAAAAACATCAACCATAAATTCAATACAGAAGAAGATCGAGTGATTCGATTTTGAAGAACAATGAAAAACAGGGACGATTTGCTGTTGTTGTTGCGGTGAGAAACCAAGAACAGGGGCAGCGGTTTTTTCTTAGAAAAGAAGACCAGGAATAACGAATCAATGATTAGTGTGGGTTGAGTGATTGTGATAATCAAACAACAATAAAAAAGAAAGAGAGAGATCAAAGATCGAGTGAGTCGATCGTAAGAAACTAAGAAGGAAAAGGAACCGTTTGGGAGAAAGAAAAAGCAAAGGGAGTCAAAGAAACAGAAACCAACACAGACTTCTTTTCAGGTTCTATTATTGAAACTCTATTACTGCAGGTTCTTTATTCATTAAACTTGTTTTGTTCTTTTTTGAATAAATAAAAGGATTATTTAGTTTACCCATATACTATACGTGTCATCGTATTCAAATTACAACAGACTTATTATTCTTGAGAAGTCAGTGTTTTGTTTTTGTTGTAAAAACTTTCTAATAAAATTTCTAACAACAAAAGGTTTGTATATTATCTTCACAATTGTTTTACAAAACCTGCTTTTGAAATTCTGATTAAAAATTATTTTATAAAGTTTAAAATCAAGATTGTTTTAGACACTTTTGGGTAATATGGGTAGCAACTGCGAATAAGATTGTTAACTTGTGAGACGTTCAAGTGAAGACGATTGATCCTGTGATGTGATCAAATCGCAAAGGAGTATCCAAAGAGAATATAAGATTGGTGTGAAACCAAACAATCAAGAGGTTCGTGTGATATGAACCAAAGATACAAGATCGTGTGACGCGATCAAGACAAAGCCGTGTGATGCGGACAAGTAACCTGTGATGGGTGCAATCAAGGATTCAGTGATTGGATCAAGTCAAAGCAAAGACCGTGTGATGCGGGAAATAACCTGTGAAGGGTGGATTGACAAGATTCAGTGATTTGGGCCAAGTCAAAGCAAAGACCGTGTGATGCGGGAAATAGCCTGTGAAGGGTGTAGTTAATTCAGTGATTGAATTATATGAAACTCGTGTGATGCGGTTTCAATCCGTGATGGATCAAATTGTGTGAAAGAATTAAAGGTTGTGTGAAATAACCAAGTTTACCGTGAAGAATGGTTCGTGATGAACAAGGTCAGTGATTGAATTGTCTAGTTACACCTTGGATTCTTTGGTTGGGCACAGGTTAATTAATCTTCTTCCTTTTCTTCAACCCCAAGCTGGAAGTCTTTTTGTGTTTGGCTCAGAATAAGACTGTCCATGTATCTCTTTACTGCATAGTAAGCTTCTTGATTTTCTGGATCAGGTTGGATGAGCTTGCTGGCAAAGTGATTGAGTAGGAAAATAAGATCATCAACAGAAAGTAAGTTGAATCTGGCTTCACCAAACATGTATCGACGATTATCTTCACGTCTCACTGTTAACCGTAACAAACCGGGAGGTCTGGCGAAGCCGGGATCACGCCATTCTTTGAAATGCACACTGATGACTTCAGTGATCTTCTGCTTGAACTGATTTTTCCATACTTTGTTGATTTTATGACTCTTGGCTTCAATGAGATCCTTTAAATACTTTGCTCTCTGATGATCAAGATCATAAGCACGTCTTGCCCTTATTTCATCAATATCAATCTTGATCAGATTTTTTTCTCAGAGAAGATCCCGTAAGCCTTTTCTTCAAGAAATTTAGTGGATTTGAAGAGTCTTGATGGTAATTTGAGATAATCAATACATTTTTCAACATTCTTTTTGAAACCACCATCATTGATTTGATCTCTAGGAACCCTGGTGATTTGGTGGAGATGGGGATTAGCAAGGTGGTGAATTAGATTGTCGAAGTTCATTCGGTTAAGGGCGGGAATTGGTTGCTGAACATTTGGATAGGTGTCAAAACCAGGAAAATCATCATCATCAAGAAGAATCATTCCATCATTTGGATCATTAACTTGAGTATCTGGAAAATCAATATCATCAAAATCTTCTCCAATAATTGATGGATCGAGATGTAAGCCTTGAGACTGAGCATCATCACGAATATCAGAGTCTCTGACAACCTCTGTCGCATTACTAGCTCGACCTTCAGTCTCTTCTACATTAACCTATTCAGTAGGCTCTACAACATCAACATCTTGTGGAGGATCTCTCGATTGTGCATCATCTCCAACATCTGTGTCACAAATTGTAACATCCCAAAACTTTTTGACGTTGACTGTTAACTTGTCGTCAGTGACCGTTAGTTAATATGTGTTTTATATGTGTTTATGTGATTAAATGATTAACGTGAGATATGTGTTAAAGTGATTAAAAGTAATGAAAATAAAGTTGATAATGATTAATAAAGTCATTTAGTGTTCCCGATAGGATTTAAGAGTCGTTAAGTGTTCCGTATGCGTTAAACGAGTAGTTAAGTAACGAAACGAGTTATAAGGAAGTGCGAGGGCCTAGATGCAAAGTTTATAAAATTGTTCCAGCAGATATAGGGTGTATATCACGACCTTAAGGTCATAAAATCAGATCAAAAACCCTATTAAGCTTTCACACACAAAACCCTAGGTCTCTCCTTCAAGTTTAGAGCAATTTCGGGGTGATTCGGAGGTGGTTTCTTCTAGTTTTGGATCTGTTTATCATCCCTACAGGTATAACATCATTCTTTGATTGTTAATTAAGTTCTTTAGTAAGATTTTGTCCAATCAATTCAGATCTTGAGGGTTGGGTATGTAAGTGCACGTCTATGTCAATAGCAGTCTACATTGTTTGGGCTTATATTGTAATATGTCTTTGTAATGTGATTGTCATTAATGGACTTTGTATTATGCATAGAATACTAGATTAAGTTTAAGTATTGAATGTATGATAAATCTGCTAAGTATGAATTGCGACCTCGCAATTCATAAGGGGAATACGACCTCGTAATTGCAGGGTCAATTACGAGGCAGGACACGTATTGCGACCTCGCAAAGGTGTCGAGCTGGGCTGGATTTGCGAGGCTAGCTCGCTGAAGCCCATGTCGTGAGTTTCCTATAAATACCGAACCCTAACAGAGTTTAGGGTTGAACATTTGTCGAAATATCAAGCAGGTATTGCAGGTTATAGTCGTCAAAGGTTGTTCCGCTAGCCTAGAGAAGATCTGCGAGGCAGCAGATATCTGAAGGCTTGTTGTGAATCACCAAGTTATAGTGAGGGATTCCGCACCTCAAGATAACTGGAGCAAACTATTAACGATCTGATTCAAGGGGACTTACAAGTGGTATCAGAGCCTCTTGGTTTCATACCGGAAGGTTATAGTTTGTTGGTGATAGACAACTTTGATTTAGGGTCGTTTAGACGTGATTCTTTCACGAGTTTACGACCAGAAATCTTGTTTTTGACCTCTTTTGGTGTTTGCAGCAGTCGAAGGTGTTTAATTGGGTGTTAGGGTTTCGAATTCAAGAGTTTTAAAGGTTTCAGCATCGTTTGCGACCCCGCGGGCTCGTATTACCTCATCCAGCTCGATTTACGACCTGGGTAGCTAATTACGACCTCGCCAGCTCAATTGCGACCTCGTATCTCGTTTGCGACCTCGTGAGCTCTTTAAGACCTCACCAGTTCAATTACGACCTCGAGTTCTAATTGCGACCTCGTATTTCTCACGACCTCGTTTTAATTTGCGACCTCGTTTATTTTGAACAGTTCGTATAATTTGCTAGCTCGGAGAAAATGACGTCTCAGTTACCCGCAAACTATCAAGCTTTGCTGAATCAATTAATTCTGATGGATCATGAAACCGGAAAGGCCAATTCACCGCCCAAGTTGATAAGCCTTGATAGATATTTCAATTGGAAGGGCAGATTCGAGTCATATTGTAGACTTATGGATGTACGGATGTGGATTTGTATTGTCAATGGTTATGTTCATCCAACAGTGACAAATGACAAGGATATTCCTGGTTCGAGTGGTGGAAAGCTAGCTACGTATGAGCAAATGGATGTTGATAAAAAGAAAGACTACGAGGCTGAAAGTAAGGCTTTGGGATCACTCCGAATGGCTCTCCAAGGGGAATTCTTGCACTTGTTTGAAAAATATGATAGTGCAAAGGGCTTATGGGATGCACTCAAAGAGCATTGTGAAGGTGATGAAGATCTCAAGAAGAGGAGAAAAGACTTGTTGAAGAAACAGTACTATGTATTCACAAGTTTCAAGGATGAATCTCTTGATGAGACTTTAATTCGTTACAGTCATTTGCTGGTTGAGCTTGCTTACTTTGGGTACAATCCTGATCCAGAAGATGTTATCGAGAAGTTGTTGGATTCTCTTCCAAGTAAATGGGAAGGATTTGTTACTTCAATCCAACAAAATCCCGAATTTAGTAAGTGGACTCTGGATCAAATCATTCGAAAGCTGAGAGGTCAAGATATGAAACGAAAGTCAAAGGAAGCAGGTAGCAGTGATTTTGTTCAGCGTCCTGAACTCTATCATAGCAAGTCAAGCATTCCTTCTGCAAAATCTTCAAGTGGAGGGATTACTGCCTTCTACAGTGGAGATGATGACAAACTGAAGATGACGATGGATTCTGACAACAACTTGATGTATGTAACTTCTCCGGAATCAGCCATGGTAGTGCATAATGGGGTTCAGAATAGTAGTTCTCCAAGCTCGGTTACACAGGGATGCCGATGAGCATAAGATCTGCTGAGGGACATTTGGGCATGCTTGCTTCCTTTGTGTCTGCTCATGAGAAGTTGATTGGAGGAAAACTAACTGATCCTGATTTGGTTAGGGAGGATTACAAGCAAGTTGATCCTGATGATTTGGAAGAAATGGATCTGAACTGGCAATTAGCTATGTTAACATTGAGAGTTCAGCGTTTCACAGATAGAACTGGAAGGAAGGTTATGAATGGCAAAGTAGGGTTTGATAAAACCAAAGTGAAATGTTTTAACTGTGATGGTTTTGGACATTTTGCTAGAGAGTGTCAGAGGCCAAGACGGGACAACAATTCAGCTACAGGCCGTCAGAACTTCAATCAGAGTGGTTCTATAGTGAGTCAGAATTCAGGGCGTCAATATGCTAATACTGGGAACCGAAGCTCAGGAGAAACAGATAACTCAAGAGCTTTAGTTGTTCAATCTGATGGTACTTATAATTGGGGTTCGACTAGTACTGATGATCAGAATCATGCATTCATGGCAGAAATTCAAGACATTGATGGAGGAATGAACGATCTTGTTGATAATTCATTCGACTATACATTGTATGCCAGTACAAATGATCATGATAGTTTTCATCAGAGGGTAGAAGAGGAACCTGAACCATCAGAACCAGTAAGAGCTGAAAATGAAGAAGTGTATGAAAGCTGAGACAAGCTTTATGGCACATCTTGAAGTTCTTGAACAAAGGAGCCACTAAGGAGAACTAAAGGGTTATGGTTTGTCGATAGTGGATGTTCAAGACATATGACTGGTGACAAGAGACTATTAACAGAGTTTACTCCTGTTAAAGGGTCTTATGTCAGCTTTGCAGGTCCCAAGGGCGGAAGTATTTCTGGTATTGGAAAAGTCGTCAATGGGAAAATTAAAATGGAAAATGATAGACCCAAAGCCAATAAGGCTAGGGGTCCTTTGAAAAACTAACTGTTTTGTGAATGTGCAGGAGCTACTAAGGAAGACTGCAGGTTTATGGTCTGTCAATAGTGGAAGCTCCAGGCACATAATGGAAGACAAGGGACTATTAACAGAGTTTACTTATGTTAAAGGGTCTTATCTCTATTTTGTGGATTCCAAAGGCTTTTCCTTTTATTTATATGTTTTTGTTTTATGCTATTGGTGATGATATATGTCAGTTCCAGAAGTCTACTAGTTTATTCACAGGGATGAAGAAACTAATGTTCTTGAGGAAATAGACGTCAGTGGATGTCAGTCTTAGGGAAGAGATCGGAATACATGACAGCAAGTGAATGCTTGTTCACAGGCTCATCTGATTACGGTTAGAATTTCCTTTGTACTTCCATAAAGATAGACAATGAATCCACTATATCCATTACCAATAATCCTGTTAAGCACAGTAGGACTAAGCACATAGACATAAGGTTTCATTTTATACGTGATTGTGCTGAAAAGAAATTAATAGTCTTAGAAAAGGTGCCGAGTGACTTTAATTTAGCTGATCTGTTCACTAAGGCTTTCGACCGAACTCGTTTCGAGTTGTTAGTTCAATTGATTGGAATGAGAAATCTATAGTGACAGTGTCTCTCAAAAGGAACTTTGTAAAATGTGTCAGTGTTTGTGTCGTAATGTATGTGTGTCATATAATGTCAGAAAAACAAAATAAAAATGAGAAAAACCAGAAAAGAAAAAGAAAATAATAAATAGAGTAAGGTCACTGCGTCAAGACGATTAGACGTGACGATACTTTAGCTTTTAAGCCTACTTAATTGTACTTTAAATTGCTCAGTTCAGTGATACCATTATATGATGTATCGGTAGACACAAAGTACCAAGGTTTCCTTATAATCTGAACTTAAATGTATACAATGTTCTTATGGGAAACATATTCAGATATATGGCTGAGAATGCTTGTTCTAAATATAGACTAGTCCTTAAATCTTACGAAAGATCTAGCATTGTAATTATGTATATTTGGTCGTTATATAGAAGGTCTCGGGTACATACATGTGTATGTATTGCTTTTCGGATGTATATTTGTGACAAGATATCTAATATCTTATTAATCTTTTGAAAATTATGGAGCTAATGTGGCCTTTGAGATTCGGACAAGTAAGTCCTTGGGGTGTCTTTGTATACCTAGCCTACCTAAAGCTTCCAACTTGGGATAGGTTGTCAGAAAGTTCGCTACACGGGTCTCATCGAAAGTCACGGGTTTCCATAAGTGCTTTAAAATGATGTCACAAATATGCAAGTACTTAGCATTATGCAATGTTGGGTATATTTCCGTACGTGAGTCAAGTTAAGTCGCTTTGCGTGTGAGGAATCACCGACCTGTCACCGCTGACTTGATTCTTAAAGATCGTCTCCCTATAGTTACCAAATGTCTTAATCTTAGTGCTTGTGTCGATTGTGAGAGTATATCTGAATGTGGGTCACTTAAGTTCGCAAACTTGATTAAGTGGCATATTAGGCTACTCGGGTTACATGGTGACTGTCCTTGGCCAGGGTATGTCGAAAGTGTCACAAACCAAAAGGAAACTGGAAGTACCGAGTGTTTAAGAGGACAAACATATTGGTAATCGTTTTTGGATCACTGTTCATAACTAATAATAAGAGAATTATTTCTCACTTGTAGGCTTATGTAACATGCTAAGCTGATCTAATCAAGCAGTAACTTTAGCTCTTGTAACTATGTTATTCGTTTATGTTCAGTGTGTGTGTGTGTTATGTTTTTCATGAAATGTTTAATTTTTATTTATGTTTTACTGTTGTATTGTTTAAATAAAAGTTCCTATTGCACGAGAGACAGAGTCAGAATAGAATCTAGTTTCCAAGAGGACTCAACTACGTTCTATGGAACACTGAATAAATGAGTAGGGTAGTTAAGCGATAGTGTTGTGATCAAAAGCTAAAAGAAAGTGTGTCATATTAACAGAATATGAGTTTAAGGAAAAGAACACAGAGTTGTTGATTTCAATAAACAGATATTGAGTTAATTTTTGTTGATCTTTAGAAAGAAGATTTTCATAAGAATGAACACAGATGATCATAGTTTGAATTTTATCTTTGAAAAAGATTTTCGTTTAATCAAAAGGATTTGAAACAGAGATTTCAAATGATTTTGTTAGGATATGTGCAAAATTCGAAAGTGCTTGCAGTGAATTATTTGACCTTAATGTGACTTAGGTTAATAATAGACTGTTAAGTATATTCATTTTATCTTGCAATTTTATTCAATTCTTCAGATTGTATGTTATTACTTTGAGAAGATTTGATGTGTGTGTTGAGATGTGCAGATTAACAGGACGACGAACATATGAGTTTTCTGTAGGTTGTGAAGTTAAAGTGCAAGAAAGACGAATACACAGAGATTGTATAGGTCATTCAGTGTTTAACCAAGATGTATACTAGTTTGATGAGGCAATCATAGGAGTATTACATATGGTTTTGTGATTAGATCTCGTATGCAAAAGTATAAGTGATTAGGTTTCAGTTAGATGTCTTTACAGAGTTAAAGACAAGTAACTTTGGAAACATAATCTATATAGATTTGCATGTTGAGTAGATATAATTGGAAGACCTTAGGTTAGGTTATCCGTAAAACAATGAGACAGAGATCTCAATGGTTTGGTTATTGATTATATGTAGTTCTAGATTAAGTCATTGCTATGTGTAGTGATGAAATAATGAAGAATAACATTATTATTTTTATCTTGTCCGTGTGTTTTTAAGCTTGTAGGTGCAGGTATTAGCACAAGAAGCTGTATTTTACATGTTTTGTCTGAAGATGTTGATCATAATCAGAAGAAACATTTAGAGTTATGAAGATATGGAGACATGAGAATTGCTTGTTGAAACAGGGTCCATGTTCCTGAAGTTGTGATTCAAGTTTCAAAGTTTCTGGTTTTCATGGAAGTCAACTAGTTCAGGATTGATTGTTGGAAATTTTACCTCTCTATTACATGCCGGTTATGCAAGGCGAGCAGGGACTCGAGCAATATATCCAAGAAGGAAGATTGCATATGCTTAATTCGGAGGGATTTATTGTTGAGGGGGAGAACTACAACAAGCTATGGTGCATTAGTTGATTATCATGACGATACAGAGAGTTTGAAGTTTGCTTTTCAAATCTGAAGTTTCAGAAGATCGAGTTTCAGGTATAGCAATTAATTTTTGTTGTCTCGAAATTATTTTTTGTTCTTGTTTCAGTGTATTTGCAGAGAAGTCAATCTCAAGGAAGGATTTCTGAGCAAAAGACTGAAGTGTTCAAGACAAAGCTAAGATCATCAGGTTTTATATTATTTATATAGTAATTACAGATGATGATAGCTATGTTGTTTTTGTTAGTTGAAGATCTTAGATATAGAAATTTCAATTTGAATATAGAAGATTATCAACTTTGTAAAACCTTAGACATAGACATAATGTGAATGTAAAAGGTTATCTACTAGATTATTGCCTTAGACATAGATATATCGTTTAAATTTGAAAGATTGTCAAATATATTTTTGAAATCTTAGAAATAGAAACGTTTATATGAATGTGAAAGAAGTTGTTATATTGATTATCTAGATCATATAGTTTTGAAAGGTTTTCATAAGAATATGACGTAGTTAATCAATATTATGTGTAAAATTTATATGATATAATGAGATTTTATATTATAAGAATTTCTGAGTATTTTTGCCTAATCATAGTTATGTATCCCAGTCATTAATTGAGGGGGAGTACATAAGAATGATTATTTCTGATTATTTGATCATAGTTATGTATCTCAGTCATAAATTGAGGGGGAGTACATAAGAATGATGGTGGTTATATGATTAATCATAGTTATACACCCTAGTCATAAAATTGAGGGGGAGGTATAAGAATGACGAATCAATTTTATAACTTTTTAAGTGTGTTTCACAAGTGGTACAGATCACAAGTGGTACAGATCGGGAAAGCTCATTTCGAGAAAGTTTTGGAAAGATTGATCATGAAAAGTTAAAGAATTTGTGTAAGTTTATTAACTTTTCAGGTTTAAGACGAAGATCGAGGAAAAGATGAAAATTGATGTCTACAGGTTTAGTCATTTTAATTTTTCATATTTCCAGGAAGTTCGTAATAAACATTGATCAATTATTCAGAAACTTTGACGAAAATTTGATTTTAAAGTGTGCAGGAGGTATTTACGACCTCGTAATTGAAGAAGGCAGAATACGACCTCGTAATTGGTCAATTGGGCCTTGTATCAATACGACCTCGTAATTGGATGGGCCGGGTTGACCCAAGCCCATTCGGGTCGAGTGGGTATATAAACCCAAATAACCCTAATCACGACCTCACAAAATTAAAATCAAAAATAGAGCATTACGACCCCGAAATATAAGTTTGCTACCCCGTTTTAGATTCGATATATACGATTAGATCCAGAGTTTTTGATCGATATATTTGTGTTCATCTCGAAAAACTGAATCTAGGTATATAATCTAATCGTCCAATAGTTAACCATGCAACAAGAAAATCAAGAAAAAGGGTTTCGAAATTTTCGAATTGGGTTTCACTATTTTCTTCGATTTTGATGTTTTCTGGGTAAAACTAAGGGTTGGGGTATGTTTATCGTTTGAATACGAATGTATAGAAACGATTTTTACAAGTTTTGGTTGGGTAAATCGTAAAATCGCGATGAAGAAGATGAACAGTGCGACGACCTCGCAATGGGGGTTTGCTAGCCCAGATTTGCGACCTCGCATTTGTCAATTTATTTTGACTTTGTTGACTTCTAGATTACGATGTGGATTTACGACCTGGACCAAATACGTGGCTAAATTGAAAATACGACCTCGTATTTAGAGTTTAGTTGACTTGTATTTTGACCATGAAATACGACCTCGTACAGGGATACGACCTCGTATTTGACTTTTTACTTAACAGATTTTCAAAAGTTTATTTTTATAAAAATTTGAAAATGAGTTAATTTTTATACTAAATTACAGAGATAATTTATGTTAATTGTGTTTTAACTTAATTACAGAGATAATTTAAGTTAATTGAATGTTATGTGCATATGAATTTTGGTGTCATATTGAGTAATTAATTATTTGTTATTGATTACAGAAATGGCAAGAAATTTCATTGCTGGTCATAATTACTTGATGAACTTCGATGATAATCAGGAAGGAACCGAATATTATCACGAGATATTCGCTTCTTTAGAAGATCAAGGATTCATCACGTATTGACTCACTCTCCAGTTATTTATCTAGATTATCTGAGAGATTTTTGGGCTAATGGCAATAGTGTTCGTGCCGGAAACGAACATATCTTTCATACCACTGTTGCTGGGCAGCTGATACAGTTCACAGCTGCAGATCTCATTGGTATACTTCGGTTGGGTACAGTTGAACAGGAAGGTGGTGCTACTGGTCTCACCAAGTTCCGTCATGAGTTGATTCAAGGTGCTTTCAGGAGAATGGGGTTTGCTGCTGATCTGACAAGTAAAACCTTGTTCAAGAAGGGTTTTTATGGCAGATGGAGGTATCTGGCTCATGTGTTGCTAGTTAGTTTGAGCAACAAGAAGTCTGGTTTTGATACATTGAACTAGGAAGCCCAGGCACAGATGGTGGGCTTAGTGTTTAATAAGCCGTACAGTTTCTCCAAGTTCTTCTTCGATGATATGAGAAACATATCACAGCCACGGGTAAGAGGAGATTTTTGATGTACCCTAGGATTGTGATGATGATTATCAATGCTCGTCTCCCAAATTTGCCTGCTGTGGGAGAAGTGAAGCAAGTGAGCTCGATCATCCGACGTGGTTATGAAGAGTTTCTCGCAGGCATCCTAATGATCCAAATGCACAAGATGTTGCATTATTTGGTGCGATCATTAATGCCAACTATGTAGCACCATTGGATGGGGTCATATCAGCCTATGAAGGGCCTCAGCCAGAAGATGGTGAAGCTGTTGGGGATGTTGAGCTTCCAGAGCAGTTACATGATGTTGTTGTTGAAGGTGATGTGCCGATTGAGCCTGAAGTTGTTGTACAGGTTGCAGATGATGTGATAAACCAACGTGGAGCCAATCCTGAGATGTTGATGATTTATTAGGAAGATGGCTGATCCAGAGGGTGACATTGCACAAGTGCAAAGGTACAATGCCAATGCTGATGACCTAGTAGATGCGGACCTTGACCGAGATATAGATGATTATGTAGCTGGAGCTGCAGTTGGTTCTGAAGCAGCTAGAGCTAGTGGGTCAGGTGCTGGAGAAGCTAGTGGGTCAGGAGCTGGGCAGGCTAGTGGGTCAGGTGTGGATGCTGGAGGTAGAGGAAAGGCTGTTGTTGATATTGAAGCAGACAGAGAGCCTTCTATCCATTCTGATGATGATTCTAGCAGTGACGGTGATGAGGATCCTTACAGATCTCATGCATTCGTCAGAGTTAGGTCTCAAATGGTTCCTAGATCTCTTGTTGAAGCTCAAGGAAGAAGAAGGATAAGAGAGACTGATGAAGATTGGGTGCCAGAGCAGCCGTTGCTTAAGAGAAGTAGACTTGTCAGGGAACAAGAGACTTCTGTTGCTGCTGGTGGTTCACAAAGTGTGCCAGTTGTTACTGTTCTTGAGACTACACAGTCACAACCACGGCCACAGACAAGTGAAGAGGCTAGTTTGAGCCTTGCTGATCTGCAGAGACAGATGTCTGAGCAGAGGGAACAGCATGAGAAGGCTATGAATGAGATGAGAGGTCTGGTCAGAGGTTTGGTTGATGATTTGAAGGTTGTGAGTGACAAGAACAGTTTCTTGAAGACAAGTTGGCAAGGCCGAGGTGGTAGTGTCCAAGATGTACAATAAGTTTTTGGAACTTGATGGAAAGGTTGTCAATGGCAGATGCATTGAAGAAGGGAGTCAAGATCCCTGATGAGAAGATGCATGAGCTGATTGACAACTATATGAAGTTGAGAGCTGAGAGAGATAGCTCAGGTTGCAAGGGTGATGAGCTAGCTAAGGCAAGGCATGACGATGATCAGAATGAAGATCCAGATGCTGCCAGAGCTACTCAGGAGCTAGGAGGAGTTCTATTTTGAGAACAGAGACTCAAGGAGAGTCTAGCCAGGCTGGTATTGCTGGAAAGGCAACCTCAGAAGCTCCACAAGCTCAAGAACAGATGTCTACAGAGATAAACATGGTAGTTGAGCTTGAGGCACCTCAGACCAAACCCCTTACAGAAGATGTTGACGTTGATCGATTAGATAAGGGTAAGGGTTTGGTAGGGCAATCTGCTGCTGCTACTCTTGAAACTGATAATGCTAGTGCTAGTGCTCAAGATAGTGAGTTTACCGAAACTGACTCTACTTCAAACACTTCTACCGAGTCAGATTTGCATCCTGCAATTGTTAAGAGACTGGAGAAGCGTGAGGGTTATGATCCAGAAGCTCATATGAGAGCTAGGGCAGAGATCGCGGATTATTATTATGATCCAGGATCTATGAGGGATCAAGAAAAGGCGGTTAGGTATTACTCATACTCCTTCAGAGTCAGAGTCAGAGTCAGATTCTGATTTGAGACTGAGACTAAGAAGGAGCAGAGCAAGAGCAAGAAGAAAAAGCAGAAGAAGTAGATTGATGACAAAGACAAGACAAAGACATAATTTATTTTAACGTCTAGAAGCTATTGCCAAGGGGGAGTCTGTAAGTGCACGTCTATGTCAATAGCAGTCTAGATTGTTTGGGCTTATATTGTAATATGTCTTTGTAATGTGATTGTCATTAATGAACTTTGTATTATGCATAGAATACTAGATTAAGTTTAAGTATTGAATGTATGATAAATCTGCTAAGTATGAATTGCGACCTCGCAATTCATAAGGGGAATACGACCTCGTAATTGCAGGGTCAATTACGAGGCAGGACACGAATTGCGACCTCGCAAAGGTGTCGAGCTGGGCTGGATTTGCGAGGCTAGCTCGCTGAAGCCCATGTCGTGAGTTTCCTATAAATACCGAACCCTAACAGAGTTTAGGGTTGAACATTTGTCGAAATATCAAGCAGGTATTGCAGGTTATAGTCGTCAAAGGTTGTTCCGCTAGCCTAGAGAAGATCTGCGAGGCAGCAGATAATCTGAAGGCTTGTTGTGAATCACCAAGTTATAGTGAGGGATTCCGCACCTCAAGATAACTGGAGCAAACTATTAACGATCCGATTCAAGGGGACTTGCAGTATGAAGGATTTCAATTTATTAGCGTTTATTAGGTTTCCGGTAATCAACCGGTAATAGATTTGATGCAATTGATTTCCGGATCCTTTTATGACATCAATTGGTCATTGGAAACATGTTTTTAATGTCAATTTTAAGGTTTCAAGTCGTGGGGTAGTGTTTGGCTTTGATTCGGGTCGAATTGGTGCGAATAACATGCAAAAACTGATCTGCGATCTGATCTCGTCGAGGGGGAAAGGGACCCTTGTCGAGATTAAAAGTCAGTAAGGTCGGAGGGCTGGATGATCTCGTCGAGATCAAAAGTACCCTTGTCGAGATCACTGTACAGTCTCAAAACATATCTATTTTGAAATGAGCATAACTTTCAAACCGTAACTCCGTTTTTGACAAGTAAGCTATCCACGAAATCGTGGAAGAGTGTACTTTCTAATAGTGAAGTCCTTAAAGCATGAGTCAAAATTTAAAATACCAATAAGCTTGAAATAATGAATAATGGTCAAGTTCCGTCGAGTTTTGTGAACTCTAACGTATTGAGTGAATCTTCGTTGAATCAAACATTAATATGGGTCATGTTTGAAGGTGCATAAGATTACCAGAAGTAAGTGCGTGTTTGTTTAGTTTGTTAATAATCGTTTAATGGTTATAGGTAGTCGGGAATACTTGCAAAGCTTGGTAACTTAAGTTATCAATTGGTGTGCTCTTCTTTGAGGTAAGATACATGACTTTTCTCATGCTGGAGGCACAACAAAATGTGATTTTCTATAATTAACCTCTTAATCGGATTATCTTATATGTGTTGGGTTTTCCGGGTTATGCGGGAGGTTATATGGGAATGTATGTATGATGAAATGACCTATGTTGTTATGATGACGTTCAAAGTTTAAGTAATTATATGCTTATATAGTATGATGAATAAAATGATGTTGCTATGATATGCTTAAGATATGTGTTGTGATGTTGATAATGTCGTTGATATGCCTTGATATTGATATGTGAGGGCTTATATGTGAGACTTAAGTATAAAATGTCTAGTTCACTAGATACACGTAAGAAATGTTATGAGGTGTGCACGTTAGTGGGATTAAACGTTAAAGTAGATGTGGGATTAGTTAGGTAATGAATATACCTAATGTTAAAGTAAAGTGTGAAATGTGGGAAATCGTTCTAGCCTTAGTGTTAGTGCGTAAAAGTAAGAAAGATATAAATACGTGGGAAATGCTATAGCTAAATACATGAGATTGACGTGGGAAGTGTTAAGCTTAACCCGTGCTAGTTTATGCCAAGCTAGTGCGTACGTGGTCGCTTGAGTGGCTCCTTGCGGCATAGTTACGTGGGACTAGTATTTCCGGGTGGAGTGACTAACCACCAATGTTAAAAGCATAACGGGATACTATGGAAATGGCATTGCCTTTCCTGAAAGATAAAACGTGGGAAATCGTGCTAGTAGTAATGCTAGTGCGTAAGATATGAGACGTGAGATTAAGTTGATTAAGATAATTATAAGAATATGTGAGAAAGATGTACATGTAATTTAAGACGTGGAATTACAATATGACGTGAGATTAAGTAAGATATGTTGTGACGTATGATTAACGATGATAGGCACAATTAGGGGTATATTCTCTACATGTGCTAAACTTATATGATTGATATGTTTATGTGTGATATGTAAGACGTGAGATGTTCTTTGAGTTGTAAGTATATGTTGAAATGAAATGTAATGCGATGGGATGTGGGAATAAGTAAAGATGGGATTATCTTACGATGTTTGTGGATGATATGTAATGTGATCATGTTTTGATATATAAAATACGAAGAAGTTTTATGAAAGTAAAATGAAGAACGTTTTATTAAAATGTGTGTATCTTACTTAGCTAATTTATTAGCTAACACTTGCTTTTATGAAATCGTTGTGTCTTCAGGATAAGCAGGTTTGAGCTAGAGAGAGATTTAGCTCGTGAGATGGGTAGAAGAATAAAGGAAGATTAGCATTAGTGTCCCGATGCTTAGACTTCACCTTTAGCCGTTGTTTGGCTACTTTATTTATGACTTGTGTTTTATGTAATAATGTTGGCATTTATGTTGGTGCCATAACTTGGATTTCATTTACGTTGTTTCGATGATGCACTTGGTAACACCATTTTATGAAAGGTACCATCCGTTACGGATGGGGCAGTTTTTAAGTGATCCTTTTCCGCTACGTTTAAACGCCGTTTGGCAAAGTTTTTGAAAATCCAGTTTTAAATTGACGGGTGTTACACAATAACTCTATGAGCACTGGCTCTAACTTCAACCACATCTTCATCCATGTTCTCCCCCTCGTGTTGATCCTGATCATCAGGATCATCACGTCTTTGATGGATAGCAACAGCTTGACGGCAGGTGGCTTCGAGTTCGGTTATACGTTTCTGGGCCGCTTCAAGTTGTGCATCGGCAAGAAACTTGTCTTGTGCTGCTTGCTGCTTTATTACATTCAGTTTATTTTGATGATCGAAGCGAGCTTGGAGAGATGCTAGAATGGCTTTATCAAATGAATCTGTTTGATCTTCTAGAGCGATAAGAGTGGCATACAAATCATTATAAAGTTCTTCCAGTCGGGATTGTTTAGGAGGAGAAGTATTGGCAGATTCATTATTAGAATTAGAAGATGAAGAAGATGAGTGAGAAGGTGAGGTGATTTATGAGAGGTGATTGGAGGAGGTTGGGGAGTTGGAATACGTGTAGAAGCTGTGAAAAGAAGGTTTGCAGCATCAAGAGCCATTATGGTTTCTCGTTCGACAGGATCATATTTCAGGGCAAGGCGTTCAGTGGCTGGAGGAGGGCTATCACTTTGAGGAGATTCAGGTGGAGCTAAGGCTTTGCCTTTTTGTTTACGGAGCTCTTCGGCTTGTGAATTTGGTGACGGTTGAATTGGAGAAGGAGGAACGACCGACGTAGATGTCGTTTGCACAACTGTAGGCTCCGTAGGGTTTACAGTGTGGCCTGAAGGTTGTGGACCAACAGGGCTTCCTGATGGTTGACGAAGTTGAACTTCAACATCAGTTGTCGCGTAACGTATTGGTTTTGCACGAATGCCTAACACAATGTTACGGTCGGTGGGACTACCGGGATCTCCTAGATTGCCCGTTGAACTGGGAGTGGAGCTAGGAGAAAGCAAGGCGTACCTAACTTCCTCAAAGCTTTGCTCCTCAGCGCCTAAAATTAGTGCTTGTCTGATGATGGCACCAATAGGTCTTCCATACGATCCTGGAATTGGAGGAATATCCAACTCTACGTATGTTCTGGCAACATCCAAAGGATGTGCGTGCGTTGTATCAAGTGACCTAGTGGGGGATCTAGACTCAAAAGTGTCAGGAAATGAAGTCAGGAGAGGGGCAGAAGTCTCCTCGGATTCAATATCGTCGTCCTCCGAATGAGGGAACGATAGTGGATGCGGTTGGTGCCCGTGCAAGAATGAAACTGGATCCTGTAGAGAGGATCCAAAGTAGCGTGCGGAAGTTTCAGCATGCGAGGGTGGGGAGGCCTCGACTTCTATCCTGGGGGTTGCATCCCGGCGAATATTGGTTTCATCTGTCGGAGGGCCAACGTTTTCTTTATGCCCTATGCCTAGCCCGGACCTCTCATCCTCTCCAGTATGTTTTTCAACCTCACCCTCCGAACCACCTTGTATCTCCGTAGATTCAAAAACAACATCTTCAACAATTGGTGATAGAATTCTAGAAGATTTAATCTTGAATTTTCTTATTCTCTTGGATGATGTTGGAATAGAAGAAGTTGATTGAGATTGGGAAGAGGAAGCTTGAGATTGGGACAGAGAAGGTGGCGATGATTGTTCAGGCGGAGGTGATGGTTCATCACGAAGAAGAGTTTTGGATTTGGATTTAGATTTTCGGTGAGTTTTGTGTTTCTTTTTCGGCGGTGCAGAAGATGAAGAAGGTTGATCAGATGTAGATGGTGCAGATGAGCTCGGTGCCACTTCTCCTGCTAACCCCTCTTTTCTTTTCTTAGACCTATGACCCTCACTTGGCGGCCTATGGGGGAGCGGTAGGCGGCTGTCGGCGTTGCAAGCTGCCATACCCCCTCTAAAAACACTCGATAATTCATGAAGTCACTATCTTCATGGGGCACCAGCGAAGCAGTGACTCGGGAATTGGCATAGGAGCAACAGTTTCAATGCCGGAGTTGGCGTAAACAGCTCCATAACGTGGAATATGAATTTTGTGGGATCTTGGAAATCTTCGAATATAAACAAAAGTCTTATGCTATTCCCATGAATTCTTTCAGCTAAACAAAAAGCAAGAATGTTGAGATAGCGTCTAACTTCCGTTCTCCAAAATCTATTTGCTGTACAAGGTGTCTCAATCAATCTTCTTTGATCACCTCTTGACAAATTGACAACTTGCATTGGATCATACATGCGAAGCAGCATCTTGCTCTTTGAATTATCAACAAACATTTGTGCTTCACCTGACTTGATATCGAATTTGGGGGTATTTATAGTGGTCAATACCGGTTTTTAACTACCATTTTTTTTTTAAGGAAAAGGTTTTAAGGAAAAGTTTAAGGAAAGAGGTTTTTAAGGGAAAGGTTTAAGGACTTAGAAAATTTTTTAAGTTTTAAAGATAGAAAAATTTGAAAGCAAAAATATTGTAAGGAAAAACAAGATATATACAAACTCCCCCTAGGAACATGCAGACTTAGAAAAATTCTACAAACTCCCCCTATAAGCATGCATTCTACCCTTGTTCTCCCCCTCAAACATTGCATGTAAAAGCAAATAAGCACACATCAATTGTTTGACCAAGAAAATAAACATAGAATACATGGCAAATAAGCAATCAAGTTTGTAGATCAAGCATACCCAACTTGGTTTTCAAGAAATTAAACCTTTGTTCATCCAAAGGTTTTGTGAAAAGGTCTGCAAGTTGGTAGTCAGTTGGGACAAAGTAAAGTTCGATGTTACCTTTTTCAACATGATCTTTGATGAAGTGGTACCTTACATCGATGTGCTTTGTCTTGGTATGCTGAACAGGATTACAAGAGATTACAATGGCACTTTTGGAGTCGCAGTAAATGGGAATTCTGTCATACTTAAAGCCATAGTCAGAGAGTTGAGTCTTCATCCACAGCACTTGAGAGCAACAACTAGCAGCTGCTACATATTCAGCTTCTGCTGTGGACGTGGAAACACAATTTTGTTTCTTTGAAGACCAACCAACTAACTTATCTCCAAGGAACTGCACACTTCCGAAGTACTTTTGCGATCTAACTTACAACCTGCATGGTCTGCATCTGAGTAGGCAGTTAGTTCAAAACCGGTATCTTTCGGATACCATAAACCAAGGTTTATAGTGCCCTTGAGATACCGAAAAATTCTCTTAACTGCTTGAGCATGACTTTCCATAGGGTTAGCTTGAAATCTAGCACACATGCATGTAGCAAACATAATGTCCGGGCGACTAGCAGTCAAATACATAAGCGATCCTATCATACTGCGGTAAAGTTTCTGATTGTATGGTTTACCATTAAGATCAGCATGGATTTTGGTTCGAGTTTCCATGGGTGTACCAATGGGTTGACAATTAAGCATATCAAACTTTTTCAACATGTCAAGAATGTATTTATTTTGACAGATAAAAATACCATTTGACAATTGTTTGACTTGTAAACCAAGGAAAAAGTTTAGTTCACCCATCATACTCATTTCAAAGTTTTGAACCATTAAAGCAGAGAAGTTTTTGCAGTATTTAGGATTAGTTGACCCAAAAATTATGTCGTCTACATAGATTTGGATTAAAATGATGTCACTACCTTGTCGTTTAATGAACAAGGTAGTGTCAATGGTACCTTTGCTGAATCCAAACTTCAAAAGATAAGCAGTGAGAGCATCATACCATGCACGAGGGGCTTGTTTCAGGCCATATAACGCCTTATCTAACCTGTAGACATAATCTGGACGTTTAGGATCTACGAAGCCCTCGGGTTGATCGACATAAACCTCTTCTTTCAGCACACCATTCAAGAAAGCTGACTTGACATCCATTTGATAAACAGTGAAGTTCTTGAATGCCGCATAAGCAAGAAAAATACGAATGGCCTCGATACGAGCAACTGGAGCAAATGTCTCATCATAATCAACACCATCTTGTTGAGAATAGCCTTTAGCAACCAACCTAGCCTTGTTTCGAACAACAACCCCATTCTCATCCTTTTTATTCTTGAAGATCCACTTAGTCTTAATCGGCTCTTTATTCTTGTAAGGATTAGGAACTAATTTCCACACTTCAAGACGCTCAAACTGAGAAAGTTCTTCTTGCATGGCCTTTACCCAATCAGGATCACGAAGAGCCTCATTGACGTTTTTGGGCTCAACCATGCTTAAGAAGTTGACAAATAAGCATTCATTGGCAGAAGCAGAGCGTGTCGTTACGCCAACGTTTGGATCTCCAATAATCTGTGTGGGAGATGAGGAAGGAAGTGGAGCGAGACCATTTTCTAGAATGAGGAAGTGGATCGGCTGGATCATTGTTTTCATCAGGGTTAATAAAACCAGGAGAATGTTGTTCAACGACTTGCTCAAAACTTGGTTCACTGGGTAAAACAAATTCTTCATCAGAAGCTTCAGGATCATTATCAGAGTTAGTTGCTTGAGAGACTTGCTGAGGTGGATTTTGTACTGATGAATCAGATGGTGCCGAAGAAGAGTTAGATGAATCAGTAGATGAAGACACATTTGGAGAAGTAGAATTGTCTGAAGATGGAGGAGATGAATCATTGGGAGATGATGTAGAAGATGAACTTTGTTGATCAGAAGACGAGCTTCTCAGACTGAGAGATATTGGAAGATGAATTTTCAGGTGCAGCCAAAGGTGGTTCCAAAGCAGGAGAATGATCACGATAAAATTCTTCAAACAAGATATCTAATTCTTCAGTGGTCTGGAGTAGAGAAAATTGGAGTATTTGCAGAGATAGTCTTTGGTGCGGAAGCTTGTGGACATTGAAGATCGGGTCTTGAACTGTGGTGTTCAAGAACCATTCCAGAGAGTTCATCAAATTTAACATTCATACTCTCTACAATTTTCTTCGTTCGACGGATATAAACACGATATGCAATAGATTCTCTTGAGTAACCAATGAAGTAGGCCTCGTCACCTTTTGGTTCAAACTTGCCCAGATTATCACGATCATTAAGAACATAACAAACACATCCGAAAATATGTAGGAAGTTCACATTGGGCTTTCTCTTATTAATGACTTCATATGGAGTTTTGTCGAACCTCTTGTTGATGATGGATCTGTTTTGAGTAAAGCAAGCAGTGGCAACAACTTCAGCCCATAAATTTAGAATAAGCAAGCATAGTACGAGCTGCTTCAACAAGAGTACGATTTCTCCTTTCAACTACTCCATTTTGTTGAGGTGTTCGAGCAGCGGAGAATTGTTGAGAAATACCCACGGAGGTGAAGTAAGAGTCAAGAGTAGCATTCTTGAATTCTGTACCATTGTCAGATCGAACAATACGAACAATGGATTGGAGATTCACTTGGGTCTTTTTGATGAAGTCGATAATCACTTGTGGAGCATCACTCTTTTCACGAAGAAAGTATACCCAAGTATAGCGAGAATAATCATCAACAATGACAAGAATGTAACGCTTTCCATGAATGCTTTGAACACGCATTGGACCACACAGATCCATATGAAGAAGATGTGATGTGTGAAATCGAGTAATAAAATTTATAAACATGAACTACCAAAAGACTGACTACAACACACTCACAGGCAGTGAACCTGATCGCATGCAGTATAGTAAATTCGGTAAATCCGAGGTCGATCACAAGGACTTAGTAAAGCAATTGTTAAAATAAAGTAATTCAAATGAAAGGGGGGTTTTGTGACCGAATTGTCACTTTGCAATTAGTTAGAAAATGGTTAGTAATCCCTCAGGATTAATCAAAAAGAATCCGGTATGACCGGGGCAGGGTTCGTCGGAAGACGAAAGTAAAAATGATTTTATGACAATAATATAAAAAGGGCACCTACTTGGACTAGCTTACATGTCAATCATAGGGTCTAAACATCACTTGCTTTGTTGAACGACTTAAAAGGTAGTCAAGATGAACTCTCGTTATACTCGAAACTTTAATTGCTCAAAATATAGTTATCGCTCTCGCGAATAATTTCTACTCGAAACAATTAAGCATTAAGAACCTAAGTTGATTTTATGATTTAATCTTCAGAAGCTTTCTCTCGAACTGCTTATTCGCCTAATCAGATCTCTCTATCATAGACGTTTGCACACTCAAAATGAATTTAATTGTTTAAATCTTTATCGTTAGTTTCTCTCGAACTCCAACGACTTTAGGTTAATTAAAGACCGATTAACCGTTTCATAAACCAATTGATAATGACATAGATTTCTCTCGAACTTCTAATTACAATTATCAATCAATAAATATAAAAGATAAAAACAATATTTAAACTCAAATAAATGTGGATCTTCGATTAAACATAGAAATCTTGTTCAACAATTGCAAGTAACATCAAACAACCCTATGACATGTTTACTATCCAAGTAGGTGCTGAGAGATTTAGCCTCTCATAATGAAAAGACAAAAACAATCAATAATATATGAAGACATAATGTACCGAATGTTGAAATCGTTCCAAGAATGACTAAAAATCGAATACGGAATGATGAAAATAATCCAATCGTGTTCTTGATCTTCAAAGATGATTCTTCAGATGAAAAACCCTTCAAAAAGCTCTTGAAAACGGCTGGGAGTATAAAAGATAGGTTAAAGAATCTTTAGCATGCTATATATAGTTTCCAAAAATCTCCAGAATCGGCCCCAGTTGCGGCGCAACTAAGTTGTGGCGCAACTGGCTTTGACTTGCGTTGACTATTTGACTTATGTTGACTCGTTGCTGGCTTGAACCTGGACGCGTTGCGGCGCAACTAGGATAGTTGCGGCGCAACTTAACTCCCTGTAATTTGGTTGCGGCGCAATGCGTCTCCTTTTCAGTTGACTTTCGTTGACCAGCTTCAATCTTCACCCAAATGCCTCGAAAATCATCCGTAAGCACTTATTTCACCTCAAAAAGGTCGTTTCTTCCAGAAATACGCTCAAGTACCTGTTATTTCCCTGAAACACTAACAAATACCATAAACGCACCAAATGTATACGAAAACGACTCAAAAACTATACGAAAGCAACTAAATTCATTGTGGGAAATGGGTATAAAATACGACATATCATGATGTAAAGGACATTCAGTACTGAGGTGTTTCTTTGGTCTGTGAGAAGCTTTCTTTAGCTTTCCAATTGCACAAGCAGGACAAACGTGATCACTTTCATATTTGAAATCAGGAAGACCGTCAACAAGTTGTTTATCAACAAGAGCATTAATTGTTTGAAAGTTAAGATGGGAGAGACGACGATGCCATAACCAAGAATTCTGAGCTGATGCTTTTGAGAGAAGACAGATATCAGAAGAAGGAGTCGGTAGATTATTGAGGTCAATGGTAAACAAGTTATTATCTCTGGAACCAGTGAGAATATCAACACCTTCTTCAGTTTGAACTTTACATTCATATCTTCTAAAAAGCACTTGAAGATCATTATCACAAAATTGGCCGACACTGAAAAGATTATGGCCCAAGCCTTCAACATAGGAAACACGTTTGATGGTGATGCCATTTTGAACAATATCTCCATAGCCAAGAATAGGGGCGATATGATCATTTCCAAATCTCACAGTTCCCATAAACCGTTCAACAAAGTTCTTGAGCAAAGATTTATTACCAGTCATATGTCTAGAACATCCGGAATCGACATACCAGACACAAATAAGGTATTCCTGTAAAATCGGGGTTTAGGTTCATACTAATTGGGTTGCTTACATGGGTATGAGCAGTTTGTGGTCTTTGGGAAGTCTGTGTCACCTTTGTCACTTTTGGTTTTGGGGAAGGAGTCTTTGGAGAGTGTGATTTTGGAGTTTGCTTTGAAGAAACACTTGGTTTGACTTCCTTTTTCTGAAACAATTGTTCAAACTCAGGAGCATAATCATGATCTCCTTCTATAAAGTTATCAAGATTAGGAAGGTTTGAGAAATCCATTTTAGCATATTTAACCTTTGATTTAGACTCCAAACTCACACTCGGGACATTGGTCTTTGTGGGACAGGTACTTTCTTTGAATGAGTTTGATGCATTAGCTTCTTTTAATAAAGATTTAAGTTCGTCATTATGAACCATAAGTTCTTTGATAATTTTGATGTACTTCCATTCTTTTGTGACAAAAAGAGTTGACTTAGTTTGAAATTCTCTTTTGTCCTTTTGATGTGCATCATAAATTGTCATTTTGACTTTCTTTTCTCTTTCTAAATCAAGTTTTAATGCACCAATCTCATCCAAGTAAAGTTGGGTTTCAATGGGGGTCTCATTGGTAGTAAAGTCAAGATCTGTCTGAATTGAACTGTAACATCCCAAACGTTTTATGTTTGACTATTTGACTTTCCGTTAGTTAACGTTAGGTCTATTATGTTTATGTGCCTTATAAGGGATTATGTGATTAAATGTTTATGTGTTTAATATGAAATGAAGTAAAGTAAATTAAATGAAAGTAATTTAAAGTAAAGTATGAAAGTTAAGTGCTTGTTAGATCGTTAAGTCTCCCGGTAAGTTAATTAAGCTACGAAAGTAAAGTTTAGGAAGTCGAGGGGCCTATGGGCACTAAAGGAAACTTATGGTCAGGGGTTAAGGTCTAGTGAGACCCCAATAGCTGCAGAATTTCGTGATTAAGCCCTAGGAACAGATCCCCTCCCTCTCAAGACAAGTTTACTTCAAGAATCAATCGTTTCGTGTCGTTTTGAGCAAGTTTGATTAAGATCTCGAATCCTCAAAGTCATCTACAGGTATTATGGCTGATCTTACTCTTAAATCTGATCATGTATGTCTTAGTAGTGATTTCGATCCAGGCCATAGGGTTTGGGTTGGGTTATTTGATCAAACGTTTATTGAATTCATGTTATTCGGGTGTTTTAAAGATTGATTTATGATGTAAAGGATTAAGGGATTAATAGGATGGTTTGAGTTGATGAAAGTGCAATTAAAAGGACTAATTTTAAGTCCCCAGGTTGGATTTGGGGTATGGGTTCATATGGAATTCGTTTGATCATAGAACAAAGATTAGGTTTCTGGTCGACACTCCAGGTGCGACGCACCAGTAGGGTGGTGCGGCGCACCACAGGCCATTTTGGAAAAATGGTGTTCAGCCAAAGGCCCGATTTGCGACGCACCAAGGGTAGGTGCGGCGCACCTTCGCGTGTTCAGAATTTCTGATCATTTTATGCGACGCACCAAAGGGGTAGGTGCGGCGCACCTGCATATGTTTAGAACTCCCTGATGACTTTGTGCGACGCACCATGTGAGAGGTGCGGCGCACCTCTAGTCCAGTTTTCACAAAACATTTCGTTTAGCTTATATTTCGATCTTATATTCATTCTAGGTTGTCGGGAGCACTTAGCAAGCACTATAAGATACTTTTAACTTGTTGGTAAGCTGTATCGAGGTAAGATAACATCTTTTGTCACCTGTTGGTACAACAAAACACGTTTTCATAAATTTAACCTTCCAATTGAATATGTATGTACATTTTATATTCACGGGTGACTATGGGAGGTTGCAAAGGGATATATTACTTACCGTTTATGATGATTAACATTCATTTGCAGGTTGCAATGGTATGTGGTAAGTATATATGCATGAGATGATGAAATGATTATAAATGCATGAAATGATGAAATGATTATATGTATGAAATGATGAAATGATATGATATATGTTTGCATGTGTGGCTTGATCACCTAGTCACTAGTCCTTGATTAGGAATGCCATGTTCACGTGCACGTTAAGGGCCCTAAAGTAAAAGATGATGTGTGATTAGCTTAGGTGAAAGAGTAGCCTAAACTAATTAAACGATTAAAGTCTCGAGCATTATGTAAAGTCTTGTGTTAAGCTTAACCCGTGCTAGCTCTCCGGGGCTGGTGCGTACGTGGTCACTTGAGTTGCTCCTTGTGGCATAGTTATGTTTGAGTATTCCGGGTGAAGTAACTAACCACCAATGCGTAAAGGCATAAACGGTTTATTCAGTTGGATTGACTTTGTCATTCCTTAACGACGCCGATGGACCACCTATTGGTTTACCCATCATGTCGGGTGTGAGGACTCCATGTATGGTCTATGACCGCCTACACACAACCCCACATCCCTAAGTAAGTGGCATAAGTCACTTAGCCTACGTCTAGGCAAAGAAATAAAGTAAAGAAAGAAAGATAAAGAAAGAAAAGTTAGGCACATTAGGTATATGATGACCCTATTGTGTTATGATAAGATATGTGTGCAATGATCTATATGTATGTGATATTAACATTAAAAGATGGTTTTGTTAATATATTTAAATGGCAAATGTTTTCAAGTTATGTTATCTTACTTAGCTAATTTTATTAGCTAACACTTGTTCTTTGAAAATGTTGTGCCTTCAGGATAATCAAGTTTGAGCTAGGCGAGGATTAGCTTGGTGAGACTTGGGTAGACGAATAAAGAAGCTTAGCAAAGACATTAAACGCTTAGACTTCCTTTTAGCCTCATGTTTGGCTATTTCATTTATGATTAAAGACTTGTAATAATGTGGCATTTATGTTGGTGCCAAAGCTTGGATTTACTTTTATTGTTTTGATGATGCTAGTAGTAACACCAAATTTTAAAGGTACCATCCGTTACGGGTGGGGCAGATTTTGAAAGTGATCCTTTCCGCTTATTTTAAACGCCGTTTGGCAAAGTTTTGAAAAATCCAAGTTTTTAAACGACGGGTGTTACAAGTTGGTATCAGAGAAATGGTTTAAGTGAACCAAAATTCGACTAAGACCATAGGATTTTGGACTTAAACCGTATGAGAAATGATTGGCTTAGGTAGTAATGCTTTAGCTTTATGATGACAATACGTTTAGGACGGGTTGGGATGAGTGTGAGTGTAGGTTTATGGCTTGTATAAGATTATGGTATGCTTGTGTAATTTAGTAGGCCTAACCTTACATTGTTCTCATTCGATTCATCTCTAACAATCGCTACTAAATTGTAGAAAGATGGTAAATACTCGTGCTAGCAGTCAAAGAGATGGAGCTAATGCCAGCAATGCTCCGGCTAATCAAAATGGGACTGGTAATGGTGTTAACCAAAGGCCTCCACGAAGGCCATTTCCAGATGCACAACCCACAGGGTCTGAGATTGAAAGAGCTAACCCAGTGATTGAACAAATTCCTACTCAAGCTGAAATGCATGAAGAGTTGAGGGCTATTCGAGCTCTCTTGTTGAGGAATGAAGAAGAGTTGAATCAACTTAGGGCTGAAAGAGAAGCTAGCTTGCAACGGTATGAGCATACGGATGGGAATTACTCCAACCGCTCAAACCGTAGCGAGCCATCATTGGTAAGATCACAGGTTGCCCCTGGAAACATTGTTGCTGAAGTGAATGGTACGGGAAATGTAGTGGCGCCTCGTGCTCCTCGTGTTCATAACTTCAAATATGAGAGCTTTAAGAAGTGTGGTGCCAAGGAGTTTGATGGCACTCTTGATGCAGTGGGCGCCATGGAATGGCTTACTGACACCGAAGTAGTGTTTGCTTCATGCTACTGTCCTGATGATATGAAAGTATTATGTGCTACCCGGGTGTTGACAAAGAATGCCCGGAATTGGTGGAGATCTGCTACTGTTTCATTAACTCCCGAAGTACTTGCCGCTATGCCTTGGGATACATTCAAGGAAAAGTTTTTGGAAGAATATGTGGGTACTCGAGAGTTGAGGCTAATTGAGAAGGAATTCAGAGCTTTGATTGCTAAGCCCGGTGCCATAGGTGAGTATGCTCGCTCGTTTACAGAAAAATTACAATTTGTAGGTCGTATGGTGCCAAGGGAAATTGATCAAATTGAAGCATATTGTGATGGTCTCCCCGCTAGCTATCGTGGCCTTTGTAGGCAACATACTACATTGTCTGCTGCGATTAAGGAGTCCAAGAGGCTGGATGATGACTTCAAAGGTGAAAGGGTTGCAGTAAAAGCTAATGATGACAAGCAACCAAGTTCGAAAAGGAAGCATGATGGGTCAAATGGATCTAATAGGAAGTTCAAGAAAGGTTCATTTTCAAGAGGTGGGGGCAGCAACTATGCCAAGCCTAAGAATTGGTGTGGTACTTGTAAGGCGCCTCATTCGGGTCCATGTTCAGATAAGACCCGAAGGTGTAATACTTGTGGTGGTACGGGTCATCCTACTTCAGAATGCAAAGACAAGCCAAAGTGCTACCGGTGCCAACAAACCGGTCATTTCATCAAAGACTGCCCACAAGGAAGAGATGAGGGAAAGAAGACGGCTGTTCAAAAGCCTAAAGCTCGAGCCTTTCAGCTGACAGTTGAAGCTGCCAAGGATAACGACGAGGTAGTAAGCGGTACATTTCTTGTTAACTCAAAACCTGCTTCTGTACTTTTTGATTCGGGTGCAAATAGATCTTTTGTGTCCACTTTATTTGCTCCTAAGCTTGATAGGGTCACTACTCCTCTTGATTGCTCTATAGAGGTTGAAATTGCTAACGGTACCATTAGTGACATTCAAGTAGGTTATGATGATTGTTCTATTGAGATTGAAGGCCGCTCTTTTCCGGTTCAACTATTGCCTACCACTCTAGCCGGTTTTGATATAGTGATAGGTATGGATTGGTTGTCTCAAAATGATGCTACTATTATATGTTCTCAAAAGGTTGTACGATTCGCTACTCCGGATGGTGAGGTCATTTCCGTTTATGGAGACAAGAAGAAGGGGAGCATAAAGATTATTAATTTGATGAAGGCTCTCAATTGCATTCGGCATAACAAGAATCACTTTCTTGCCTATGTTATCGATACACGAAAAGGGAAGTCTCCGATCCCTAACGTTGATGTAGTTTCTGAATTTTCTGATGTCTTTCCGGATGATCTTCCCGGTATTCCTCCCGACCGAGAGGTCATCTTTCAGATTGATCTCGTACCCGGTGCTACTCCTATTGCAAAAGCACCATATCGTTTAGCTCCCACAGAAATGAAAGAGTTAATGTCCCAACTTCAAGAGCTACTTGACAAAGGTTTCATTCAACCAAGTTCCTCGCCTTGGGGAGCTCCGGTTCTTTTTGTCAAAAAGAAAGACGGTTCTATGCGCATGTGCATAGACTACCGTGAGTTGAATAAACGAACGGTTAAGAATAAGTATCCTCTTCCGCGTATTGATGATCTTTTTGATCAGCTCCATGGTGCTTCTTACTTCTCTAAGATTGATTTGCGGTCTGGCTATCATCAATTAAAAGTCAAAAAGGAAGATGTGGCCAAGACAGCTTTTCGTACACGTTATGGGCACTATGAGTTTCTTGTCATGCCTTTTGGGTTGACAAATGCTCTAGCCGCTTTTATGGATTTAATGAATCGGGTATGTCGCCCATTCTTAGATCATTTTGTGATTGTCTTCATTGACGATATTCTAATTTATTCAAAGTCCGAAGCCGAGCACCGTGAGCACTTAAGAGCTGTTCTTGAGGTTCTTAGAGAGAAAAAGTTATATGCAAAGTTCTCCAAGTGTGAATTCTGGCTCCGAGAAGTTCAATTTCTCGGGCATGTTATCTCTTCTGAAGGTATTAAAGTTGATCCTGCCAAGATTGAAGCTGTATCTAAATGGGAACAGCCAAAGACACCCACGGAGATTAAGAGTTTTCTCGGTTTAGCTGGCTATTATAGGAGGTTTATTCAAGATTTCTCCCGAATAGCTAAGCCAATGACTGAATTGACAAAGAAAGGAGTAAAGTTTGTATGGACGGAAGCTCAAGAAAAGGCCTTTCAAACGCTTAAGACAAAGTTATGTGAAGCTCCTGTCCTAGCCTTACCCGAAGGTACTGATGATCTTGTTGTTTATAGTGATGCTTCTATTTCAGGTTTGGGTTGTGTCCTTATGCAAAGGGACAAAGTTATTGCATATGCTTCACGTCAGTTGAAGCCTCATGAGAAGAATTACCCGACCCATGATCTTGAATTGGCTGCAGTAGTGTTTGCTTTGAAGTTGTGGAGGCATTACTTATATGGCACCAAATGTACATTGTTTACGGATCATAAGAGTTTGCAATATGTGTTCTCACAAAAGGAAATGAATGTAAGGCAAAGGAGATGGATGGAACTTCTGAAAGATTATGATTGTGAGATTAAATATCATCCCGGTAAAGCCAATGTGGTGGCAGATGCATTAAGTAGGAAAGTGCAGAATTTTTCTTGTAGATTGATGAGCATGGTTGTTCAAGCCAAGTCGGGGTTACTCGACCGCATCAAGGAAGCACAAGTTAAGGCTTTAATGAAGGATAATATCGATAATGAGAGTATTGGAAAGAAGAGAAGACTTGTGATGGAGACGAACAGCCGTGGATTTAAGACTTATAAGGGTCGAATATGGGTACCATTGCTTGGTGATAACCGAGAATTGATCCTCGAAGAAGCTCATAGGTCAAGATATTCAGTCCATCCAGGTATTACCAAGATGTATGCAGATTTGAAGCCCATCTATTGGTGGCCAAACATTAAGGGAGAAGTTGCTCATTTTGTTGAAAGATGTTTGACGTGTGCACGTGTTAAAGCTGATCACAAAATGCCATATGGAATGTTGCATCAATTGGAGATTCCGGAATGGAAATGGGACCATATTACTATGGATTTTGTGACCAAACTACCAAGAACACCGAAAGGAAATGACATGGTATGGGTTATTGTGGATAGATTGACAAAGAGTGCTCATTTCTTGGCAACAAGACAAGATGTACCACTAACTAAGATGGCAAAGATGTAATGAAAAAAAAAAAAAAAAAAAAAAAAAAAAAAAAAAAAAAAAAAAAAAAAAAAAAAAAAAAAAAAAAAAAAAAAAAAAAAAAAAAAAAAAAAAAAAAAAAAAAAAAAAAAAAAAAAAAAAAAAAAAAAAAAAAAAAAAAAAAAAAAAAAAAAAAAAAAAAAAAAAAAAAAAAAAAAAAAAAAAAAAAAAAAAAAAAAAAAAAAAAAAAAAAAAAAAAAAAAAAAAAAAAAAAAAAAAAAAAAAAAAAAAAAAAAAAAAAAAAAAAAAAAAAAAAAAAAAAAAAAAAAAAAAAAAAAAAAAAAAAAAAAAAAAAAAAAAAAAAAAAAAAAAAAAAAAAAAAAAAAAAAAAAAAAAAAAAAAAAAAAAAAAAAAAAAAAAAAAAAAAAAAAAAAAAAAAAAAAAAAAAAAAAAAAAAAAAAAAAAAAAAAAAAAAAAAAAAAAAAAAAAAAAAAAAAAAAAAAAAAAAAAAAAAAAAAAAAAAAAAAAAAAAAAAAAAAAAAAAAAAAAAAAAAAAAAAAAAAAAAAAAAAAAAAAAAAAAAAAAAAAAAAAAAAAAAAAAAAAAAAAAAAAAAAAAAAAAAAAAAAAAAAAAAAAAAAAAAAAAAAAAAAAAAAAAAAAAAAAAAAAAAAAAAAAAAAAAAAAAAAAAAAAAAAAAAAAAAAAAAAAAAAAAAAAAAAAAAAAAAAAAAAAAAAAAAAAAAAAAAAAAAAAAAAAAAAAAAAAAAAAAAAAAAAAAAAAAAAAAAAAAAAAAAAAAAAAAAAAAAAAAAAAAAAAAAAAAAAAAAAAAAAAAAAAAAAAAAAAAAAAAAAAAAAAAAAAAAAAAAAAAAAAAAAAAAAAAAAAAAAAAAAAAAAAAAAAAAAAAAAAAAAAAAAAAAAAAAAAAAAAAAAAAAAAAAAAAAAAAAAAAAAAAAAAAAAAAAAAAAAAAAAAAAAAAAAAAAAAAAAAAAAAAAAAAAAAAAAAAAAAAAAAAAAAAAAAAAAAAAAAAAAAAAAAAAAAAAAAAAAAAAAAAAAAAAAAAAAAAAAAAAAAAAAAAAAAAAAAAAAAAAAAAAAAAAAAAAAAAAAAAAAAAAAAAAAAAAAAAAAAAAAAAAAAAAAAAAAAAAAAAAAAAAAAAAAAAAAAAAAAAAAAAAAAAAAAAAAAAAAAAAAAAAAAAAAAAAAAAAAAAAAAAAAAAAAAAAAAAAAAAAAAAAAAAAAAAAAAAAAAAAAAAAAAAAAAAAAAAAAAAAAAAAAAAAAAAAAAAAAAAAAAAAAAAAAAAAAAAAAAAAAAAAAAAAAAAAAAAAAAAAAAAAAAAAAAAAAAAAAAAAAAAAAAAAAAAAAAAAAAAAAAAAAAAAAAAAAAAAAAAAAAAAAAAAAAAAAAAAAAAAAAAAAAAAAAAAAAAAAAAAAAAAAAAAAAAAAAAAAAAAAAAAAAAAAAAAAAAAAAAAAAAAAAAAAAAAAAAAAAAAAAAAAAAAAAAAAAAAAAAAAAAAAAAAAAAAAAAAAAAAAAAAAAAAAAAAAAAAAAAAAAAAAAAAAAAAAAAAAAAAAAAAAAAAAAAAAAAAAAAAAAAAAAAAAAAAAAAAAAAAAAAAAAAAAAAAAAAAAAAAAAAAAAAAAAAAAAAAAAAAAAAAAAAAAAAAAAAAAAAAAAAAAAAAAAAAAAAAAAAAAAAAAAAAAAAAAAAAAAAAAAAAAAAAAAAAAAAAAAAAAAAAAAAAAAAAAAAAAAAAAAAAAAAAAAAAAAAAAAAAAAAAAAAAAAAAAAAAAAAAAAAAAAAAAAAAAAAAAAAAAAAAAAAAAAAAAAAAAAAAAAAAAAAAAAAAAAAAAAAAAAAAAAAAAAAAAAAAAAAAAAAAAAAAAAAAAAAAAAAAAAAAAAAAAAAAAAAAAAAAAAAAAAAAAAAAAAAAAAAAAAAAAAAAAAAAAAAAAAAAAAAAAAAAAAAAAAAAAAAAAAAAAAAAAAAAAAAAAAAAAAAAAAAAAAAAAAAAAAAAAAAAAAAAAAAAAAAAAAAAAAAAAAAAAAAAAAAAAAAAAAAAAAAAAAAAAAAAAAAAAAAAAAAAAAAAAAAAAAAAAAAAAAAAAAAAAAAAAAAAAAAAAAAAAAAAAAAAAAAAAAAAAAAAAAAAAAAAAAAAAAAAAAAAAAAAAAAAAAAAAAAAAAAAAAAAAAAAAAAAAAAAAAAAAAAAAAAAAAAAAAAAAAAAAAAAAAAAAAAAAAAAAAAAAAAAAAAAAAAAAAAAAAAAAAAAAAAAAAAAAAAAAAAAAAAAAAAAAAAAAAAAAAAAAAAAAAAAAAAAAAAAAAAAAAAAAAAAAAAAAAAAAAAAAAAAAAAAAAAAAAAAAAAAAAAAAAAAAAAAAAAAAAAAAAAAAAAAAAAAAAAAAAAAAAAAAAAAAAAAAAAAAAAAAAAAAAAAAAAAAAAAAAAAAAAAAAAAAAAAAAAAAAAGGGAGAAGTTGCTCATTTTGTTGAAAGATGTTTGACGTGTGCACGTGTTAAAGCTGATCACAAAAAGCCATATGGAATGTTGCATCAATTGGAGATTCCGGAATGGAAATGGGACCATATTACTATGGATTTTGTGACCAAACTACCAAGAACACCGAAAGGAAATGACATGGTATGGGTTATTGTGGATAGATTGACAAAGAGTGCTCATTTCTTGGCAACAAGACAAGATGTACCATTAACTAAGATGGCAAAGATGTATGTGGATGAGATCGTGGCAAAGCATGGTGTTCCTTTATCCATTGTTTCGGACCGGGACACGAGATTCGTGTCTAACTTTTGGAAGGGTCTTCAGCGAGAGTTAGGTACTAGATTAATTTGAGCACCGCCTATCACCCTCAAACTGATGGGCAAAGTGAAAGGACCATACAAACGTTGGAAGATATGTTGAGAGCTTGTGTATTAGAGTATGTGGAGCATGGGATGAACACTTGAAATTGATCGAATTCACTTATAATAACAGCCACCATGCAAGTATCGGAATGCCACCATTTGAAATGCTTTATGGTAGGAGATGTAGGACTCCGAGTTGTTGGATGGAACCCGGTGAAAAGCAGTTTACGGGTCCTGAAATCATTGAAATCTCAGCTGAAAAAGTTAATGTGGCAAAGGAAGCACTTCGTGTGGCTAGAGAAAGACAAAAGACCTATGCCGACAAGAAAAGAAAGCCAATTGAGTTCCAAGTTGGTGATTTGGTAATGCTGAAAGTTTCCCCATGGAAAGGAGTAATTCGTTTTGGAAAGAAGGGAAAGCTAAGCCCACGTTTCATAGGACCTTTCAAAATTCTGAAACGTATCAAGGATGTAGCTTATCAATTGGAACTACCCCCAGAATTGGATGGAATTCACCACACATTTCATGTTTCGTATTTGAGGAAGTGTTTAGCCAATGAGTCAAGTGTTATTCCAATTGAGGATGTGAGCATTAATCCTCAGAAAAGAATAGTGGACGAACCAGTAGCGATACTCGAAAGAAAGCAAAAGAAACTTCGCCGAAAGTTGATTGATCTCGTGTTGATAAAATGGAAGCATAACCACGGTGAAAGTTTAACTTGGGAGACCGAGTCGGTGATGAAAGAAAAATACCCAGATTTGTTCACTTCTGAGGCGATTCCGAGGACGGAATCCTCTTAAGGGGGAGGTAATTGTAACATCCCAAACGTTTTATGTTTGACTATTTGACTTTCCGTTAGTTAACGTTAGGTCTATTATGTTTATGTGCCTTATAAGGGATTATGTGATTAAATGTTTATGTGTTTAATATGAAATGATATGATATATGTTTGCATGTGTGGCTTGATCACCTAGTCACTAGTCCTTGATTAGGAATGCCATGTTCACGTGCACGTTAAGGGCCCTAAAGTAAAAGATGATGTGTGATTAGCTTAGGTGAAAGAGTAGCCTAAACTAATTAAACGATTAAAGTCTCGAGCATTATGTAAAGTCTTGTGTTAAGCTTAACCCGTGCTAGCTCTTCGGGGCTGGTGCGTACGTGGTCACTTGAGTTGCTCCTTGTGGCATAGTTATGTTTGAGTATTCCGGGTGAAGTAACTAACCACCAATGCGTAAAGGCATAAACGGTTTATTCAGTTGGATTGACTTTGTCATTCCTTAACGACGCCGATGGACCACCTATTGGTTTACCCATCATGTCAGGTGTGAGGACTCCATGTATGGTCTATGACCGCCTACACACAACCCCACATCCCTAAGTAAGTGGCATAAGTCACTTAGCCTACGTCTAGGCAAAGAAATAAAGTAAAGAAAGAAAGATAAAGAAAGAAAAGTTAGGCACATTAGGTATATGATGGCCCTATTGTGTTATGATAAGATATGTGTGCAATGATCTATATGTATGTGATATTAACATTCATATGCAGGTTGCAATGGTATGTGGTAAGTATATATGCATGAGATGATGAAATGATTATGTATGTATGAAATGATGAAATGATATGATATATGTTTGCATGTGTGGCTTGATCACCTAGTCACTAGTCCTTGATTAGGAATGCCATGTTCACGTGCACGTTAAGGGCCCTAAAGTAAAAGATGATGTGTGATTAGCTTAGGTGAAAGAGTAGCCTAAACTAATTAAACGATTAAAGTCTCGAGCATTATGTAAAGTCTTGTGTTAAGCTTAACCCGTGCTAGCTCTTCGGGGCTGGTGCGTACGTGGTCACTTGAGTTGCTCCTTGTGGCATAGTTATGTTGAGTATTCCGGGTGAAGTAACTAACCACCAATGCGTAAAGGCATAAACGGTTTATTCAGTTGGATTGACTTTGTCATTCCTTAACGACGCCGATGGACCACCTATTGGTTTACCCATCATGTCAGGTGTGAGGACTCCATGTATGGTCTATGACCGCCTACACACAACCCCACATCCCTAAGTAAGTGGCATAAGTCACTTAGCCTACGTCTAGGCAAAGAAATAAAGTAAAGAAAGAAAGATAAAGAAAGAAAAGTTAGGCACATTAGGTATATGATGCCCTATTGTGTTATGATAAGATATGTGTGCAATGATCTATATGTATGTGATATTAACATTCATATGCAGGTTGCAATGGTATGTGGTAAGTTATATGCATGAGATGATGAAATGATTATAAATGCATGAAATGATGAAATGATTATGTATGTATGAAATGATGAAATGATTATATGCATGAAATGATGAAATGATTATAAATGCATGAAATGATGAAATGATTATGTATGTATGAAATGATGAAATGATATGATATATGTTTGCATGTGTGGCTTGATCACCTAGTCACTAGTCCTTGATTAGGAATGCCATGTTCACGTGCACGTTAAGGGCCCTAAAGTAAAAGATGATGTGTGATTAGCTTAGGTGAAAGAGTAGCCTAAACTAATTAAACGATTAAAGTCTCGAGCATTATGTAAAGTCTTGTGTTAAGCTTAACCCGTGCTAGCTCTCCGGGGCTGGTGCGTACGTGGTCACTTGAGTTGCTCCTTGTGGCATAGTTATGTTTGAGTATTCCGGGTGAAGTAACTAACCACCAATGCGTAAAGGCATAAACGGTTTATTCAGTTGGATTGACTTGTCATTCCTTAACGACGCCGATGGACCACCTATTGGTTTACCCATCATGTCGGGTGTGAGGACTCCATGTATGGTCTATGACCGCCTACACACAACCCCACATCCCTAAGTAAGTGGCATAAGTCACTTAGCCTACGTCTAGGCAAAGAAATAAAGTAAAGAAAGAAAGATAAAGAAAGAAAAGTTAGGCACATTAGGTATATGATGACCCTATTGTGTTATGATAAGATATGTGTGCAATGATCTATATGTATGTGATATTAACATTAAAAGATGGTTTTGTTAATATATTTAAATGGCAAATGTTTTCAAGTTATGTTATCTACTTAGCTAATTTTATTAGCTAACACTTGTTCTTTGAAAATGTTGTGCCTTCAGGATAATCAAGTTTGAGCTAGGCGAGGATTAGCTTGGTGAGACTTGGGTAGACGAATAAAGAAGCTTAGCAAAGACATTAAACGCTTAGACTTCCTTTTAGCCTCATGTTTGGCTATTTCATTTATGATTAAAGACTTGTAATAATGTGGCATTTATGTTGGTGCCAAAGCTTGGATTTACTTTTATTGTTTTGATGATGCTAGTAGTAACACCAAATTTTAAAGGTACCATCCGTTACGGGTGGGGCAGATTTTGAAAGTGATCCTTTCCGCTTATTTTAAACGCCGTTTGGCAAAGTTTTGAAAAATCCAAGTTTTTAAACGACGGGTGTTACAGAACATTATAAGTCTTAACAGAATCGCATTCAGTTTGCACAGACGCATTAACAAGATCACACATAGTTGGGTTCAGTGCAATCATAGATAACACCACTGGGTGGGGCAGAAACAACTGACACATTCTTTGGACAATGATATTGAGGCATTAGATTATCTAGCAAATGTTGTTTTTCATCAAGAGTTCTTTTCAGATCTTCAATTTGTTTTTCCAAAACACTTTGTGGAATATAGGGTCGAACTAAAGCAGGTTTTGGAACTGGACTTTCTTCCACTGATTTAGACTCATTTGAAGAAACAACAAGCTGTTGTTCATTTGAATTTTCATCAAGTTCAACAATTTTAACAGAATGAGTTTTTCTTTTTGGAACAAGAGGAAGATTGAAGAGATCATTTGACTCATTGATTTGATCATAATTACATTTAATGGTACACTTTGCTAGATAATCATCTGTCTCATAATCACCATAACTTGGTCTCACATACTGAATTGTCATGCCATATCTCATGTAATTGGCATCATACAAAGGTGGAACTTCATGTTGTGCTTTGAGCAAATACTTTGGATTCTCAAACCCAACCCTTGAGTGAACCCTGTTTCAAAACCTCTAGGCTTGTTTAAAAAGATTTGTTTATTGGATCGATCGATCTTGTATAACTTTTCTTGATAAAATTTGATTTCTGCTTTGAGTTCATCATTTTTCTTATCAAGTTTTTGATTATATGAATCTTTTATGCAACAAGCATAGTTTAAATCAGAAATTTTGTCTTCTAATTCCTTCAAAGCAGGGTTAGATTCTTTGAATTTTAAGTTTCAAGGATTCAAGGTCATCAGACAAAGCATTTGCTCGAAACATCTCATTGGTCTTTGCAAGTTGCACCTCTTTGATGGTCTTGGTAAGTTCAAAAACTTTGGTCTCAAGTTCTTGCTTTTCAAGGTGCAACTCAGAAGAAGAAGTAAAGGAAATTGAAGCTTTATTTGTTTTTAAATCATCAAACTCTTTTTGAAGTGTGTCATGTTTAATTTGAAATTCAATCAAAGAGTTTTCTTTTTCTTTCAAAAATTCAGTTAATTTTGAAATATCTTTATGCAAAGATTTATTAACTTCAATAGCTTTATCACAATTATCCATATATTGGGCCAGATCACACTTAGGAATTGTGATTACCTCATCATCTTCAGACTCAGAACTGGTAGAACCTGCATCTAACTCCTTAGAACGCTTGATCTTTGTCATGAAGCATACATTCGCTGCAAGTTCTTCAGTCTCTTCATCAGAAAGATGTAGCTCATGTTGTGCCTTGAGCAAATACTTTGGATTCTCAAAACCCAACCCTTGAGTGAACCCTGTTTCAAAACCTCTAGGCTTGTTTAAAAAGATTTGTTTATTGGATCGATCGATCTTGTATAACTTTTCTTGATAGAATTTGATTTCTGCTTTAAGTTCATCATTTTTCTTATCAAGTTTTTGATTATATGAATCTTTTATGCAACAAGCATAGTTTAAATCAGAAATTTTGTCTTCTAATTCTTTCAAAGCAGGGTTAGATTCTTTGAATTTTAGTTTCAAGGATTCAAGGTCATCAGACAAAGCATTTGCTCGAAACATCTCATTGGTCTTTGCAAGTTGCACCTCTTTGATGGTCTTGGTAAGTTCAAAAACTTTGGTCTCAAGTTCTTGCTTTTCAAGGTGCAACTCAGAAGAAGAAGTAAAGGAAATTGAAGCTTTATTTGTTTTTAAATCATCAAACTCTTTTTGAAGTGTGTCATGTTTAATTTGAAATTCAATCAAAGAGTTTTCTTTTTCTTTCAAAAATTCAGTTAATTTTGAAATATCTTTATGCAAAGATTTATTAACTTCAATAGCTTTATCACAATTATCCATATATTGGGCCAGATCACACTTAGGAATTGTGATTACCTCATCATCTTCAGACTCAGAACTGGTAGAACCTGCATCTAACTCCTTAGAACGCTTGATCTTTGTCATGAAGCATACATTCGCTGCAAGTTCTTCAGTCTCTTCATCAGAAAGATGTAGCCATTTGTCGTCCTCAGCAAGAAGAGCAATACCACATTCCTTTTGTTTTGCCAGCATGAGCTTGTACTTGTAGTAGTCGGAGTTCCTCTGAGGAGGTTTGGTGCAGTTGATAGCAAAGTGTCCAGGATGACCACAGTTGTAACACTTTCTGTCATCATTCTTCTTATCAACAACCTTCTTCTCAAACTTCTTTGGTGTCTCAAACTTTCTTTCTCCACCAACATTCTCATAGTGGTTTTCAAACTTGGGAACTTGAGTATTCTTAACATAGGAAGAAACAGATGAAGTTCTGAGTTGATTGTTGGTAGGTCTTTTCTTGAAAAACTTTTTCTTGAAGGATTTGGTGAAGTAGGCAAGATCTCTGTACATCTCTTTTTCCTTTTCATCCATCTCAGGATCACTTGGATCACTTGGTTCATCATCAGATACAACTTCTACAACACTCTTTCTTGAAGATCTAGATGTCTTTCTTTCAGCAACTAAGGCAAGAGGATCAGAGGAGGAGCTTCCTTCATTCTTCATTTGTTGCTTTTGGACAGCTCTGAGATTCAACTTCAACTTCTCATAAAGAGTATGAATAGTGAGTTTGCCGAATTCATCTTGTTGATTGAGTTGGGTACCATAGACTTGCCATTCTTCATCAAGGTGTCTGAGGAATTTGATGTTCAGTTCCATGTCTGTCTTCTTAACATCATTCTTTCTCAACTCATTAATCACATTGCAGAAACGTGTGTACACATCTTCCAGAGATTCACCCTTTTCTTGCTTAAGGCATAGCATATGATGTTCATCTCGATTTTGCGGCTATTGCTTGGGATCATTTGGTTTTAAATGTCAGAGGAAAGTTTAATGCAACAAAGAAATATATTCCCTTCATTCGTTTCCTCACACTCATTCTCCAACATACTCTCAACACTAATGAAAATATTCGAAGATTTCCAAGATCCCACAAAATTCATATTCCACGTTATGGAGCTGTTTACGCCAACTCCGGCATTGAAACTGTTGCTCCTGCCTATTCCTGAGTCCTGCTTGCTGGTCCTTCTCATGAGATCTTGTGCAAGTGGGAGATTGTTGGAATTCGTCTGCCCAAGACACATATTAAATTGACGTGGCTAGTACGTGATGATCCAAGTCGGGTCATACCCAATAACAAGCTAGACAAACACTTATGGTATTTATTTAAATGATTTGATCCTTAAATAAATATCAATACTTGAAACATTTAGAAAGTGGTTTTCTAAATAATTGCACTTGAGATATGTAAATAAATTATATGGATGATTTATTTTGAGAGAGATGTCAATATGTCTTTTTGGCAAGAAGAGTTCCCACTGCGGCGCAGTGGGAGCGTGTCAAACCCACTGCGGCGCAGTGGGGGTTTATGCACCCGAAGGTCAGGGAGTTCCCACTGCGGCGCAGTGGGAGTGTATCAGACCCACTGCGGCGCAGTGGGTTAATACCCATGTGATGGACTAAGGGGCCAGCCCTTCCCCTGCCCATGTGGTGATACATGCATTATGACACTTGTTGTCTTGCATGTTACACAAGACATAAGGCACATGGACTTGGAGTGTGAAGATACACAATACACACATAGAGTGTATCAATTTTACACTCAAGAAAAATATCTCTCTCAACTTTCTCAAGAACAAAAGTCTTCTTCTTATTTTTGGTTCTTGGTAAAATCGGCCAAAGGGAAAAGGAAGAAAGGGGTTTCAAGTTTAATTCCTAGCACATTTAGGGTGTTTGTTGGAAGCTTGGGGTATACTAGCTTGAGGTTCTTCTAGGTTGAAGACTTGTCACTTCAAGATCATCATCTCCTTCATTCCACCTTCTCACAAGCTTGGAAGAAGGTAGTCTTCTAAACACCCTATGGTTGTTGTTTTGTATGTATGTTATTCATATACATGGATCCTTATTGTTTGGGTTTTATTTTAAAAGGTTAAAATTTGGTTTTAACCACATATAACACATTGAAATGGTTCAATTTTCCGCTGCGTTTTAATATTATAAGGATAATATTACTTTGATAAAAACCCAAAAATCTCAACAATGGCATCTAGAGCCGGTTATATGGATACATACATCAAAAGTTGAAATTTTGTTTGGACAAAATCCAATATTTTGGTCATTTGGTTATGGCCAAAATAAATACACAAAAAGGAGGTTCCTTTTTCTTGTGTATTTTAGTGTCACAACTTAGCCAAGAGACCTTGTGAATGTTTGTGATGAGTGGATGTGTTTGTTTAATTATTCAATGGTTGTAATAGTTAAATAGGATATTATTCATTCATTTGGTTATGTAATCTATTTATTTCATTTGGTATGTAATAAGTAGATTAGTTGCATTTTTCATTATAAATGTAATCTCCAAGAAGGCATCAAAAGGTTTGGGGCTAAAAGTTGGAGGCTAATGAGAAGACCCGTAAGTTCTTACTGCGGCGCAGTGGGGTATATCAAACCCACTGCGGCGCAGTGAGGATTATGTGGCCGAAGACCGTGACTTCCCACTGCGGCGCAGTGGGAGTATGTCAAACCCACTGCGGCGCAGTGGGGGATAATGCAGCCGAAGACCCGTGAGTTTCCACTGCGGCGCAGTGGGAGTATATTAGAACCACTGCGGCGCAGTGGATTATCAAAATGAAGAAATTTGTACAAATCACATCACAAAAGGTCACTTGAAGCATTTGGATGCAAGATCAAGTGGGAGCTCAACTAACACAATATTTTGTGTTACTTTGTCCCTTAGGTTGAGACCTTTTGGCCCACTTGTTTCGGCTAACAAGTGTGGTCAAAATTAGTTGGCTAATGTTGTGCACTTATTAATTTTATGTGGTTGTTTGTTTAATTTTGTCATATGGATGCTCAAAACCAACAAACTTGATGACTACATAAAAGATTAAAATTGGTTTTAATATTGACATTAACTTGGTAAATTAAAATGGGTTTATTAAAAGTTAATGGTCACAATTATAAAAATGGATTTTATAAAAGAACCTTGAAATTTGGATTTCAAGATTCATTATGATACATAGTTTTTAACTAGAATATAAAAACTCAAACGACCCTTTAAAAACAAGTTAAACGCCATCCTTTTATACAACACTTAATTATTTGGGAACTCTTTGTAGGATAAAGGTCACCTAACTACTTTGAGGGAACTTATAAGTTAAGGTAAATTTATTGTACTTATGGGATAAAGGTCACCTAACCACTAGTATAAGATAAATTTACACGTGTGTATAAGTAGGACAACTTGATTTGGAAGCCATGTGATTAGGGTCACCGAAGCATGGTAACCAAAGGCGTTGATGGGATTAAACATGCCAACTTAATATAAGATATTAAACCGGTCCCATACCACTAGAAATTGCAAAGTGTTGCAATTGTCAAACGTTGACTACCTTGTTAATTTAGATCATGGGATAAAGGTCACCTAACCATCATTTAAATGTAACGTTGGATTCTAGGTTTTAATTATTAATTGTCTATGAGACATTAAAGGGTATTAACAATTAAAATTTATATTTGATATCGAAAATACTAATAAAGAACTTTGTTAATCTTGTAGATGGCCGCTAACAATGCAATAAACCCCAACCAAAACGTCCATAATTTTTCACTAAGATCCATCCTTGAAAAGGATCGTCTAAACCAAAACAACTTTGTGGATTGGTTTCGTAACTTAAGAATTGTTCTTAGGCACGAAAAGAAATCCTACATTTTAGACGATCCTATTCCCGATGAGCCCGAAGAAACTGATGTTGAAGCCTATAATGATTGGGTTAAATATGTCGAGGACTCCGTGCAAGTTAGTTGCATAATGCTAGCGAGTATGACTCCCGAACTCCAAAAGGAGTTCGAGCATCATGGGGCATACGACATGATTACCCAACTCAAGGAAATGTTCCAACAAAAGGCAAGGGCTGAACGCTTCGAAACGGTTCGAGCACTTCATGCATGTCGCATGGATGATTCACAACCCGTATCAACATATGTTCTTAAAATGAAAAGCTACATTGATTGCCTCGAAAGGCTTAATTGTCCCGTCTCAAATGAGTTAGCTACGGATATGATCCTTAACTCATTATCTAAGAGATTTGAAACTTTCGTGTTAAATTATAACATGAATGGATGGGACAAGACCGTTTCCGAGCTTCATGGGATGCTCAAAACGGCCGAGGCTAGTATGGGAGGAAAAGTTCAACCCGTTCTCATGATCAATGAAGGCAGAAAGAAAAGGGCTTACTCCGGACCCAAGGCAAATGTTGCTAAGGGGAAGGGTAACTTCAAAGGGAATTTTAAAGGCAAAGGAAAGGGAAAAATGGATACCCAAAAGGCGAAGAAGCAAAAGGTTGCTGTCAATGACCCATGCTTTGAGTGTGGGGAGGTAGGACATTGGAAACGCAATTGTCCAACCTATCTCAAAGAGTTAAAAGCTAAGAGGGATGCAGGGCAAACCTCAGGTACAATATTTATGATATATATTGAGCTTAATACTGTTCTTTCTTACATATGGGTATTGGATACCGGATGTGGAACTCATATTTGTAATATGTTACAGGGGTTCATAAGAAAGAAGCGCATCAAGAAGGGAGACATTAGTCTTTTTATGGGCAATGGTGCATTGGTGCATGTTGAAGCCCAAGGAGACTATCTTTTGAAACTTCCAAATGGTTTGGAAATTGTATTGAACAATGTTTGTATGCACCTAGTTTGACTAGGAGTATTATTTCTGTTTCCCGTTTAAGACATGTTGGATATGATTTTAATTTTGTTAACAATGATATCCATGTTTCTTTGAATGATGTATTTTATTTTAAAGCTATGCCTTTAAATGGTATTTATGAATTGGTTCATGAAAACACCACATATGATAACTCAATGTACCAAGCTACCACCAAGAAACTTAAATTAGATTTAAGTGAAACCTATATTTGGCATTGTCGTCTTGGCCATATAAATAAGAATCGCATACAAACACTTCAAAAGAATGGTCTTTTGAAAACAAAATCAAATGATTCATTTAATGTATGTGAATCTTGTTTACAAGGCAAGATGACTAAAGCACCTTTCAAAGGCACTAATGAAAGGGCAAAAGATTTATTAGGTATCATACATTCGGATGTATGTGGTCCTTTTAAGCCGATGACTAGGAATGGTGAAAGATACTTCATTACATTCACCGATGACTATAGTCGTTACGGTTATGTATACTTATTAAAACATAAGAGTGAAGCTTTTGAAATGTTCAAAATTTTCAAGAATGAAGTAGAAAACCAACTCAGTAAGACAATTAAAATTCTTCGTTCTGATAGAGGAGGTGAATACCTAAGTGATGCTTTTCAAGATCATCTTAGAAGTTGTGGGATTGTCTCACACTAACTCCACCTGGAACACCACAACATAATGGTGTGTCTGAAAGGAGGAATCGAACTCTATTAGATATGGTTCGTTCCATGATGAGCAGAAGCTCACTACCTCTATCATTTTGGGGATATGCCATAATCTCTGCTGCCCGAATTTAAATATGGCTCCCACCAAGAAAGTGGAGAAAACACCTTTTGAAATATGGCATGGAAGAGTTCCATCTTTATCATATTTAAAGGTATGGGGTTGTGAGGCTTATGTAAGACATGATGCCTCAAACAAATTGGAACCCCGATCCACTAAGTGTATCTTTGTAGGATATCCCAAAGATGATTTGGGATATTATTTCTACAATCCTAATGAGCAAAATGTATTTGTTGCTCGAAAGGCTGAGTTCTTGGAAACTAAATTCCTTATGGAAGGAACTAGTTCCAGAACAGTGGAACTTGAGAAGATCAAGAACCACTGACAGATACACACTTGGGTGACACTAGCATTCAACAAAAGGATGTTGAAGATGATCAAAGGGTTGATCAAGACACACAAAACGTTCGTAGATCTGGTAGAGCTACTTATCCACCTGAGAGATATGGATTTCTCGTGGATGAATGCCACATGGTAGTTTCTGATGAACCTACCACCTACCATGATGCTATGTCCAAATCAGATTCGAACAAATGGCTAGAGGCCATGAACGCTGAGATGCAATCCATGTATGACAACCAAGTTTGGGAATTGGTTGTTGAACCTCCTAATTCCAAAGTAGTTGGAAGTAAGTGGGTGTTCAAATTGAAACACGATATGCATGGAAACTTGAGTACTTATAAAGCTAGACTTGTAGCAAAAGGTTTCACTCAAACTCGAGGGGTCGATTATGATGAAACTTTTTCGCCTGTGGCAATGCTGAAGTCTATTAGGATATTATTTGCCATAGCCGCATATTATGACTATGAGATATGGCAAATGGATGTCAAAACCGCTTTTCTAAATGGATATCTTGAGGAAGATGTCTATATGATCAGCCTGAAGGTTTTGTCGATCCTAAACATCCTAATAAAGTATGCAAGTTAAAGAAATCAATCTATGGATTGAAACAAGCATCAAGAAGCTGGAATCGTCGTTTTGATGAAGAAGTCAAGAAATTTGGCTTCATCAAAAATGCCGATGAAGCTTGTGTGTATAAGAAGGCAAGTGGGAGCATCATTACTTTTCTAGTATTATATGTCGATGACATTCTACTATTTGGAAATGACATTCCAACCTTGGAAGGTGTAAAAACCTGGCTTGGAAGTTGCTTTTCCATTAAGGATCTTGGTGAAGCCGCCTATATTTTGGGAATAAGGATCTATAGGGATAGATCAAGGCGCTTAATAGGTTTGAATCAAAGTGCATACATAGACAAGATCTTGAAAAGGTTCAAGATGGAAAACTCCAAAAAGGGTTTGGTGCCTATTCAAAGAGGAACTATATTGAGTACTTCTCAATCTCCCAGCTCAAAAGTTGAGCAAGAGAGAATGAATGGAATCCCATATGCATCTGCTATAGGATCCATCATGTATGCTATGATATGCACGAGACCGGACGTGTCATGCGCTTTAAGCATGACAAGTAGATACCAGCAAAATCCAGGAGATAGTCATTGGATGGCTGTCAAATATATATTGAAATATCTTAGAAACACTAAAGATATGTTCTTAATATATGGATCTGGTGAGGAGGAACTCGTTGTAAAGGGTTACACGGATGCGTTTCCAAACTGATCGAGATGATTCTCGATCACAATCGGGGTATATCTTCATTCTAAATGGAGGAGCTGTTTCTTGGAAAAGCTCAAAGCAAGATGTGGTTGCATTGTCCACTACAGAATCGGAATACATCGCCGCTTCTCTAGCAGCACAAGAAGCTGCATGGTTGAAGAAATTCATTGCCGATCTAGGGGTTGTTCCTTCCATTCAAGGACCCCTAGAAATTCTTTGTGATAACGAGGGTGCGATTGCTCAAATCAAGGAACCTCGTGCACATCAAAAGACTAGGCACATTGAGCGGAGATTCAACTACATAAGGGATGAAGTTGAAAAGGGAAAGATATGTATTCACAAAGTTCACACTGATCAAAATGTTGCGGATCCACTCACGAAGCTCCTTGAAAGGCCCAAGCATGAGAAACATACTTGTGCCATGGGACTTCGATATTCTAGTGATTGGATTTGATCTATTTTATGTATTTGGATATCGGAACACTTGTAATTATTAACACATTTATATGAATATTGGTATTTTGCATTTAAATTGTGTTATGTTCCATTTTTGCATGTTTAAATCCATGAATAAGTTAGTTATTCTAAATGTCCGTAGTCGATCATATTTGTGGGAACAAATATGAATGTAAGATTATTATGAACTTGGATTGGTAGATATTCAAAAGGGTTTGAATATAGAGCAAGGTGTTGCTACCAAGGTTCATAGATATTTGTGGGATACAAATATTGGACTGACCTGCAATCAAGCATTACTACATGGAATCTCTGTGATTGATCATAAGTAATCTTGAGTTAAAAGGCGAATATCATTGTATCCTCAGACCTGAGATACATATTGGGGCTTGATATTCACTGAATATTATACTTTGACTTAGTTCTTCGCTGTTCTGAAACATGGCAGTACATAAGACTAAGCTCAGGTATGATATAAGGTGATTGTGAGAGACGTATGTAGTCGAGATGGAATTTGTCCCTCTTATTCGTTGAGAGTAAGATGTCTAAGGCCTGCTACAAAGTTAAATCAATAGAGAATGATCACTCTATGTCTCTAGGATTTAACATGACATCTGAGACAAAAGGATAAATGATCGATTCACCTAAATCATTTCAAGTAAGGGACTTGAAGAGGATGATGTTATTGAATGGAACTTCGTCATACGTATTAGGGGTAGCAAACCGTTGTTAGGCGGTATTTGCTGCTTGCGTCAATCTTCTATGAATCTTGCAAGTGGGAGATTGTTGGAATTCGTCTGCCCAAGACACATATTAAATTGACGTGGCTAGTACGTGATGATCCAAGTCGGGTCATACCCAATAACAAGCTAGACAAACACTTATGGTATTTATTTAAATGATTTGATCCTTAAATAAATATCAATACTTGAAACATTTAGAAAGTGGTTTTCTAAATAATTGCACTTGAGATATGTAAATAAATTATATGGATGATTTATTTTGAGAGAGATGTCAATATGTCTTTTTGGCAAGAAGAGTTCCCACTGCGGCGCAGTGGGAGCGTGTCAAACCCACTGCGGCGCAGTGGGGGTTTATGCACCCGAAGGTCAGGGAGTTCCCACTGCGGCGCAGTGGGAGTGTATCAGACCCACTGCGGCGCAGTGGGTTAATACCCATGTGATGGACTAAGGGGCCAGCCCTTCCCCTGCCCATGTGGTGATACATGCATTATGACACTTGTTGTCTTGCATGTTACACAAGACATAAGGCACATGGACTTGGAGTGTGAAGATACACAATACACACATAGAGTGTATCAATTTTACACTCAAGAAAAATATCTCTCTCAACTTTCTCAAGAACAAAAGTCTTCTTCTTATTTTTGGTTCTTGGTAAAATCGGCCAAAGGGAAAAGGAAGAAAGGGGTTTCAAGTTTAATTCCTAGCACATTTAGGGTGTTTGTTGGAAGCTTGGGGTATACTAGCTTGAGGTTCTTCTAGGTTGAAGACTTGTCACTTCAAGATCATCATCTCCTTCATTCCACCTTCTCACAAGCTTGGAAGAAGGTAGTTTTCTAAACACCCTATGGTTGTTGTTTTGTATGTATGTTATTCATATACATGGATCCTTATTGTTTGGGTTTTATTTTAAAAGGTTAAAATTTGGTTTTAACCACATATAACACATTGAAATGGTTCAATTTTCCGCTGCGTTTTAATATTATAAGGATAATATTACTTTGATAAAAACCCAAAAATCTCAACAATGTTTTTAGGAGGGGGTATGGCTGCTCAACGCCGAGAGCCGCCTACCGCTCCCCCGCATAGGTCGCCTGGTGAGGGTAATAGGTCTAGGAAAAGAAAAGAGGGGTTAGTAGGAGAAGAGGCACCAAGCTCATCTGCACCATCTACATCTGATCAACCTTCTTCCTCTTCTGCACCTCCGAAAAAGAAACACAAAGCTCACCGCAAATCAAAATCTAAATCCAAAACTCTTCTTCGTGATGAACCATCACCTCCGCCTGAACAATCATCGCCACCTTCTCTGTCCCAATCTCAAGCTTCCTCTTCCCAATCTCAATCAACTTCTTCTATTCCAACATCATCCAAGAGAATAAGAAAATTCAAGATTAAATCTTCTAGAATTCTATCACCAATTGTTGAAGATGTTGTTTTTGAATCTACGGAGATACAAGGTGGTTTGGAGGGTGAGGTTGAAAAACAAACTGGAGAGGTTGAGCGGTCCGGGCTAGGTACAGGGCAAAAAGAAAACGTTAGAGCCAGTGCTGCTACTGAGGTTATCGGTGATACAGATGTTGGAGATGATGCACAATCGAGAGATCCTCCACAAGATGTTGATGTTGTAGAGCCTACTGAAGAGGTTAATATAGAAGAGACTGAAGGTCGAGCTAGTAATGTGACAGAGGTTGTCAGAGACTCTGATATTCGTGATGATGCTCAGTCTCAAGGCTTACATCTCGATCCATCAATTATTGGAGAAGATTTTGATGATATTGATTTTCCAGATACTCAAGTTAATGATCCGAATGATGATAATGATTCTTCTGATGATGATGATTTTCCTGGTTTTGACACCTATCCAAATGTTCAGCAACCAATTCCCGCCCTTAACCGAATGAACTTCGACAATCTAATTCACCACCTTGCTAATCCCCATCTCCACCAAATCACCAGGGTTCCTAGAGATCAAATCAATGATGGTGGTTTCAAAAAGAATGTTGAAAAATGTATTGATTATCTCAAATTACCATCAAGACTCTTCAAATCCACTAAATTTCTTGAAGAAAAGGCTTACGGGATCTTCTCTGAGAAAAAACATCTGATCAAGATTGATATTGATGAAATAAGGGCAAGACGTGCTTATGATCTTGATCATCAGAGAGCAAAGTATTTAAAGGATCTCATTGAAGCCAAGAGTCATAAAATCAACAAAGTATGGAAAAATCAGTTCAAGCAGAAGATCACTGAAGTCATCAGTGTTCATTTCAAAGAATGGCGTGATCCCGGCTTCGCCAGACCTCCCGGTTTGTTACGGTTAACAGTGAGACGTGAAGATAATCGTCGATACATGTTTGGTGAAGCCAGATTCAACTTACTTTCTGTTGATGATCTTATTTTCCTACTCAATCACTTTGCCAGCAAGCTCATCCAACCTGATCCAGAAAATCAAGAAGCTTACTATGCAGTAAAGAGATACATGGACAGTCTTATTCTGAGCCAAACGCAAAAAGACTTCCAGCTTGGGGTTGAGAAGAAAAGGAAGAAGATTAACCTTACTGTGCCCAATCAGAACATCAGAGGGGTGAATCTAGACAACTTCAACACTGGTGCAATTTTTGACAATCCTAGAGGGTTTGTGTTTGTAAGTGATCAGGGGCACAAGATCTTCATTAGACTCGACGAACTCTCCAAATATTCTGATGGAACGTTGTTGCAATGCCAGAATGTATTTGAAAGTCTTTATGAGTTCGAAGAGTCAGAAAAGGAAAAGAAAAGATTGATGAGGGTGATTGCAAAGATTAAAGCAAAGTTAAATCACCGAGAGCGAACCAGATTGATTTTGAAAGCTCGATTGCCAAAGGAACGTCGTGGTGTGATACATATACCAGAAGGCACATGGGTCAGATACTCTCCAAACCATGAATTTGGACCTCATAACATCCCACCAGTTAACTTTGCCGATAACATCATTGAACCACCAAACCGACCGGCTGATCCAAAGTTCCACTTCATTCCCAAACGTTACTGGAAAGAAAAGTACAGTGAATACAAGAAGCGAGCCTTCAAAGACCAATCCGTTCAACAATCCAAACCCGAATCATCCACAAAGAAAAGAAACCGAAGGCAAAAGAAAAAGAAGAAAGCCGGACGATGATCTTCAACAAAACAGCACTAAAGGGGGAGATTGTTAGCATAAATAATTAGTTAGTGCATGTTTTGTTATTTTGTAATAGTTAAGTCCTAATTGTTAAGTATGGAGGGGTTTAGGTGTAAGGAAGGACCTCATTGTAATTATGTTCCTATATAAATACCCCTCCACCCCATTTTTGTAACCTTTATCACATAATATAATTTCCATTTCCATTTTCTCTCACTTTCTCTCTCACACACATAACATTATTTACATAATTTAGCATTGTTTACATATAGGAACATAATTACAATGAGATCCTTCCTTAATTACACATAAACCCCTCCATACTTAACAATTAGGACTTAACTATTACAAAATAACAAAACATGCACTAACTAATTATTTATGCTAACAAAGTTTGTGTGAAGCAGACTCATGTGAAGCAAGTTTGTGTGAAGCAGACTCGTGTGAAGCAAATTTGTGTGAAGCAAATTTGTGTGAAGAAAAGTTCGTGAGGAACAAAAGATGGTGTGACGTCATCAAAGATTTATTGAAGACAAAGTTTGTACTACAAGTCGAGAAGATTTGGGTCAAGCAAAGACTAGGTGTGATGCGAAGACAAGTCTGAAGATTAGAAGAGCAAGTCTTAAACAATTAGGGGGGAGACTGTTGGAATTTATAATTAGTTTAAGACTTGAGGGGTTTAAAGTGTTAATAAGAAGAAAAGGAAACAACATGTCTGTAGAGAAAAGGGCGACAGTTTTGGGCCCTCACACAAACAGACACGACTGTTGGAAGAGACATGACGCTTGTGAAACAACACGATTTTCAGCAATAACCGCCGCATGAAACTAGTATAAATAGAAGTAGATTTCGTTTTATTTTGCATCCAACTCTGTAACACAAACGTACAGTGATTGTATGTTTGTTCTATATCAATAAAGAGTGATTCTTTATAGAAATTGTGTTGTTTATATTGATGTCTTTTATATCTATATAGCGTGTTGACGAGTGTCTCTCGCATGGAGCCCACGGCGGTTGCGGCGACGACGACAGATATATTCATGCAACTACTGATCCTTGGTTTTATGTTCGTGATACAACATTGTTAGCTTTCTTGGTCTTATGTTATTTCTGTTTATGTGTATATGTAGATTATAATGGACAGACAACACTCAAATCTTAATGGACAGACAACAATGCGTCAATGGTCCACAAACAGAAACATGTATTCGTGATACAAATTTTATATTTAATTTGAATCCACATGTAGCCACAAATGCTAAAACTGAAAGTCAGTTTCTTGAAGGGAAATTTAGAAATGTGTGTGTTCTGTATTAATTGCCCTACAAAGACTTATCTAGGAATGAAATCCGATAATGAGAGACCATTAACAGAAAATTTATTTTCTCCCAAACCACTACTCCCTGTCAAAGAATTACTATACTCTGTTAGGAGTGGCATTTGCGGATTAATGTTTTGATGCATCAAGAATGCAGGTTCTGATGGTACTGGAATCACGACGGAGAAGTTATTAAGCATATGAACAACCGCAACCATAGTTGGTCTATCAATAACACTTTCTTGAATGCATAATAGCCCAATGTGTATAACTCTAGTGATATCACGCAACGAACCTGATCCCATCTTCAATGCCGGATCTATCAATTCTGACACTGTTCTCGCCCAACTTTTTTTTTCCATGCCTAAATAAAACAGAATAAAACAATTATCTTTTGATCAGGGCACATACTAATCTAGCAAAACTGTGTCTTTCTATATATCATCCTGCCTTTATATTCCTGCAACAAAAAAATGGTTTGTTTTTATGTATATATATGACATATTTCCAAATGGCAGTAAAGGCTGGATCAGAGACTTACAAAGCTATGAAGATGTTCAATGTTCTCCCCATTACGGAAACATTGGTTCTTTTGACCTGTTACCATCTCTAGTAGTAACACTCCGAAGCTATATACATCAGACTTCACTGAGAATTGTCCATGCATGGCATATTCTGGAGCCATATAACCACTAAAAGGGTACAAAGTAGGGGAAATAAGTTCGCATGTGCGTGACACAAACACATATACAGTAAGTTTAAGAATTAGAAGATTGAAATTATGTTTAGATCCATGTCGTTTATGCTACATGGCTTTGTAATGAATTTGGTTCAACCATATTCATTACTTAATAAAAAATCGATAATCGTTCTAATAAATTTATTGGTTATACCAACTTCATTACTTCGAAATAGTAGTAAAAACGAGACCAGATTTTAGAGATAAACATGTGGTCATGAATCTAAAGGAAGAGTACTTACTAGGTTCCAACAATTCGACTTGTATCACCTTGAGTTTCCTCGGGTTTAAATAATCGTGCCATTCCAAAATCTGCAATTTTAGGGTTCATTTCTGCATCTAACAAGACATTACTAGTTTTCATATCGCGATGAATTATTGTTAGACGGGAATCCTCATGAAGGTACAAAAGTCCCTTGGCAATGCCATGGATGATCTTGTATCGTTTTTCCCAATCAAGAAATGTACGTTTAGTTGGATCTGTAACACAATTATTAATTGGTTATTAGTGACAAAAATAATTACAACAAAAAAATCATGTATCATTTTCGAAATATTGAACTTTCCAACCATCGTTTACATTGAACGACTCTTTAACATCAAGCTTACCAAATATAAAGCGGTCAAGACTTCCATTTGGCATAAATTCATAAACAAGAAGACGTTCTATTCCTTCTATGGAAAACCCAATCAGTCTAACCAAATTACGATGTTGAAGCTTTGCAACTAACAAAACTTCATTTTTGAATTCCAGGTCACCCTGCCCTGAATCTCTTGCTAGCCTTTTTACTGCTATTTCATGTCCGCCTCCAAGATTACCCTATATGTTATATGGTAGCAAATGTTTAAGTAGTATAAAAGTTCTTAATATTTGAAACATAATTACAAATATGTATTTTGTCAATATATATACCTTGTACACTGATCCAAATCCACCTCGACCAAGCTGATTTTTTTCAGAAAAATCATCTGTTGCCGCTTTCAATGTACTAAAGTTGTATTGTAAACATTCAGAACTGCCACATGTCCATAGTTTTCCACTAGTATAGAGAAGAGTTAGAAGCTGCCCTAACACCAACGGGAGTGTTTCCATAATACTATAGGTTAACTGCTCTAACCAATGATGCATTTTCTATGTTAATTGTCAGCATATATAGTCAAACTATTAGTGACAAACACAAACTTCTTTTGCATTAATATAAAAGGGACACCTAATGTGTAAAACTTTAACCAACCTTATTTATATGGAAAATTATAAAAATGTCACTAACAATTCACAAATGACATGCTAAAATGGTAGTCACAATTATTTGACACTTATTAGTTTGAAACCCTTATTGTGGCTTGATGACACGAATTTTAATTCAAATATATATATATATATATATATTTAGAAAATTTTATATTAGAAACTCAAAAATTACAGGAACCTTACAGAACACTTCTTTAAATTTAAAAATATATACTATTCATGACTTAGTGGTTAACATCCTAAGTACAGATCATTCGTTAATTCTATTATTCTACTCTTTGTCCTAAACTCACTCCCATACCATATTCAAAAATAATTTTCAAGTCAGCGGCTTTATCAAAAGAAAGAATACATTCCTTATCGCCCCTTGTTGATGAGCGGAGGACTCATTCGTGTTCATTGTCTAATTATCGCAAAACTTTAGTGCGAATAGAGCAACATCATAAAATTGGAAAGAAATTATTACTTTAACATATCATCATTAAAAGAATATTCGAAATGTGATCTTAACTCATAACATTCAGAGGATGATTGCATCATTGCTTCCTCTTCTTTGCTTAAGGTGATAAAGATACATAGGAACTCATTGCATGGCAACAAATGACTGTATTTATAACATACAATATTGTAAGTCTTTTCCGTGTGTTTTTCTTTGCCTGAAATCGAAAAAAATAGTGTTACTTCATATGTTTAAGGTTGATTTTTCTTCATATATTAAAAATGGTTAAAAATGTAGTCTAAACAAGTAAATAAAAGTCAAAGGTTTTCAATTGGCCCTAATTGATAGAAATACTCTAATTTGGGTCAAAAAACTTTCAGTAGCAACAAAGCAACATTATACGGATTTATTAAAAACAAAATCTTCATTTCCATTTTCAATTAACACATAAATTTCAATCCTATTTTCAATAAATTCCAATAATCATAAAACCCCATTCATCCCATCGCCGTCATGATAATCGGAATTTTTTATATATATATATACATTGAAAACCATTTTATTCTTTTTTCAACTAAGTAGTTGATAACCCTAAACCCATCCCCTATTTTATTCACTTTTAAACACTCTCACTTGAAATACCTATAATATCTTGAAATACCTATAATACCCTTAATGAGATTAATTTACAACATCTACCCTTAACTCCTAAAATAACTACAATACCTCTTTTACATCAATAACCTATAATACTCGTTGCCGCCACCACCACCAATCGCCGCCACCACCACCAATGCACCACACCACCCGTCATGTACATCGTACAGGTACTCTTCTAGTATACTTTCAATTTTGACCATTTAAATAATTTTTCCTAAAACCACATCGTGATATTCATAAGGTATTAGAAGGAGTTTTAGACTAATTTTTTAAATAATAAATCATTTTTTATAAATAATTGGTGCATCATATTCAAAGGATTCTACTAATATACAACTAATAAAATTATTGTCTTTCAAAATTAATTTTCAATAGTCACATTCAACATTTACTATATCTATAAATATATTATATTATAAAGAAAATTGTGAAGCCTATATCTTATCTATATTATTATAAAGTATTTATTCTTTTAATTTTTTCAACTAAGTAGTTGATAACCAAAATACCCTTTCTTTTGTTACTAATTTAATATTACCAATATACATACTCTTAATGAAATTTATTTACAACATACATCATTTAACCCTTAAAATAACTACACTACACTCTATTTTACATCAATTACCTTTACATTAATAACCACATCCACGCACCCGCCCACCGCCACCATTGCCGCCGTCGCCACACCGTCACCGCTACCACCATCACCGCTGCATCGCGCGGGCATCCGTCTAGTATATATATATATATATATTGATACTCCCACGGTGTATAATATACCAAAGTGTATTGTACCATCATTTTCTCTGGCGATGAACCCTCATTAGTTAATATCAAGAGGATGCCATGTAATACGAGAAAAAGAGAAGATGGGTTTTGATGGGTTTTGTTAGAAACCAAAAATAACCAAGAAAGAGTGGTGTTGGAGGACTGTGGTGGCGCGTGGTGACCTGCTGGTGGCGCGACGGCGTGACGTGGGGTGGCGACAGAGGTGGCGTTGGGGGTTGGATGGTTGCCCTTTGTTGCTTAGATGATAATGATAAGGTTTATTTTGTAGGCGTCCAGCGATCCGATGGTGGGGGTTGCCAGAATTAGAAAAAGGAAAGAGCGAGAATAATGATGGTTAGAATATAAAAAAGGACGTAATGAAAGAAGAAATATAAACATGAGGAGGGAAGTGGTAAATATATCATTGTTTTCTATAATTTTACTATGAGGTACAACTCTAGTGCTTTTTCTCTATCAATTAACCTGTTATAAATCATTGGATCTGTGTTGAACAAGAAAGATTAAAGGAAGGAAGTGGCTTAAATATCTCAATATAAAATTAAAAAAGTTGATGTAAGTGGGTCCCAAGCATGACCGACTCCATTTCACTGCCTTGCCGGTACGGTCCCACAAAGAGGTTTTTGGCGGTTTTGTAACCTAGAATGGGAGAAACTTTTTTGTTTGTACCGCAATAAATTATTTTTACATTACCATAAGGGGGTGTTTGGTAGGAGTGAATCAAAGAGAATGGAAATGTAATAGAGAATGAATATAGTGGGAAAGAGAATGAGTATTTGGAAAGAGAATAGATTCCGTCGTTTGGTACAAGCAGAGAATGAATATATGAAAAATACAAAATTTTAAATAATAATTAAATTTAATACATATAACATCATTAAAAAAAAAAATTCATTCTCACCATTCTCTACAATTTGTAGAGAATGGAGGAATGAAATTGATCCACTTCTCATTATCTTTCCATTCTCCATTGTAACCAAACAAGGGAAGTCTTTCTCATTCCTTTTCTCCTTTCCATTCCATTGTATCAAACATTCTTTTTTAATTTATATTTTACGATATGAAATTGTAAGTTTTTTATTAGTTTTAAAGGAGTCAAAGTGCAATTTATATTCTAGCATAAAAAATCTATTACTATTAGTTTAAGGATGAGCTGAAGCTTTACTGGTGATTAAAAAGAATAACTAGAAGTAATAGTTTTCGAGTAGATTGAAATTGTTAGTTAAAGATGATCTAGAAAGAGGAAGCGGTTTCAACCGAAAGTTCTTGTTAGGAAGGGTTTAAGAAATTTGTTAGGTCGAAAACGACCAAGTATAATTTGTCCAGGAAATAGTTGAAGTCCAGTGAAAAATACTTGTACAGGATTCTAAAACATCTCAGTTTCAGAATGTTCACTGAGCTTCACTTCAGTTCAGATCAGCCTCAACTGAAACCATTCATCTGAAGTCGAAGACTGAAGACTGAAGAAAGAGAATCATCTCAGTAGCAGAACTAAGAGAAGATTCTACCTGATCGAAGACTGAAGCATCTCAGTGTAAAGTACTTACAACACTTTACACTGATTACGAGGAAACCTTTTTGACTTTACCAATCTTTACCCGGATAATAACATATTGTTTGGAAAAGTACAAGGTTGAGTAAAAGGTTGAGAATAAAAGCTGAAACGTCACATCAAAGTGACTTTCACACACATGCTTTATTTACGCATGTTAAATTCCTTAAATTCTCTCAACCATAATTTGTACGGTCAAGTCCACTCATCATGGACTTTGCCTATAAATATAAGGCTTCTCACAACTTGCAAAATGCTTGAAACTTTGGCATTGCAACTTGTGAGATATACTCTAAGTAATTCTTACGAGTATTTCCAAGTTTATTAGATCACTTGTATTTCAAGGTTGTTTAGATATTACACTTTGGTGTTTATCTTTGTTCCGCAACAACCTTTGTATTTTGTTTAACATAATTAATAAAATACATTGAAAAATACAACGTGTTCCAATGCCACATACTTGATATATATATTGTATTTATATAGTTTCAGTCATTTAGTTTCTTGCATTTACATTTATTTACTTGTTCAACTGAAATCTGGATCGTCTCATCTGAACTGGTTCAGTTACCAGATCAGTGAAGCTTGCCAGTCATTGTTATTGATATTGAGGTATCTTCGGGTAACCCATCAAGTTGGGACTTACAAGTGGTATCAGAGCAGAAGGGTTGAATTTAATATTCTATAACCTAGATCTCTTATGATGGCTAACACCGAAAACAATGAAAACTCTAATGCTAATAATCCTCCACCTGTCATCAACAACAATATACCTCTGCATAATGTCCACGTACATTTTCCAAACAATCTTGTTCCTAAATTTGATGGGAACAATGAATCTTTTATAACATGGAAAGCTTGTATGCTGAAGTATATTGCTGGTGTTGAAAGAAACTTGACCACCATTTTAAAGGAAGGACCTCATGTTTCAAAAAATGTTTCTACTGTTGTCTTTAATACTGATGGGACTCCTAAGTTAACACCTAAGGAGAAGGATCATTGGTCTGAGGAAGATCATAGGCTGGTAGATCTTGATACTAAGCTTCAGAATATGATCTTGTATGCAGTTCCAAGCACCCTTATGCCCACACTTGTTTTACTTGAAAATTCTAAATTAATGTGGGAGGAACTCATGACTCAATTTGAACGCACTTCTGAAACAATTGTCACAAAAAAAGTTGCTTTAAATAAGAAATGAGTCTTTCTTTGCATTCCGGCTGAAACTTTAACAAACATACATCAGATTCACTAATTTAGTGAACCAACTGAAAGCCTTGGGTGTGGAGAAAGACAAAGAAATTTTGTTAGAAAAATTTTGTGATATTTTACCTTCTAAATGGGAAAATTTGATCTTGGTCTTAAGACAAGGAAAAACCTTGCACAGTCACACTCTTGCTTCCTTATATGGAGCCTTCAGATACACTGAAGAAAACAAAGCTGAGAGAGCTGTGGCTGAGCAAGATGCCAAAAATCATGCTTCTACCAGTTCAGTTATGGTTCAGTATTCTGAGCCACATGGACTGCTCTACTATCTTTTGAGAGTGATCATTCTAGCTCAATGAAGAAGATAGTGTCTGATTTATTAAATACTGGTATTACTGATGGTGTAACACATGATTGTGATGAAGATGACAATGATGATCTGGTTGCCATGCTGGCTAAAACGTTTAATCGTTTTAAGGCCAAATCATAATCGATCTGGCAAACCATTTGCTTCCAGCGCTTCTATTGATAAGTCTGATCTTGAATGCTTTAAGTGTGGCAAGAAAGGACATTTCATGAAGGAATGCAGATCTAGTCAACCCTCTTCATCACAATCTGGTCCCTCTTCTTCTAACTTTCAGAAAAATGATGAGAGTTATAGAGCCAAGTATAAAAAGCTTAAGGCTCAAATAGCTCTCATGTCGCATGACAACTCCAGTAAAAATGGTTGTATGATTGCCAAATATGAACAGTGGGAAGATTCTGATGATTCATCTGATGATGAAGAAGTAGAAATGTTGTTAGGTCGGAAATCGACCAAGTATAATTTGTTCAGAAATAGCTTGAAGTTCAGTGAAAACGTTTGTACAGAATTCTGAGTCGTATCAGAATTACTTCACTGAAGCTTCACTTCAGTTCAGATCAAGATAAATCTGAAGCATTCATTCTGAAGTCAAAGACTGAAGTATGAAGAAGAGAACCATCTCAGAAGCGAGCAAAGAGTGATTCTACCAGATCGAAGACTGAAGCATCTCAGTATAAAGTATTTACAACACTTTACACTGATTACGAGGAAAACTTTTTACTTTACATACCTTTACCCAGTTAATAGATTTATCTATTAATAAAAGGTACAAGGTAAAAGTAAAGGTTTGGAACGTAGTACTATAAGTCACATCAACTGACTTATATACTCTTCCTAGTACAAGCATGTAAGGAATTAAGTTTAATTCCATAAATGCTCACAACCACTTTTATACGATCTTGTCCATGTCATCATGAACTTGGTCTATAAATGTGAAGTCTTCTCACAACTTGCAAGTGCTTGAAACTTTAGCATTGCAACTTGTGAGATATACTCTAAGTAAACTTACGAGTATTTCCAAGTTATTTAGATCACTTGTTTTTCGGGATTGTTTAGATACTTACACTTGGGTGTTTATCTTTGTTCCGCAACAATCCTTGTATTTGTTTATATATCAATAATCAAATACATTAGAAAGAAAACAACGTGTCTCAATGCTACATACTTGATTATACTTATATATATCTTTATATAGTTTTTCTGCCATTTAGTTCTTGCATTTTACTTAAGTCAATTGTTTCTTGTTATCCATATCTGGATCGTAAACTGAACTTGTCCATCAAGATCAGTTGTACTTGCCAGTCGGGTTTAGTTAATCATCTATATTTCGTTTGGGACTCACATATATATTGGGACTAACAATTGGTATCAGAGCCGCAAGGTTGAATTATATCAATTCTTTAACCTTTGATCTGCATAGATGGCTGACTTTCAACAAGAACGTCCTGACCCTAATAACACTACCCACCTACTCCACCATCAACATACTCCCCCCCTCGTCATCACAATATACCATCCTCACAATGTACACGTACACTTTCCAAATAATCCTGTTCCCAAGTTTGATGGGAACAGTGAAAACTTTCAAACATGGAAAGCATGCATGCTAAAGTATATTGCTGGTGTTGAAAGACACTTACCCGATATCTTAAAAGAAGGACCCTTTGTCCCATGAATGCTTCTACTATTGTCAGAAATACCGATGGGACTCCTAGGCAGTCATCTAAGGAGAAGGATCATTGGTCTGAGGAAGATCATAGACTTGTAGACCTTGACACTAAGTTACAAAATATGATTTTATATGCAGTTCCTGAAACCCTTATGCCCACTCTTGTTTTACTTGAAAATTCCAAATTAATGTGGGAGGAACTAATGACACAGTTTGAAGGCACACATGAGACAATTGTCACAAGAAAAGTTGCTTTAAACAAAAGATATGAGTCTTTCTTTGCTGTCCCTGGGGAAACTTTAACTCAAACTTACATTAGATTTACAAATCTGGTAAATCAACTGAAAGCCCTGGGTGTTACCAAAGATAAAGAAATTCTGTTGGAAAAATTTTGTGACATTTTACCTTCTAAATGGGAAAATTTAATCTTGGTCTTGAGACAAGGCAAAACTTTGCAAAGTCACACTCTTGCTTCCCTTTATGGAGCCTTCAGATATACTGAAGAGAACAAAGCTGAGAGAGCTTTGGCTGAGCAGGATGCCAAGAATCATGTTTCTACCAGTTCTGGTATGTTCAGTATTCTGAACCACATAGTACTGCTCTACTATCTTCTAGAGAGTGACATTTCTGACTCGATGAAGAAGATGGTTTCTGAAATGTTAAAAACTGGTGTCTCTGGTAATGTTACTCATGATTGTAATGAGGATGACAATGATGATCTGGTTGCCATGCTGGCTAAAACGTTCAATCGTTTTAAGGCCAAATCAAATCGAGCTGGCAAACCTTTTGCTTCCTAGCGCTTCTATTGACAAGTCTAATCTTGAATGCTTTAAATGTGGCAAGAAAGGACATTTCATGAAGGAATGCAGATCTAGTCAACCATCATCATCACAATCTGCTCCTAACCATTCTATTTTTCAGAAATCAGATGACAGCTATAAGGCCAAATACAAGAAGTTAAAGGCACATATGGCTCTTCTGGCACAAGACAACTCAAGCAACAGTTATATGATTGCCAAAACTGAAAAATGGGAAGATTCTGATGAATCATCTGATGATGAAGAAGAAGTTAGGACATGTGTTTCATGGCACAAGAAGATCAAGGTCATTTGGTCAAATCCGATGTTGAATCTGGTCGCTGGGGGGATATTGTAATGAAAAAGGTCAGTAATTTTGGCTTTGAAAAGAATGAGGAACACAAACTGGACCTTTTGGTTCTTTTAGAGGCTGACATCTCATTTGTTGGTACATATTCTAGTGACAACAGATTATAGAAATATAGTTTTAAGTTAATTGTGTATTGAACGATATGTTTTAGCGTTAAATAAGGTCGAAAGTCAAAATTGACCAAAAAATGGGCATGGTGGTCGAATTCCTCCATAGGGTCGAATTCCTCATGGTGGTCGAATTCCTCCTAGGGGTCGAATTCCACCATGAGGTCGAATTCCTCATGGTGGTCGAATTCCACCATGAGGTCGAATTCCTCATGGTGGTCGAATTCCTCCGGGTCGAATTCCACCATGAGGTCGAATTCCTCATGGTGGTCGAATTCCACCATGAGGTCGAATTCCTCATGGTGGTCGAATTCCTCCATAGGGTCGAATTCCACCATGAGGTCGAATTCCTCATGGTGAGACCTCATGGTGGTCGAATTCCTCATGGTGGTCGAATTCCTCATGGTGGTCGAATTCCTCATGGTGGTCGAATTCCTCATGGTGGTCGAATTCCTCATGGTGGTCGAATTCCCATGGGTCGAATTCCTCATGGTGGTCGAATTCCTCATGGTGGTCGAATTCCTCATGGTGGTCGAATTCCTCATGGTGGTCGAATTCCTCATGGTGGTCGAATTCCTCATGGTGGTCGAATTCCTCATGGTGGTCGAATTCCTCATGGTGGTCGAATTATCTTGATGGTCGAATTCCCAAGGTGGTCGATTCCACCAATGGTGGTCGAATTCCACCATGAGGTCGAATTCCTCATGGTGGTCGAATTCCTCCACATAGGGTCGAATTCCACCATGAGGTCGAATTCCTCATGGTGGTCGAATACCCTCATGGTGGTCGAATTATCTTGATGGTCGAATTCCACCAAGTGGTCGATTCCACCAATGGTGGTCGAATTCCACCATGAGGTCGAATTCCTCATGGTGGTCGAATTCCTCCATAGGGTCGAATTCCACCATGAGGTCGAATTCCTCATGGTGAGACCTCATGGTGGTCGAATTCCTCATGGTGGTCGAATTCCTCATGGTGGTCGAATTCCTCATGGTGGTCGAATTCCTCATGGTGGTCGAATTCCTCATGGTGGTCGAATTCCTCATGGTGGTCGAATTCCTCATGGTGGTCGAATTCCCATGGGTCGAATTCCTCATGGTGGTCGACTTGGTGGTCGAATTATCTTGATGGTCGAATTCCACCAAGTGGTCGATTCCACCAATGGTGGTCGAATTCCACCATGAGGTCGAATTCCTCATGGTGGTCGAATTCCTCCACATAGGGTCGAATTCCACCATGAGGTCGAATTCCTCATGGTGGTCGAACCTCATGGTGGTCGAATTATCTTGATGGTCGAATTCCACCAAGTGGTCAAATTCCACCAAGGTGGTCGAATTCCACCATGAGGTCGAATTCCTCATGGTGGTCGAATTCCTCCGTAGGGTCGAATTCCACCATGAGGTCGAATTCCTCATGGTGGTCGAATACCCTCATGGTGGTCGAATTCCTCATGGTGGTCGAATTCCTCATGGTGGTCGAATTCCTCATGGTGGTCGAATTCCTCATGGTGGTCGAATTCCTCATGGTGGTCGAATTCCTCATGGTGGTCGAATTCCTCATGGTGGTCGAATTCCTCATGGTGGTCGAATTCCTCATGGTGGTCGAATTCCTCATGGTGGTCGAATTCCTCATGGTGGTCGAATTCCTCATGGTGGTCGAATTCCCATGGGTCGAATTCCTCATGGTGGTCGAATTCCTCATGGTGGTCGAATTCCCATGGGTCGAATTCCTCATGGTGGTCGAATTCCTCATGGTGGTCGAATTCCTCATGGTGGTCGAATTCCTCATGGTGGTCGAATTCCTCATGGTGGTCGAATTCCTCATGGTGGTCGAATTCCTCATGGTGGTCGAATTCCTCATGGTGGTCGAATTCCTCATGGTGGTCGAATTCCTCATGGTGGTCGAATTCCTCATGGTGGTCGAATTCCTTGGTGGTCGAATTATCTTGATGGTCGAATTCCACCAAGTGGTCGAAATTCCACCAATGGTGGTCGAATTCCACCATGAGGTCGAATTCCTCATGGTGGTCGAATTCCTCCACATAGGGTCGAATTCCACCATGAGGTCGAATTCCTCATGGTGGTCGAATTCCACCAATGTGGTCGAAATTCCCAATGGTGGTCGAATTCCACCATGAGGTCGAATTCCTCATGGTGGTCGAATTCCTCCACATAGGGTCGAATTCCACCATGAGGTCGAATTCCTCATGGTGGTCGAATACCCTCATGGTGGTCGAATTCCTCATGGTGGTCGAATTCCTCATGGTGGTCGAATTCCTCATGGTGGTCGAATTCCCATGGGTCGAATTCCTCATGGTGGTCGAATTCCTCATGGTGGTCGAATTCCCATGGGGATTCTCATGGTGGTCGAATTATCTTGATGGTCGAATTCCACCAAGTGGTCAAATTCCACCAAGGTGGTCGAATTCCACCATGAGGTCGAATTCCTCATGGTGGTCGAATTCCTCCGTAGGGTCGAATTCCACCATGAGGTCGAATTCCTCATGGTGGTCGAATACCCTCATGGTGGTCGAATTCCTCATGGTGGTCGAATTCCTCATGGTGGTCGAATTCCTCATGGTGGTCGAATTCCTCATGGTGGTCGAATTCCTCATGGTGGTCGAATTCCTCATGGTGGTCGAATTCCTCATGGTGGTCGAATTCCTCATGGTGGTCGAATTCCTCATGGTGGTCGAATTCCTCATGGTGGTCGAATTCCTCATGGTGGTCGAATTCCTCATGGTGGTCGAATTCCTCATGGTGGTCGAATTCCTCATGGTGGTCGAATTCCTCATGGTGGTCGAATTCCTCATGGTGGTCGAATTATCTTGATGGTCGAATTCCACCAAGTGGTCAAATTCCACCAATGGTGGTCGAATTCCACCATGAGGTCGAATTCCTCATGGTGGTCGAATTCCTCCACATAGGGTCGAATTCCACCATGAGGTCGAATTCCTCATGGTGGTCGAATCCTCATGGTGGTCGAATTCTATGTGGTCGAATTCCCAAGTGGTCGATTCCATGGTGGTCGAATTCCACCATGAGGTCGAATTCCTCATGGTGGTCGAATTCCTCCAGGGTCGAATTCCACCATGAGGTCGAATTCCTCATGGTGGTCGACCCAATGGTGGTCGAATTCCACCATGAGGTCGAATTCCTCATGGTGGTCGAATTCCTCCACATAGGGTCGAATTCCACCATGAGGTCGAATTCCTCATGGTGGTCGATCCCAAAAAGGGGAATGGTGGTCGAATTCCACCATGAGGTCGAATTCCTCATGGTGGTCGAATTCCTCCACATAGGGTCGAATTCCACCATGAGGTCGAATTCCTCATGGTGGTCGAACCTCATGGTGGTCGAATTCCTCATGGTGGTCGAATTCCTCATGGTGGTCGAATTCCTCATGGTGGTCGAATTCCTCATGGTGGTCGAATTCCTCATGGTGGTCGAATTCCTCATGGTGGTCGAATTCCTCATGGTGGTCGAATTCCTCATGGTGGTCGAATTCCTCATGGTGGTCGAATTCCTCATGGTGGTCGAATTCCTCTTTTCTAACCTAATCGATGGATCAAAAGATGTTAAGTCGATTGATGGAGATGGAACATGTGGTAGGCAAATCAACATCACCACCAAAACTACTAAGTATTGAAGATTATCCCTCATGGAAGACTCGTTTTGAAAACTATTTAAGATGGACTGATGTCCGTATGCTGATTTGCATAAAGGATGGTTTTAATCAAGCAACCGTTAGTTTTGCCGATGTAAAAGAAAAGGCAAAATGGACAGCACTTTCTGATGATGACAAAAGGATGTTCGAGGCCGAACACAAGGCATATGGTTGTATTACTATGTGTCTGCCAGAGGACATTCTGCACACTTTTGAGCAAGAAGCATATGCTACATCAAAGGAACTTTGGGATGCCTTAGCTAATAGGTATGAAGGAGATGATGTAGTAAAGAAGGGAAAGAAGGATCTT
>CM067173.1:130653421-130701421 GCA_034093135.1 Erigeron breviscapus
TTTTTTTTTTTTTTTTTTTTTTTTTTTTTTTTTTTTTTTTTTTTTTTTTTTTTTTTTTTTTTTTTTTTTTTTTTTTTTTTTTTTTTTTTTTTTTTTTTTTTTTTTTTTTTTTTTTTTTTTTTTTTTTTTTTTTTTTTTTTTTTTTTTTTTTTTTTTTTTTTTTTTTTTTTTTTTTTTTTTTTTTTTTTTAACTTTATAGCTGACATTTGTGCCTTGTATGTGAATTTGTCTAAGAAAAATGAGGGCTTAACTAGACTCAATGAAGAATATGCTTTAGGAATGCAAGCTATTAATAAATTAGAAGAAGAAAACTCTATGTTTCGAGAAAGAATTAAAGATTTAAAGCTTAAAATGAAACAAGATGAAAAAGATCGAACTGTTTTGAAAGCTAAAGTCTGTGAGCAGGGTCAAATTATTGATCTTGCTACCACAGCTTTTGAAAATAAAGTCAAAGAATTGAGCACTGTCCAAAAGGATTTAGTTGAGGCAAATGCTCAAATAACTGCCTTAAAGCTTAAAATAGAGGATCTTCATCTGAAACAAAAGAGGGTAGATGCTTTTGAACCATTACCTAACAAGAAAGGAAAGAATGGGTTGGGTTATGGTGAAGTAGAACCACCTTTTAATGATAATTATTCTTTTCTCAAAACTGATGAAATAGAGTTAAATTCAGTTAAGCCTGAAGATTTTTCTAAGACAGTTAGAATAACTGAACTTCCTGAAGTTTATACTTCTGAGGAAGTTAAGTCTGATGAGTCAAAGACATTGGTTATGTCTGATAAAATTCAGACAAGTGATTCTAATAAGTCTGTTGAGACAAAGAATCTGGACAAATCTCACTCAATCCCAAGTGAGATTCAAGAAACTGTGAAGAGTTCGATTCTCAAATCAGAAAAACTTGAACCTAAAATGATAACTGTGTTTACATTAAAAGGTCAGTCACGAGTGTTTTCTGAAAAAGAATTTAGTTTGGATAGTTTTAATCCTGACAAAATAGATAAGGTTTGGTGTGTTGAAGAAAAAGAAGTTTTATACTTGACACCTCCGTCAAAATTACCTAAGAAAGTACATTTTGAGGAAAGTAATAACAAAGTTACACACATTGAAAACCTTGAAGCTTCGAACTCTTCATCCACAGGGTCATCTAATGATCCTAAGGTTACACAAAAGAAACCTGTTGAGAAAATGATTTGTTTCAAGTGTCGTGAAACAGGACATGTTGCAAGTATTTGTCCTTTAAGGAAAAGGAATGACCCACTTGCCCAGACTGACAATGTTCGTCCTTTTGAAAAAGTTGAATCCAAAAGGAAAGTTGAGGGTTTAACTAACGGTTTGGGTAAGGATTTGAAAATTCAATCACAGGTTTCCACAAAAGGTATTGTGTCAGTTGGAACTAAAACAAACAGACCTGTTACACCATTAAGGGGGAGAACTCCTCAACAAGTTCGTCCTCCAAATATGGTTCAAGCAAAGTCACCGATACATCATTATGTGACCAGTGCTCCTTTACCTCAACATGTTAGGGATCAAATTAGTGACTTGAGAAATTCTACTAAATATGTCCCTGAATTGCGTTTAGAAACTGGTCCACCATTAAGGTTGCCAGTGAATCCTAAGGTTTGGAAGCCTTCGGGATCGAATACGCATTCTGTTGCAAAATCTTCTGTTCCTAGTCAATACGATGGGGAACTGAGGGAGATTATTGTAATAGAAGATGGCAGACCCAAGACCATTGTGGCTTGGGTCCCCAATAAGAAATGATCTTTTGTTTGAATGTGCAGGAACAGTTGAGGAGAGCTATCAGTAAGTGGTATGTAGATAGTGGCTGTTCTCGGCACATGACAGGGGAGAGGGGATTACTGTGTAAATTTGTAAAAGTTAAGGGTGGTCATGTGAACTTTGCTGGAGAAAGTGGAGGAAGCATAACTGGGATAGGAAATGTTTCAAATGGCAAGATTACTTTAGAGAAAGTGAATTATGTTGAGCAACTCAATCACAATTTGATGAGTGTGTCTCAAATTTGTGATAAAGGAAATGCTGTACATTTTAGTGTGACTGAAGCTGTGGTTCTCAAACCGGGATTTGAGATACCTGAAGATTGGATAGTTATGCGGGCACCAAGAGTAAAGGATACTTACATCATGGATATGAGTGTTGAAGATCCTGATATGGATGCTACATGTCTATTATCTAAAACTTCTGAGTCTGATTCAGTCCTTTGGCATCGAAGGATGGCACACTTGCATTATAGGAAAATGAATTACATTACGAAGAATGGTTTAGTGCAAGGTGTACCATTGAAGAATTTTGTGTCTGAGGATAGATGTGTGCCATGCTTGAAAGGAAGCAACATAAAAAGGCGCACAAATCAAAGTTAGTTAACTCTATCGAATCTCCATTTGAACTTCTTCATATGGATTTGTTCGGTCCGATTCAAGTGAAGAGTATTGGTGGTAAACATTATTGCTTGGTTGTGACTGATGATTATTCTCGATATTCTTGGGTATTTTTCTTAGCTTTGAAAAGTGAAGCGGTTAGTGTCTTAGTCAACTTCTTCACTGAAACTGAGAATGTGTATAATACACGGATCAAGAGAATAAGAAGTGATAATGGTACGGAATTTAAGAATCATGCTATGGAAGTTTATTGCCTAAGCAAAGGAATACAACATCAGTTTAGTGCACCGTACACACCACAACAAAATGGAGTCGCTGAGAGGAAAAATAGGACACTGATAGAGGCGGCTAGAACGATGCTGGCAGATTCAAAACTTCCTGCTATATTTTGGGGGGAGGCTGTGAATACTGCGTGTCATGTATTAAATCGGGTTTTGACGGTTAAGCGTTTTAACAAGACTAGTTATGAACTCTTGAATAACCGTAAACCAAATTTAACTGGGTTTGAGCCGTTTGGTGTCCCGTGCACATTGTTGAAGACTAGAGATAGACCTAAGTTTGGTGAAAAAGTTGACGAGGGGTATTTTCTGGGTTATAAATCTGGATCTCCGATAAAACGAGCTTGGAACAAAAGAGTTCGTGAGGTTCAATGGGTTTTCAACATTGAAGTTTCTAGCTATAAACCTGAAGAACATGATGGACACGAGGCATTGTTTGACTATGATGCAGTTTTTACCCCGTTTTCGTTTTCTAAGGCTGATGAAGATTGCTCAGCTATTGATCCAGAATGTCTTTTGCAGAGTACTGATGATGGAGTTGTTCCAAGATCGAGCATACCAAGTTCAGTGTCTGACTCATATGAGACTGGATCCCCTCAGCCGGTAAATGATACTCCGTCTTCTAGTGGGACTTTTGAACCTTCTAGTGGATCTCCTTCATTTGATACAATGATCAATGAGGATGAATTCGAAGGTGAAGTTCCATTTGAGACTTATGGGAACTATCGTGTTCATAAGGATCATCCTCTTACCAACATCATTGGTAGTTTGGATGATGGAATGCAAACTCGTGCTAGTCTTACAAGACAAACTAGCTTGTTTGCTGAGGTTAAAGATAAAGGTGACTTCAATGAATGTTTGTATAGTTGTTTCATCTCACAAGTCGAGCCGAAAAATGTTCAAATGGCTTTGAAGGACAATTCGTGGGTGGAAGCTATGCAAGAGGAGTTGTCTCAATTTGAAAAATTGGGAGTATGGCATTTAGTTGATTTGCCTGACGGACAATATCCGATAGGTACTAGATGGGTTTTTAAGTGCAAGCGAGATGATCGAGGTGTAGTAGTGCGAAATAAAGCGAGGTTAGTTGTGAAAGGATGTGCACAACTACCGGGAATTGATTATGATGAAGTGTTTGCACCGGTTGCTAGGTTAGAAGCGATTCGTTTGTTTTTAGCTTTTGCATCGTTTAAGGGCTTCAAGGTTTACCAACTTGATGTAAAGAATGCTTTTCTTTATGGTGAAGTCCAAGAACAAGTGTATGTTGATCCACCGCCAGGGTTTGCTGATCCTGAATATCCTGATAGAGTTTATCGTCTGGATAAAGCTTTGTATGGTTTGCATCAGGCACCTAGGGCTTGGTATGAGAAACTGTCAAAGCACCTTTTAGAGAATGGTTTTGAAAAGGGGCAGATTGATAGCACTTTATTCATAAAGTGGAAGAATAAAGACTTTCTGTTAGTTCAAGTTTATGTCGATGACATTATCTTTGGATCATCGGATATCAGCCTGTGCAAAGATTTTGCCCGGGTGCTGCCCCGTCCTTTGCGATGAGTGCAATGGGGAATTAAATTTCTTCTTGGGATTGCAAGTTGATCAGAAAAAGGACGGCTTTTTCATCCATCAGACGAAGTATGTTCATGATATCTTAGAAAGATTTAAGATGACGGATGCAAAATCAATAGCTACTCCAATACCGGTCAATCATCAACTTGGAGCTGTTGTAGATAGTGATGAGCCTGTTGATCCCACTCTTTATAGAGCGATGATTGGTTCACTCATGTATCTAACGGCTTCTCGCCCTGACATTATGTTTGCTGTTTGTATTTGTTCTAGATTTCAGGCTGATCCAAGAGCATCGCACTTATCTGCAGTGAAGCGAATCTTACGTTATCTGAAAGGAAGACCAAAACTGGGAATTTGGTATCCTTCGGAGGGTAACTTGGATTTTGTTGCTTATTCTGATGCTGATTATGGAGGCTGTAATCTGTCAAGAAAGTCTACTTCTGGAGGTTGTCAATTTTTAGGAGGAAGGATCGTGTCCTGGCAGTGCAAGAAGCAAACGTCGGTTGCTAATTCGACGTGTGAAGCTGAATATGTTGCTGCTGGCAATTGTTGTTCTCAAGTTCTTTGGATTCAACAGCAGTTGCGGGATTACGGTTTGAATTTCACTAACACTCCTATTATGGTTGATAATGAGTCCACAATCTCCATTACTAATAATCCGGTCAAGCATAGTAAGACTAAACATATTGAAATCAGACACCATTTTATTCGTGATTGTGTTGAAAAACGTTTAATTCATATGGTTAAAGTTGATTCTGATTATAACTATGCTGATCTGTATACTAAGGCTTTTGACAGATCGCGTTTTGACTTTTTGCTTCAAGCAAACGGAATGAGGAATCCCGAGTAACGGATCTGGCATAAGAAACATGTATAGTAAGTTATTTACTTTTATGTACTTTGTTTATAAAAAAAAAATAAAAAAAAAAAAAAAAATTTTTGGAGTCACTACTGTCTATGAGATCAAGATGAAGAATTTTTAGCGGCTGGTTTGCACCTTAATTAATAAGTTAAAATTGCCTTGACCAATGACTTCATCATATGATGTATCGGTAGGCACAAAGTACCAGAGTTTCCTTAAATCTGAACTGAAAATATACAATGTTCTTGTGGGTAACATGTTCAGATATATGGCTGAGAATGCTTGTTTTTAAATAATCAAGTCCTTTAAGTCTTATGAAAGATCTTGCATTATATTTATGTATATTTGGTTTTTTTTAGAAGGTCTCGGGTACATATATGTGTATTGCTTTTTTTTTTTTTTTTTTTTTTTTTTTTTTTTTTTTTTTTTTTTTTTTTTTTTTTTTTTTTTTTTTTTTTTTTTTTTTTTTTTTTTTTTTTTTTTTTTTTTTTTTTTTTTTTTTTTTTTTTTTTTTTTTTTTTTTTTTTTTTTTTTTTTTTTTTTTTTTTTTTTTTTTTTTTTTTTTTTTTTTTTTTTTTTTTTTTTTTTTTTTTTTTTTTTTTTTTTTTTTTTTTTTTTTTTTTTTTTTTTTTTTTTTTTTTTTTTTTTTTTTTTTTTTTTTTTTTTTTTTTTTTTTTTTTTTTTTTTTTTTTTTTTTTTTTTTTTTTTTTTTTTTTTTTTTTTTTTTTTTTTTTTTTTTTTTTTTTTTTTTTTTTTTTTTTTTTTTTTTTTTTTTTTTTTTTTTTTTTTTTTTTTTTTTTTTTTTTTTTTTTTTTTTTTTTTTTTTTTTTTTTTTTTTTTTTTTTTTTTTTTTTTTTTTTTTTTTTTTTTTTTTTTTTTTTTTTTTTTTTTTTTTTTTTTTTTTTTTTTTTTTTTTTTTTTTTTTTTTTTTTTTTTTTTTTTTTTTTTTTTTTTTTTTTTTTTTTTTTTTTTTTTTTTTTTTTTTTTTTTTTTTTTTTTTTTTTTTTTTTTTTTTTTTTTTTTTTTTTTTTTTTTTTTTTTTTTTTTTTTTTTTTTTTTTTTTTTTTTTTTTTTTTTTTTTTTTTTTTTTTTGTATGTTTATATATAATTATATATAATAAGTACATGTGGTGTTTCTTATGCTGCGAAAGATCGTTACGGATGAACATCATTCTGTTAAGCAAAAGGTACGATGTTTCATATCGTTGATGAAAACTGATCTTGTCTGAATAATTTTTAATTAAATTATTTTGAAGTCTGTTTTTAGTATGATCAGAAAATTAATTAGTTTTGAAATTTATTTTTCTGCAAACTTGAATGAATAAGAAGTTTTTAATTAAAATTCTTATTTGGTTATGAAAAATACTTTTTCTTAGAAACTGAAAGTTTACAAGGATTAATATATTTTTCTGAAAAACTTGTCAATTTAAAAGGTTTTTAAGTAAACTTTTTATCTAGTTTTGAAAGATATTTTTTTTTAGCACAATGGTGTCAGAACTCAGTATGATTCGAACTCGTGTGATATGAGTTTGTGTCTTTGGTTATATGTTTTTGATATAGAGGCCGACCTTTATGTTTTGAAAGCTAGAAGTATCCGACTTTGAGGGTTCTACTTAAAGAGTTTGTGATAAACTCAAATTCTTCTTTTGTGAGCAAGCTAACTTTCGGTTTTATAAAAAAAAAAAAGGAAAAAAAAAAAAAGGATAAAGGATAAAGGAAACCGATTTTTAAACCTAGAGTTATATTTTGACTCAAAAACTATTTTAGTTTGTATATATATTTCGGTTACTCACTCATTCCTTCACGCATATTTTATTTTCTTTTCTTCTTTGATCCGATCGTAGCATTCCCTCTAGACACATTCAAGTTTGAGTATTGTTCATAGCTTAAAGAAAGTTGTTGTTCTTTACCGTGCATTGTATTCGGTTTTGGAGCTTTAAACAAGTAAGTATTCTTAATTCTGAATAAGCTTTCTTTATGCTATATAGACTTGATTTGTGTTCTTGGAATCCATATTATGAGTCGCATGATTTGAATTTGGCTTATGCCTTATTTTGATCTTTTGACTTGTAATTTGGTTTTTGGGATGAAAATTGTGTTCTGAAAAGACTTAAAGTCTTGAATTCAATTTCGCAAAAATCATAAATATAGCAATTAGGGTTTCTGTTTTGTTTCTCCTTTTTGCCTGCGGTTTACGGCTACTGCTGGATGCGGCTTTTTACTGCATGCTGTTTAGTTATTGTAAGCTGTTTGCATGCTGTTTGGCTGAATTTTAAGTTGTTTGCATGCTGTTTGGTTTTATTTTAAGCTGTTTGCATGCTGTTTGGTTTTATTTTAAGCTGTTTGCATGCTGTTTGGCTGAAAATAACCTGTTTGCATGCTGTTTGGCTGAAAATTCACTGTTTGCATGCTGTTTGGTTTTATTTTAAGCTGTTTGCATGCTGTTTGGTTTTATTTTAAGCTGTTTGCATGCTGTTTGGCTGAAAATAACCTGTTTGCATGCTGTTTGGCTGAAAATAACCTGTTTGCATGCTGTTTGGTTTTATTTTAAGCTGTTTGCATGCTGTTTGGCTGAAATTAAGTTGTTTGCATGCTGTTTGGTTTTATTTTAAGCTGTTTGCATGCTGTTTGGTTTTATTTTAAGCTGTTTGCATGCTGTTTGGCTAAATTTTAAGCTGTTTGCATGCTGTTTGGTTTTATTTTAAGCTGTTTGCATGCTGTTTGGCTGAATTTTAAGCTGTTTGCATGCTGTTTGGTTTTATTTTAAGCTGTTTGCATGCTGTTTGGCTGAAAATAAGCTGTTTGCATGCTGTTTGGTTTTATTTTAAGCTGTTTGCATGCTGTTTGGCTGAATTTTAAGCTGTTTGCATGCTGTTTGGTTTTATTTTAAGCTGTTTGCATGCTGTTTGGCTGAAAATAACCTGTTTGCATGCTGTTTGGTTTTATTTTAAGCTGTTTGCATGCTGTTTGGCTGAAATTAAGTTGTTTGCATGCTGTTTGGTTTTATTTTAAGCTGTTTGCATGCTGTTTGGTTTTATTTTAAGCTGTTTGCATGCTGTTTGGCTGAAATATAACCTGTTTGCATGCTGTTTGGTTTTATTTTAAGCTGTTTGCATGCTGTTTGGCTGAAAATAACCTGTTTGCATGCTGTTTGGTTTTATTTTAAGCTGTTTGCATGCTGTTTGGTTTTATTTTAAGCTGTTTGCATGCTGTTTGGCTGAATTTTAAGCTGTTTGCATGCTGTTTGGTTTTATTTTAAGCTGTTTGCATGCTGTTTGGCTGAAATTTTAAGCTGTTTGCATGCTGTTTGGTTTTATTTTAAGCTGTTTGCATGCTGTTTGGTTTTATTTTAAGCTGTTTGCATGCTGTTTGGCTGAAAATAACCTGTTTGCATGCTGTTTGGTTTTATTTTAAGCTGTTTGCATGCTGTTTGGCTGAAATTAAGTTGTTTGCATGCTGTTTGGCTGTATTTTAAGCTGTTTGCATGCTGTTTGGTTTTATTTTAAGCTGTTTGCATGCTGTTTGGTTTTATTTTAAGCTGTTTGCATGCTGTTTGGTTTTATTTTAAGCTGTTTGCATGCTGTTTGGTTTTATTTTAAGCTGTTTGCATGCTGTTTGGTTTTATTTTAAGCTGTTTGCATGCTGTTTGGTTTTATTTTAAGCTGTTTGCATGCTGTTTGGCTGAAAATAACCTGTTTGCATGCTGTTTGGCTGAAAATAACCTGTTTGCATGCTGTTTGGCTGAAAATAACCTGTTTGCATGCTGTTTGGTTTTATTTTAAGCTGTTTGCATGCTGTTTGGTTTTATTTTAAGCTGTTTGCATGCTGTTTGGTTTTATTTTAAGCTGTTTGCATGCTGTTTGGTTTTATTTTAAGCTGTTTGCATGCTGTTTGGCTGAATTTTAAGCTGTTTGCATGCTGTTTGGTTTTATTTTTAAGCTGTTTGCATGCTGTTTGGCTGAATTTTAAGCTGTTTGCATGCTGTTTGGTTTTATTTTAAGCTGTTTGCATGCTGTTTGGTTTTATTTTAAGCTGTTTGCATGCTGTTTGGCTGAAAATAAGCTGTTTGCATGCTGTTTGGTTTTATTTTAAGCTGTTTGCATGCTGTTTGGCTGTATTTTAAGCTGTTTGCATGCTGTTTGGCTGTATTTTAAGCTGTTTGCATGCTGTTTGGTTTTATTTTAAGCTGTTTGCATGCTGTTTGGTTTTATTTTAAGCTGTTTGCATGCTGTTTGGTTTTATTTTAAGCTGTTTGCATGCTGTTTGGCTGAAAATAACCTGTTTGCATGCTGTTTGGTTTTATTTTAAGCTGTTTGCATGCTGTTTGGCTGAATTTTAAGTTGTTTGCATGCTGTTTGGTTTTATTTTAAGCTGTTTGCATGCTGTTTGGTTTTATTTTAAGCTGTTTGCATGCTGTTTGGCTGAAAATAACCTGTTTGCATGCTGTTTGGTTTTATTTTAAGCTGTTTGCATGCTGTTTGGCTGAAAATAACTAGTTTGCATGCTGTTTGGCTGAAATATAACCTGTTTGCATGCTGTTTGGTTTTATTTTAAGCTGTTTGCATGCTGTTTGGCTGAAAATAAGCTGTTTGCATGCTGTTTGGTTTTATTTTAAGCTGTTTGCATGCTGTTTGGCTGAATTTTAAGCTGTTTGCATGCTGTTTGGTTTTATTTTAAGCTGTTTGCATGCTGTTTGGCTGAAAATAAGTTGTTTGCATGCTGTTTGGTTTTATTTTAAGCTGTTTGCATGCTGTTTGGTTTTATTTTAAGCTGTTTGCATGCTGTTTGGCTGAAAATAAGTTGTTTGCATGCTGTTTGGTTTTATTTTAAGCTGTTTGCATGCTGTTTGGTTTTATTTTAAGCTGTTTGCATGCTGTTTGGCTGAATTTTAAGCTGTTTGCATGCTGTTTGGTTTTATTTTAAGCTGTTTGCATGCTGTTTGGCTGAAAATAACCTGTTTGCATGCTGTTTGGCTGAAAATAACCTGTTTGCATGCTGTTTGGTTTTATTTTAAGCTGTTTGCATGCTGTTTGGCTGAATTTTAAGCTGTTTGCATGCTGTTTGGTTTTATTTTAAGCTGTTTGCATGCTGTTTGGCTGAAAATAAGCTGTTTGCATGCTGTTTGGTTTTATTTTAAGCTGTTTGCATGCTGTTTGGCTGAATTTTAAGCTGTTTGCATGCTGTTTGGTTTTATTTTAAGCTGTTTGCATGCTGTTTGGCTGAATTTTAAGCTGTTTGCATGCTGTTTGGTTTTATTTTAAGCTGTTTGCATGCTGTTTGGCTGAAAATAAGCTGTTTGCATGCTGTTTGGTTTTATTTTAAGCTGTTTGCATGCTGTTTGGTTTTATTTTAAGCTGTTTGCATGCTGTTTGGCTGAATTTTAAGCTGTTTGCATGCTGTTTGGTTTTATTTTAACAATGGCGATTCTTGGCTCATGTCATAGTTTCATGTTTTGGGCAGAAACGTACTTTAGATGTTCTAAACTTGAGGGAGTTCTCGTTGATGATTGCTCTCACATATAACAAGCAATTCAACTTGGCGAAATTATTGTGGGAAAACCTTCGAGCAATGTGTGCAAATACCATTTCTAATCGATATGTTTTGTATCCTCGCTTTATTGCTGAGATTATCCGATTTTGTTTGCCGGATCTTGTTCCTGTTGGTAAAATTCTTCGGGTTAATCAAATTGGGGATGCAAGGACTTTTCTTCGGATGAGTATAATCAAGATTGATGGAGCTACAGCTGAGACTCTACGAACTCCATTGTTTGGACATTTGGTAAATGAAAACTATGTGGAACCACTTAATGATGGTTGGGATGATGATATTCATCACATAGTTGTTCCTTCTGTACCTCAACCGCCTCAATGTGTTGCACCTCCTGGTCAGGTTGGAGATCCTTGTGCTGGTGTCGACGGTGGTAATCTTGGTGATTTTGGGGATCTACCTGATGATTTCTATCTTGATGTGGACAAACTTTATGAAGATTTTGGTCCAATGAATTGGAATGGTGTGGATGATTTGGATATTTCTTGGCTTTCTGAGAAGATTTCGTGTCAAGGTGGTCTTCATGTTGATGGTCCTTCTAAAGTGGATTGTGATAATCCTAATTTGAATCAAGTCTCTGGTTCGCCGATGAAAACACGAAAGCGACGACGAGTGGTTCTTTCTGATTCTGATACTGAGACTACGCCTGATACTGCTACATGTGCAGCGGCTAATTCTACTGTTCCTGTTCAAAGTACAGTACCGGTTGTATCTGGTCCTAGTTCTTCTCTGCTTTCTGAAGATCGTCTTGCTAAACTAGAAGCTAAATATGAGTTGTTACTTGAGCGATTGGCTACTAGTGAAGCTGCCAATGTTGAATTAAAGGAACATTGTAATGTTCAAGTAAGTACGCTTACTGATGCAATGAAGCAACAACAAATTCAACATGATACGAAGATTAGTGATGTGCAACTTCTGGTTACTAGTTTATCTTCTACTGTTACTGACCTTGGTTTACAGTTGGAGACTTCTACTAAGAATTGGGCACAAATTCTTCATAAAGCTGATGCTATTGAAGTAACCATGGAAGATCGAATCAAAGATGCCAAGACCTTACTAGGTAAGCTGAATGATACGCTTGTGGCTCATCAGAATTCGATTACTAATTACTGGGAAACTTTTAATAAGATTGAGCGATGGATTAAGCATTTTGAAGATCGTCTCGCAACTTTGACATCTAGGGGGAGTGTTAGGAGCCCTAGTGTTGGTGGTAAGACTGGAACTTCGAGAGATGCTGCTGATGATTCTGAAATACCTAAGGGTTGGAAGATGCCAAAGCGCTCGACATCTTACTTCTAGTTGAAGAGCTTGAAGACATGTTTGAAGTTTGATATACATTTTTGAAGACTATTGAAGATTTCTATAATGCTGATGTCACGGGGGAGTTTGTTGGTACATATTCTAGTGACAACAGATTATAGAAATATAGTTTTAAGTTAATTGTGTATTGAACGATATGTTTTAGCGTTAAATAAGGTCGAAAGTCAAAATTGACCAAAAAATGGGCATGGTGGTCGAATTCCACCACTTGGTCGAATTCCACCATGAGGTCGAATTCCTCATGGTGGTCGAATTCCTGGTCGAATTCCTCCATAGGGTCGAATTCCACCATGAGGTCGAATTCCTCATGGTGGTCGAACCATACCACTAGCCTATATATAGGAGATTAAACCTTTATGTTTAAGGTTAATCTTCCTAGTCCTTTGTTTCACATTTTCTAGCTTTTGTGTGTTATTCATAATAGAGATTATTATCAATAATACAAAGCTTATTATTCCATAGAACATATTGTCTTTCATATTGTTGTTTGCTAATTATAGAGAATTTCCGCACTCTATAATTGGTTAACTAATCTCATAGATCCGTTTGGCTTGAGGGGGACTTAGAGCTGACATCTCATTTGTTGAGACAGTGCGTTCAGAAAGCCTAAAAATATTTGAAAATAATGCTTCTGAACTAAACGCCAGTCATGCCAGACTGAAAGAACTGAAAGATGTTCATTTGGCTCTAAAAAGTTATCAGTCTATGGTTGCAACTTTAGAATTGGAAAAGGAAGAATTAAAATCTATCCTTGAAAAAGAACAAGCAATTATTAAATCTTGGATGAAAGCACCAAGGCCAGATGCTGCAATTAAAAATACTTTTGCATCACAAAGAGCAGCATATGAGTCTGGTGATCTTCATTTGGCATCCATAATCACTGATTTAGATGCACTTCCAAAGGAAATGAAGCCTGAAATCTTTTTTCCTAAAGTTGGCAAGCAGAAAACTGTAACTAATAAAGCCCAGGAACAATCTGAGGGTAAATTTGAAACAGCTCAGACAACTGTTTCAGAAAGGAAGGCTAAATCCAAAAAGCCATCCCCTCAGACTTCATCTAAGATTCCTAAAGACCTAAAGAAGAAGAAAAATTTCTCCCCTACTGAGCCATCTACCTCAGATTCAGGTAAGGCTCAGGTGTCTAATGAAGAATCAATTTTGTTAAGGTTAGAAAGTCAATTTCAACTATTGGCTAGATAAGTGCAGAGTTGTAATGCACGTTTAAGAAATGTTGAAACTCCTTCTCTTCAACCTAAACAAAATACAAAACCTTTTTCTAAGCAAATCAAGCAGAAATCTGAAAAGAAAAAGGTTGAAAACCCCATCAAACCAACTATGTTTGTGTCATCTGAAATAATGACTGAAATCCCCTTTGATCCTTCTGTTCCTTATGAACCAAAGAAATCTAAGACTGCTAACGGAGAGTCTAGTGAACCCATCCAAAGATGGGTTCCCAAAAGGAACTAATCTTTGTTTGTGTGCAGGAAGACCGAAAGAAGAATATATGGTTTCTGGACAGTGCTGCTGGCCGAACCATGACTGGTTATCAGACCCTGCTAGAGGAATATAGGGTACAAGAGGGGCCCTCAATAGTTTTTGGAAATGATGGTAATGGAAAAACTGAGGGATATGGTGTGGTGAATAATGGTCAAGTCAAATTCACACGTGTTGCATATGTGAACGGTTTGAAATATAACCTGATCAGTGTCAGTCAACTGTGTGATGATGGTTTCAAGGTTTTATTTGATATTTCACAAGGCACCATATTCAACAGAGATGGAAAGGTGGTACTGATTGCACCAAGGAAGGGAAACATTTATGTCATTGATATGAATCCTTCTACCACTGAACAATGTTTCTACTCAAAGGTAGATGAAGACACAAACTGGCTGTGGCACAAGAGATTATCCCATCTGAACTTCAAAAATATTAATAAGTTGTCTAGAAACAACTTGTTGATGGGATACCCTCTATGTCTTTCAATAAAGACAAGCCATGTCCAGGTTGTGAAATGGGTAAGCTGAAAAGAGCTTCATTCAAGACAAAACAAAGCTTTAGTATAACTGAACCTCTTCACATGCTTCACATAGACCTTTTTGGACCAGTGAATGTTCAGACCAGAGCAGGAAAGAAGTACACCCTTGTTATCGTTGATGAATATTCAAGATACTGCTGGGTGATTTTCCTCAGGTACAAAAGTGAAGCTGCTGCTGAAATCATTGCTCTCATCAAACAAATTGAGCTCAAGCACAAGCGAAAAGTTTGTCAGCTCAGAAGTGACAATGGCACTGAATTCAGAAATGCTACTCTGGAGTCCTTCTGCACTGAAACTGGCATATCTCAGAACTTCTCCTCAGCTCACACACCAGAGCAGAATGGTGTTGTAGAAAGAAAGAATCGTACGCTGATTGAAGCTACTAGAAGTATGTTGAATGAATCTGGTCTTCCCAAGAATTTTTGGGCTGAAGCTGTTGCAACTGCCTGCTACACTCAGAACAGATCTGTTTATGTCAAAAGACACAAGAAGACCTCCTATGAAGTACTCAGAAATAGAAAGCCTAATATTGGATACTTCCATGTATTTGGGTGTCCAGTATACATTCTGAATGATTCAAATCAGCTTGGAAAATTTGATGCAAAAGCTGATGAAGGATACTTCCTAGGATATTCATCAAATCGCAAAGCCTTTAGAGTCTTTAACAAGAGACTTGAAAAGGTTGATGAGTCAATTCATGTTACTTTTGATGAATCCAATTCTGCAATCTTTAAAAATTCCATTCCTGTACCACCCTCAGAAAGTCCAATAAGTTTTGGTGATTCTGATCCTATTGCTGAAACTGATCAGTCACCTGAACCTGCTTCTGAACATCTCTGTTCAGAACCAGTAGTAAACAAGCCTAGCAACATTCCATTTTATCCTCCAGTCAGTTTCAAACTACCTTCTGAACTGACTATTGGATCAGATGTACATGCTGCTTCTCCTCTGATATCAGGCTCCACTGAGCAACCTCAATCTGAAGAATTTCATGATGCAAGTCATGATCTGCAGGAAGAAGAAGAAGCTGAAAATGTATTTTCTGAAGCTCCTCCTAAAGGTACTCAGAGAAGTTCTTGCACTGATATCATTGTTCATCCTGGTCAATACTCTAAATGGACAAAAGCACATCCAATCGAGCAAATTATTGGAGAGTCCAGTAAAGGGGTTCAGACCAGAAGAGCCACAAGCGATCAATGCTTAAACGTCAGCTTCTTATCTCTAATTGAACCCAAGAAGATTGACGAGGCTATGCAAGACCCAAGATGGGTTGAAGCCATGCAAGATGAGCTCAACCAGTTTAAAAGAAACGATGTATGGGAACTCGTTCCTTGTCCCAGTAACCTGAAGAAGGAACCAATTGGGACAAGATGGGTCTTCAGAAACAAGATGGATGAAGATGGTCATATCATCAGAAACAAAGCAAGACTTGTTGAAAAAGGATATGCACAAGAAGAGGGAATAGATTTTGATGAAACTTTTGCACCAGTTGCTAAACTTGAAGCTATAAGAATATTCTTAGCTTTTGCAGCTCATCATCAGTTTAAAGTCTATCAAATGGATGTCAAAAGTGCATTCCTGAATGAAGAACTAGAAGAAGTCGTTTATGTGTATCAACCACCAGGATTCATCAATGAAGAAAAACCACATTGGGTGTACAGACTGAACAAAGCCTTATATGGTCTGAGACAAGCACCCAGAGCCTGGTATGATACTCTTACTAAACATCTTCTTAAAAATGGTTTTAAACGTGGTACAATAGATAATACTTTGTTCATATTGCATGATAAAAGTGATATCCTTTTAGTACAAATTTATGTTGATGATATTGTGTTTGGTTCTACAAATAAGAAGATGTGTGAAAAGTTTTCTAAAATCATGTCTTCTGAGTATGAAATGAGTATGATGGGTGAACTGACATATTTTCTGGGACTTCAAGTAAAACAAACTGAAGATGGTATTTTTATAAACCAGGAAAAATATGTCAGAGATTTATTAAAGAAATATCAATTTGATTCAGTCTCATCAAAAGATACTCCTATTTCTGCTTCATTATCTTTGGATTCTGATCCACATGGAAAACCAGTGGACCATACAAAATATCGTGGTATGGTTGGTTCACTTATGTATTTAACTGCAAGTAGACCAGACATAATGTTTGCAACATGCCTTTGTGCTAGATTTCAGTCTGATCCCAGAGAAGCACATGCAAATGCTGTTAAAAGGATCTTCAGATACCTTAAAGGTGTCCCCAGATTGGGTCTTTGGTATCCCAAAGGCTCCAGTCTAGATCTAATGGGTTATTCAGATTCTGATCATGCAGGTTGTAAGATAGACAGGAAAAGTACCAGAGGAGGGTGTCATTTCCTTGGTGGCAAATTAGTAAGCTGGACCAGTAAGAAGCAGACTGCAGTATCACTATCCACTGCAGAAGCTGAGTATATTTCTGCAGCAAGTTGTTGTGCTCAGATTCTATGGATGAAAAACCAGCTGACTGATTATGGTGTTACTTACACAAAGACTCCAATCTTTTGTGATAACACTAGTGCCATTGCCATATATCACAATCCTGTGATGCACTCGAAAACCAAGCACATCGATCTCAGGTATCATTTCATTCGTGATCATATTCTGAAAGGAGATATTGAATTGCACTTTATTCCCACTGATAAGCAACTCGCTGATGTTTTTACAAAACCTTTAGATGTCAAAACCTTTAAACATCTGGTCAGTGAGTTGGGTATGTTAAATCCTTAGACTGGTAATCTTGTTATGAACGCCTCAGTGACACTAATCTGGTTCACCAGTCTGAGCGATCCATGTAATTTTTGCTCGCCTAGCTATCGAACGCCTTTGTGATACTATCTTGGCACTTATTAATTCATGGATCATCACTTCAGGGGGAATGTTAAATATTTTTCAAACTTTAAAATAAACCTTCATTTTTGAGGGGGAACCTTTTACTCAGAAAAACGTATTTAACTGAAGCACTTTAGAAAATCAAAATTATTTCAGTTGAATTTTATTAACTGAGATGGTTCAGATCTCTTTGGAACTGACCATGCTCAGAATTTATTTTGTCATCACTGAAAGACAACAATCCTTTCAAGATATTTTTGATACTTGGTCAATTGTGTGTACATGTGGCCTACTGCATACTATGTTTTTAACTTACGTTGGTCATGCTTATGTGTCACACAAGTTGCTCCGTAAAAGGGAAAGAAATGAGTACTTTTTCTGAAAAAGTGTTGCAGGGTGGGGTCACTCAAACGTCTCTGCATTGAATGCGGACTTGACCCCATAAATTGTTTTTAATTGGAAAATCACTTTATATTCCATCTTAAATTCAAATTCCTTTTCATTCTTTCATTTACTTCGTTTTTCATTTACTTCCCAATCATCAATCTCTCTCATATTTACTCTCAAATTCCTTCACTCTTCATATTCTTTTCACTTTCAACTTTCGATTCTTAAAAATGTCTAAATCATCATCTTCTTCACAACACAAATCGCTCATAATTTTGAATATACTCCATCGGATGATGTGAAAACATCTGCCACATGGCCAAAGAATTTCACTCCTTCTCAAATCCGATTTAACATGAGCAATTTCTTGCTCAATTAAATGTGAAATCCAAAACACTAATGGGAAGAATTAATAATTTTTGGGAGCAATCCTCTTTCCATTATGCTCTGACCGCTAATCCTCAGGCATTGTATCATCGATACTTGCTTGAATTCTGGTATACTGCTGTGGTGAGCAAAGATGAACAATCCATCTCCTTCACTCTCAATGAGGGCACCAAGCAGTGTGTCATCACTCTTGAGGGGTTCAAAAATTCCCTTCATCTGAACTACCTCAAACCTTCCCAGGTATTTGCTAAACGACTCAAAGGAGTCAATTTCAGGGAAGTTCTAGTCGCCACCGGTCATGGCGATATGGAGGATGCTAATGGTAATCTGAAGACCTCCGGACACATATTTATGTCTGGATTTGGCAATTGCTGGAGGTTCTTCTGGACCCAGATTGTGGAAAGTCTTGGTGGCAACCATGGAGGGTTGGACCAACTTTCATTACCCCAAGTTGAGATGGGGTATTATATTTGGAATGGGATACAAGCAGACTTTGCTGAGATTCTCTTTTCTCAGCTAATTACAAAACTAAAAGGAAAGAGAAGTCTGCATATTGCCTTTCCAAGATTTCTGAGCTTATGTTTCATGGATATTCTTGGTGAAGCTTATAATCAAGCTGGACCTGAAGCTTCAGTACCTGAATACAACAGAGATTTCTCAAAGGCATCCACTGCTGAAAATGAGCCTGAACTATCCACTGCTATGCTTCAGGTATTTAATAAAACTGTTTCAGCCACACTAGCTGGTTCAGAAAGGTCACTAAGTGGGCCACAAAAGAATGTGGGACCCGTTAGTCGACCTAAAGATAAGTTTCTGAACATCATTCGTGTTCCAGTTTCTGTATCTACTGTCCTGGCAATGACACTACGGTTGAGCCGATCATTAAATCTGGTAACGATGCACCTGCTTCTGCAGATGTTGAACCAGAAACTGGTGCGGGTACTAGTGACCCAAACCAGGGCATATATGACCCGAATGCAGTGGTGAATGCTTTCTGGGATGACGATGAGCTACCTCAGGGGAATCTCGATTCCCTTGCTGATTTTGAGTTTGACGAGGGATTATTGGAGGCGAATCAATCTGATTCTGAGCCAGCCACCATCCTCGCAAACGCCCCTCCTCCTCCCCCAGAAATCCAAATTCAACCAGACCAACAAGAACAAGATATTAATCCTTATGTTCCACCACCTCCATCTCATCAACATCCAATTTTTCCACCGGGCACTAATCCTGCCTATGTTACAGCCGGTACTTTTAATCCATCACTTCAATTTCTTCACCCCCAAATTCATAAATCCCACCCCCTATCAATTATGATCCCCCAATGGAGACGGACTTGGATTCTGATACAGAATCTGAGAGTCCAACTGATTTACAACTGAAAAATGTTCTTAAAGGGCTTGGTAATCTACCATTTGTTGCTCCTGCTTCTGCACAACCTCCACCACCTTTAAATGTAGAAGCACAGTTAGAAAGACTCAAACCGAAGTCCAAAGCCTTATTCTAAGGGTGGAGGACTTAACCAAGTCTCTAACTGCCAATACTAGTTCTGTGGCTGAAATGAAAGGAGCTCAGATGTTTCTTGGAACTGAATTAACCAAGGTTGCTGGAAATGAAGGACTAGTAGTTGGGAAGCTGAATGAGCTGGTGATGACTTGCAACAAGGTGAGCTCTGCAATCAGAGAAGCCTTCAAGCTAACAAAAAGAGATGTGCAAGCTTCGGTGGTTGCAAACTTGACATCTTGTGTTCAGTTGTTGAAGCAAGATTTTATGGCTGTTGGAAGAGAAGTACATGAGTTGGTTAAGAAGCCAAGTATAAATGAGAAAGAACTTGGGGCTTCTATAAGCGTTGGTATTTTGGATAATCTGAAGTCTGAGCTAACTCAGAATCTAGTTACTCAGATTTCAGAATCCGTTTCTGAGAAGTTGGTGAGAAGGTTAGAGTGATGATTGCTGAACTAACCAAAGACACATATGACAAAGTGGACAAGGCTGTGAATGAAGTAAAAGATTCAGTGTCCAAACTTGAAGGCTCAGTTCAGAACCAGTCCAAACAGTTAGAAGAAATTCTAACTCATCTCAAGAAGGAAAATATTGTTGCTCCTCCTGTTCCCTCATTCACTGAAGAAGATAGAAAGCAGTTGAAAGAGATGATAGATAAAGAGTCGCTGAATCTGAACTCCAATTTCAGATTAAGATCTCAGTTTGCTCAGCTTTCTAGAGGTATTTCTGAATGCTTACAACAACAAAGTTGGGAACCACTGAAGGGCATGCAAATGGCCATTGAAGAATTCGCTAAGTTGCCTTCAGAGGTCCCCAAAGGGGGAAAAGTTGTGCCTATTGGTCTGCTTGCAAGTACACAAGAAATCATTGAAGCAACCAAGAAGCAAACTGAGGTGCCATCTGGTAGTGCCTCAGTTCAGGGGGAAACTGAATCTGAATCTGGTAAGAAAGATAAGGGCAAGGCCCCATTAGAGGAAGAACCAACAAAGAAAAGTTCTAAGGGTTCTGGGATTATTGTTGGTGAGAATGTGGATGAGCATGGTTATCCCCTGCACGATCTTGATGCTGATAGTAAGAAATTGGAGGCTTTGCAGAGCAGGTCTCAAATCAATTCATTATGTGGAGGGAAAACAAAGAAAGAGAAAGGGAACAACATCTGAAGATGGGGACCCTTGATCATATAGATGCTGCAGCTCTTGGTTTATCACTAGAAAGATATTTGAAAATCAAAAATGATCCAAGAGTGCAGAAGTCTGTTGTTGATATGCTCGAGTATGAATGTGGGATGAATTACTCACCTCTGGAACAAAAGCTAGAGAGTCTAACCTTCAAGTTGTCTATTGAAGACTTGAAGAGAAATAGAGAAAAGGAAATGGCAATTAAAAGGAAGGAAATTCTGGCCAAAGTTCTGAAGGTTGAAAAAGAGTTGTTCAGACCAACCACAAAGCCCAAAGTAACTGGAACAAGGTCTGCAAGAAAGAATTCTCGTGATGTTGTCTTTACTTCCCTCAAACCATCTGATGATGCTGCTGAACTTGAAAGAAAACATGAGAAGGATCAGTATGACCATTACATGAATCATCGATCGCATCAGGCCAAAATCATTGATATAGAAGTTACAAAGGCTGATGGATTGAAGTTGTTTGATTTGATTGTAAAAAGAGAAGGTGTAGGGCAGCTGAAGAATATAATCAAGTTTGTTTGTTTTTTTTTTTGAAGTTGTTTGATTTGATTGTAAAAAGAGAAGGTAGGGCAGCTGAAGAATATAATCAAGTTTCAGTTCACGAGTTTGGGATTTCTGAGCATAAGGAGATGATCCAAATTCTGAGGGGGAAGCCGAAATCTGCCTTGATTGGTGCATGGTTATCAAGAATACAACAAAAGATGCAGGCCAAGGTAGAAATTGAAGGAAGATTGTTGGAAAGAAGGATCATTCTCCACTGAAAAGGAAACCTACTGAAGCACCTTCTGGTTCAAGGCCTGCCAAGAAGTAGTTCCTTTTTCAGTTTATCATGTACTTATAATATATTTACATTTGTAACAAACATTTCAGTTTGTATATATATGTTGCAAATTGTAACCAATAAGTAGATGGTAAGTTTAAGTTAGAAAAACCACAAGTAAATTCTGAGACATCAATGATCTATAAGATGTACTTAGAAAATTTTTACAACTTAAACAAAAACTTGCACTATTTCAGAACAAATAGGGGGAATTTGTTAGGTCGGAAATCGACCAAGTATAATTTGTTCAGAAATAGCTTGAAGTTCAGTGAAAACGTTTGTACAGAATTCTGAGCCGTATCAGAATTACTTCACTGAAGCTTCACTTCAGTTCAGATCAAGATAAATCTGAAGCATTCATTCTGAAGTCAAAGACTGAAGTATGAAGAAGAGAATCATCTCAGAAGCGAGCAAAGAGTGATTCTACCAGATCGAAGACTGAAGCATCTCAGTATAAAGTATTTACAATACTTTACACTGATTACGAGGAAGACTTTTTACTTTACATACCTTTACCCAGTTAATAGATTTATCTATTAATAAAAGGTACAAGTAAAAGTATAGGTTTGGAACGTAGTACTATAAGTCACATCAACTGACTTATATACTCTTCCTAGTACAAGCATGTAAGGAATTAAGTTTAATTCCTTAAATGCTCACAACCACTTTTATACGATCTTGTCCATGTCATCATGAACTTGGTCTATAAATGTGAAGTCTTCTCACAACTTGCAAAGTGCTTGAAACTTTAGCATTGCAACTTGTGAGATATACTCTAAGTAAACTTACGAGTATTTCCAAGTTATTTAGATCACTTGTTTTTCGGGATTGTTTAGATACTTACACTTGGGTGTTTATCTTTGTTCCGCAACAATCCTTGTATTTGTTTATATATCAATAAATCAAATACATTAGAAAGAAAACAACGTGTGTCAATGCTACATACTTGATTATACTTATATATATCTTTATATAGTTTCTGCCATTTAGTTCGTGCATTTTACCTTAAGTCAATTGTTTCTTGTTATCCATATCTGGATCGTAAACTGAACTTGTCCATCAAGATCAGTTGTACTTGCCAGTCGGGGTTAGTTAATCATCTTTATTTGGGACTAACACATGTGTTTGATGGCTCATGAAGATCAAGGTCATTTGGTCAAGTCTGATATCGAATCTGGTCGATAGGTGGATATAATCATGAAAAAGGTTAGTGATTATGGTAATGAATGTGATCAGGAACTAAAACTGGATCTTTTAGTTCGTTTAGAGGCTGACATTTCTTATGTTGAAACTGTGCATTCAGAAAGTAAACTTTTGAAAATAATACTTCTGAACTGAACGCAAGTCAGTCCAGACTAAAAGAACTACAAGATGTCCAGTTGGCTCTTAAAAGTCATCAGTCTATGGTTGCCACCTTAGATTTGGAAAAAGAAGAACTCAAAAACATCCTTGAAAAAGAACAAAAAATCATTAAATCTTGGATGAATTCACCAAACCCTGATGTTGCTATTAAAAAATCATTTTCTGATCAAAGAAAAGCATATCAATCTGGTGATCTTCATTTGGCATCTATCATCACTGATATTGATGCCCTTCCAAAAGATTTAAAACTTAAATCATTTTTAAAGAAGTTGGTAATCAGAAAACTGTGTCTGAGAAGGTCAGGAACAATCTGAGGGTAAATCTGAAACAGCTCAGACCACTGTTTCAGAAAAGAAGGCTAAATTCAAAAAGCCATCCCCTCAGTCTTCATCTAAGGTTTCTAAAAGGCCAAAAGAAGAAGAAAAATGTCTCCCCCACTGAGCCATCTACCTCAGATTCAGGTAAGGCTCAGGTGTCTAAAAAAGAATCAATTTTGTTAAGGTTAGAAAGTCAATTTCAACTTTTGTCAAGGCAAGTGCAAAGTTGTAATGCACATTTAAAGAATGTTGAAAGTACTCCTTTTGAACCAAAACAAAACTCAAAACCTTTTTCCAAGAAACTAAGAAAAATCTGAGAAGAAAAAGGTTGTGCACCCCATCAAACCAACAACTTTTGTGTCAACTGAGATAATGACTGAAATCCCATTTGACCTTCAGTTCCTCCAAAACCAAAAATGATGTCTAAGGGAGAGTCCAGTGAACCCATTAAGAGATGGGTTCCCAAAAAGAACTAATCTTTGTGTATGTGCAAGGAGATCGAAAGAAGTATATATGGTATCTTGACAGTGCAACTGGCAGAACCATGACTGGTAATAAAACCCTGCTAGAGGAATATAGGGTGCAAGAGGGCCCTCAATAACTTTTGGAAATGATGGAAATGGACAAACTGAGGGATATGGTGTTGTGAATAATGGTCAAGTCAAATTTACACGTGTTGCATATGTGAATGGTTTGAAATATAACCTGATTAGTGTCAGTCAACTGTGTGATGATGGCTTTAAGGTGTTATTTGATATTTCAGGCACCATATTCAACAGAGATTGGAAGGTAGTGTTGGTTGCTCCAAGAAAAGGAAACATTTATGTCATTGATATGGAAAGTTCACCTAGTGAACAATGTTTCTATACAAAGGCAGATGAGGACACAAACTGGTTGTGGCACAAGAGGTTATCCCATCTGAACTTCAAAAATATTAATAAGTTGTCAAGAAAACAACTTGCTGAAGGGATACCTCCAATGTCTTTCAATAAAGACAAGCCATGTCCAGGTTGTGAAATGGGTAAGCAGAAAAGAGCTTCATTCAAAACTAAGCAAAGCTTTAGTATAACTGAACCTCTTCACATGCTTCACATGGACCCTTTTTGGACCAGTGAATGTTCAGACCAGAGCAGGAAAGAAATACGCCGTTGTTATGATGAATTTTCAAGATACTGCTGGGTCATTTTCCTCAGAACAAAGAGTGAAGTTGCTGCTGAAATTATTGCCCTCATCAAACAAATTGAACTCAAGCATAAGCGAAAAGTTTGTCAGCTCAGAAGTGACAATGGCACTGAATTCAGAAATGCCACTCTGGAGTCTGAAACTGGCATATCTCAGAACTTCTCTTCAGTACACACTCCAGAGCAGAATGGGGTGGTAGAAAGGAAAAATCGAACGCTGATAGAAGCTGCTAGAAGTATGCTTGCTGAATCTGGTCTTCCTACCAGTTTCTGGGCTGAAGTTGCAACTGCTTGCTACACTCAGAACAGATCTGTTTATGTCAAAAGACACAAGAAGACAGCCTATGAAGTACTCAGAAATAGAAAGCCTAATATTGGATATTTCCATGTATTTGGATGTCCAGTATACATTCTGAATGATTCAGTTTGATCCAAGGATCGCATGGACCTTCGATCGGGAACAAGGAGGGGTTTTGACCGATTTATTGGCGATTCCCTACCGGTGTAAAGCTTTGAGAAGCTTAACGCCATTGTATCGGAGGTGTTTGTGTTGGCGGTGGAGACTTCTCCATAGAGAAGCCGGCCACCTTAGGTGTTTTGAGGGTGAAGAGAACATGTCTCCATCCAATGATGAGAACCTCTATTTATAGGGGGAACTCATCTTGGGGAATAAGTTAGGTCATTAGGGTTTTACCCTAGAGTTTAGGAAAAGATACGACGGACATGTTTAGGGGATTTACATGCCATATAATTAAATATATTATAATGGTGAAGGGATATGGACACATACCTTTTCTTTAGGAGGAAGAAATAAGAGATTTCCTCCATATTTGGCGGAGCTCCGTTCTGACGGTGAGCTCCGTAATAGGATCTTGGATATTCTGAGGTGAGCTCCGTTATTCTACGAGGTGGTCCGTTCTGACGGAGGTGAGCTCCGTATTTCTGGTAGAAAACATCCTTAAGCAGCCTTCGTAATAGCAGATTTACATACGGAGGTAGGTCTCCGTATAGGGTATATCATCAAGCCCCCAGTCTAATAGAGAGACTGGCAAGAGGCTGTCATATTAGACTCCAAGAAAATATCAACTGGCTGTAGATCGAATAAGTTCTCCATGATTGATGTCTTTCGTCTGGTATTAACCGTTCCGTCTTTGTCCTTTGTCCATTAAAACATTTGGTTATCCGGCTTTCTCCTCTCTAATAATTAGGGGAATTACCTCAATGTCATGGTTGGACTGCTGGAAACTTTTGTCGGCATGATGATCTGCAGATGAGACTTTCATGTCCATCGTTGATGTTTGTCATCGTCGGCTTTCTTCGTAGGTATAGTGCGTCTTTAAACTCGTGATACTCTGAGGTTCCTTTTACCGTACTTCTTCCGGAGCTTCCTAGGTCACTTCAAAATCTATGTATCCCAAACTTATTTCCCTTGTAATGGGTCTAAGCCGGTTATAAAGCTATCTTATTTGGGATCAAATAGGATGCTTCTTTATGTCGCCCAAGTGTCTGTTTGTTCGCGTATGTCATATCTGTAGGTGATGAAGAGGCTCTTAATCTCATATGTGAACTCAATGTTTTATTTAGTTGCGTCACTTTTTCTTGGGAGGGTTCTGATGGTGGTTTGGTGATGCTGTGATGTAGTATATGGCTTCGGCTCCGTTGTTGGTAAAAAGGTCTTCAATGTAGTGGATGGATAATCGGTTCTTGAGCTGCGTAATTATTTAGGATTTTTGCGAATATATCTGGCTTGTGTGACGCTAGTAGGGTGGATGTTGAGGCAGGGTTGATCCGGGCTCTTGTTGCTGAAGGTAGTATTGCTCTTAATGGTTTTCTTGTAACTGCGTTCTCCTTCGCATAAATTGTGTTTAGGCGACATATCAATGTTGAATCATCGTCCAAAATATGTTTGAATTTTACTCCACCGTTATTTTTATCGGATCATATCAATGCACAATAAAACTGCTTGTGCATATTTCTTGTTATTTTCGCCGTGTGTAGATTGTGTAATCTGACCATCATCTGAGGCCGTAGGTTGTTCCGGAAATTCCTGAGTGCTCGGGGAGCTTATCTGTTGGCATAGGATGCAAAGACAAACTTGGGTCCTTCAGATTCTTCAATGTGTTGATGTGTAAAGGCTGAGCTGAAATTGTCTTCGTTTGTTGAAGTCTTTGATGCTTGTCATTCAACCTTCAGGAAGGTTTTAAAATTATTCCTTCAGCTAACATGTTTTATCTCTCTGCAATTGTTTCGTAATAAATGTCGTGCTAGAGAGTTTTAGCATGGTCTTGTATTTTTGTTCAAATGGCTCTCTATCTTTTGCTTTTCACACCTCGACAGCTTCGCATATAGCCATTACAAATTTTTCTTAAAAACTTTTTACAAAGTTTCTAAGAGCTGTCGATTTAATCGGCTTCTGTTGTAGGTTATATGTTGCCCTTGTCTGTATCTCCTGAGGTCTGTGTCTTGAATTGTGTCTTCCTTTGTAGCTCCGATTAGTAACCTTCTTCTTGAGTGTTTTTGTCATGTGTATTCGATTTGCATTGGCTTTTGCCTTTTAAAGATGCTGATCAGGCTATCTATTGGCTTTTGCCTTTTCAAGACTATTCCATAATGCTGAAATTTGCACAAGATTTGCCCTATTGACTTTTTGTCGCCAAGGCTTTATCTGTGAATATACTGGGCTTTTATCTTTATCAAGATTTATCCACAGTTCCGTTGGATTTTATGGGCGTCCCCTTACTCCAACTTAATTAGTTAATTGTACGTACTTATTTATAATATTTGCGAAGGGTAGCGACCCAACTTCGCTTATGTTAGCAGAGCTCAGTAAGCATCTGGCACTGAGTTATCTGCTTGGTGCCCACGTAGGGTCTTATAGTTGTGACAGAGATTTGTACCTTTCAAGCAGCTTTGTGGTCGGAAGGTTTCGGCTCCGTCGTCTTTTGATGTGATCGTTGGTTGCGGTTATTGTGGCTATCCGCTGATTGAATGCTCCTCCTTCGGCGTGCTTTGCAAATGTTGCGCCAATTGCTTGATATAGTCTTCTGGGAGCTTCGGAGATCATAATATAGTCTTCGTTATGCGCAGAGCTATGCCAGAATATCGGAGAGTAAGTGTGATATGGTCGTCCGCCTTTGGTGTTACGACCGTCTTTGTAAACGTATTGCCTTCGGTCTGTGCCTTTGAAGATGACATCTTTCTTGCAGATATAATATGTTTCGGCTGGAGGTAGGAGATCAAGATAAATATTGTGGTCTTCTGGATGTTGTAGTTGTTCTTGTGCGGGTCATCGAAGAGCCATTCTTCTTGTTATGTCGATAATATCTTCCCTAATAGAAAATCACTTTTTCTCCCTTTTATGTTATCTTTGGCAAGCTTGATAGGTTGATATATTTTCTTCAACGATCTTTCATTTTAATCATCGCGATTTATTATCTAGCGATGCCATCGGGGACTAATTCCCTATCGATGGACTCTAGGGCTTGGGGGTTTCAATGCGAGTTTTAATAGTTTCATACGCACGTTTGCGGTAATTTGATAAGGAGATCTGTTTAAAAATATCTTGGTGTTATTGTCGTTGTAGGAGCCTTTCTTTATCTCCATAAGATATTATCGCTTATGGCTTCGTCATTAAGTAAGACCATTGTGTGCCCATTGATGTAATGCTTCTCTCTTTTTTTTCGCGTTTTTCAAGTGTGCACCACTTGTTGAATTGTGTCTTCAGGAGGTGGTCCAATGGTTTTTCTTGACTTGCAATTAATGGACACCATAGATAATTAATACTTTCCATGGACCGTATTGATCTTTTCTCCAAAAGATTTATGCATTTTGTTGTTCTTCTCAATTCCATGCACGTGCAGACTTCGACAATCCACTGGATATCTTAATGCATAAGGAAAAGGTGTGTTGGCACAACCAACAATATATGGTTCATCGGCAAGATTGATGAAGATCTGCTGAAGCCACATAGAAGAAATGATCCAGTGCTGAGGATTGCCAAGCAAGAAGATGTTTGGGAAATGGAGGCTGCAAATCGTTAAATGTCTTGTAATTTAATGTTAATGCTTGTTGGTCAGCATGTAATGCTTAAATGTGAAATATAAGACATCTTTCTATCATACTTGTAATTTCTTTAAGACTAGTCTACTCAGCAAGTCTTCTCAGCGAATAGGGGGAGATTGTTGAGTCAAGGATTCGCTGACCAAACTTGGTCGCTGGTGAGATTAATCAGCGAGACCAGTGACTCTTAATCAGGGATGTTCTTATCCAAATCGTTTGTCAAGGCGGGAAGAATTTGAATCAAAAGAAGACAAGAGTCACATGGTGGTTGTTCCAACTATAATATACCTTGTATGGCAAAGTTGCAGTTGGATCTAAAAGGAAGGGTTTCTCTCTCATACCCAATTTGGTAAAGAAGACAAAAGGCTTCTGATGCAAGTACTTCGAACCAATAGGATTTCGACAACCACCATCCATCACTATCAAGTTAAGGCTGTGTTGCCCTAATTCCTCCCCTATATAAAGCAACACAGCCGCAACTCAAACACTTTGTGTTTGTCACCACAAGTGTGTGTCACTTATATTTCTCTCTTGTAATTGTTTAAGTTTCTAGTTAGTCTAAACTTAACAATTGTATGTTCATTTATTTCTTGTAAGACAAGTTGTAATATCGACCATGTATTCACTGTTTAATCAATGATACATATGATTAGACTTGCATAGATTCTTGTATTTGAACTTTACTCTTGTTCTTGTTCTTTACTTATTGTTCTTTACATTCTTGTCTAGATAATTTAATATAAGTCTTGCAAATCGTGGACTGTCACAAAGATTGTGCTTATTTAGCTTTTAAACACAAATAAGCACGCAAGGAGTGCGAGTTTGGTGGTGATCGATCCCAACACATTTAGCAAAAACCAATCAATAACCGGCTAACTATTCCTCAGGTAATCCATTACCGAATTGGACAAGATATTATGTTTTATTGAACAAAAAAAGTGAACATTATGTCAGATAAACACAGTTAAGTTTCTAGCTTCCTTTGTGGCATCAAACAAAAAGTTAAAATTACAAATAACATACAGTTGTACCTGGTGGTGATGGCGGTAGTTGAATAGGCGGAGATGGCTGTAAAACGGGTGGTGCTGATGGGCTGATTATACCAGCAGACTCATTAAAAAATCTATATGTCTCATACCTATAATTACACCTAGGTAAAAGAAATCTACCACCAACTTTCCCGTTCATATAATTCGGTATCTGATTGATTGAATCTTCTAAGCAATTATTGCATTCCAATTCCGACAAGTTTGGAATACACTGAACAAGCCCATATATAGTCGAAAAACCCGGTCCATCATTTGCAGTGGCAAATTTCATTAGTGCACCACCAGCCGCAGCCTTCTTTCTCAAGTCAGCTAGTAATGATCTAAGATCCGCATTGAACTGATTAAAATCACTAGTATTTTGAGTATTAAACAAAATCTGACCAAATTTGAATCCAGTTTGTTGCAATATAGTTTGGTTGGAGTAATACAAAAGGCAGGAGTCGTAGTACCCTGTTGCTTCCTTTTGGTTAGGACAACTACTTCGTATCTTAATAATCGAGTCATTGAGGCAACTTCGACAATCAGTTGAATTGACGTCGCCTCGACATAGGGCGGCCGAATTTACTCTATCGTTTCCTTGGCCAGTGGAGAATTGAAGAACCCGAAAACCGGAGTTGGTGCTCGGGAGCGCGGAGAGGGCGCTGTCGAGATTTCTTTGGTATGTGCTGTTTCGGGTATAGTTAGACGCGTTTTCACAGACATAGGAAACGAAGTCGGTTGAGCTAAGGTGGTTTTATTGACTAAATATACTGATATAAAAGAGGACCATATGATCAGTAGTTTTATGGATAGTGTGCTCATGTTTTATTGTGCTTGACGATTGAGAGGGAGATGGTGATGAATTTATGGAGTAATTGTGTCTTAATTGCGTATTGACTGGGTCTGAAGAAAGTATGCACGTACGGAAGTTAGTCTACAAGAAAGAAAAATTACACAAACATGAGGTCCTCATTAATTTGCGAGAAGTTTCCAATTACTCCCTACACGAATTTATATAATACATTATGCATTTTTCTTTTAATTTTTATTTTTAGTATCAGCTCCCAAAACTAATTAAGTAAGAAAGCTAGACACAACAATACCATGGTGCATAATAAAAAAGTGAGGGAAGTGATATTCGTACCATTTCTTTTTATTGATGTACCACAACTGTGCATTACTTTCTCATACAATTTACAAAAGGGGAGTGATATTCGTACCACTTCTTTTGAATGATTGTACCACAACTGTGCATTACTGGTTTGTACAGTAGCTATATAAACTTGTACATTGTGGTACATTATAAAATGTGGTACAAATATCATTTCCAAAAACAAGCATGATATAAACTGGATTTGTTTGTATAATCACCTCAAATAAAAATAAAATACGTAATCTCACACGCATACCCAAGGCGACTCCTCCTCACCCAATACTTAGCAGGAGAAAAAACTCTCCAATAGTCTGTCTAATGGCACGACAACATATTATGGAAAAACCTTGCCCCTTTAGACTTTGAACCTGGGTCTCCCCAAATCCAAAATTGCACCTAACTATGCACACATATAAACTCCCTGAAATTTGGGATCCTCTCGGTCTTTTTTCGACCTAGATCTGTTCTTTTTAACCTACAAACTACATGGTTGCAGTTAAGAGGATTGATTGTGAAGGTTTATGGGCGAGTTGTATAGATTATGTCGCATTAGCAAGCTGACATAGCAAAAAAATTTATCAATCATTCCATGACTGTTGTAAGAAAAAACGTATGACCCATTTACATATCTTAGACATAATTTCTATTAAATCAAAACTATAAAGTTGCATGGATTACAAGAGATAAAAGGTTCAGTTGTAGAAGAAATGGAATGTAGATGTGGGACTTCATAGACCCAAATTATGAAATACCAAAGTTCCTAATTTTTTCATTTTATGTGATTAATGTAATCATCAATCTGAATGTTAATCAAGAGTTTGGAAGGAGTAAAATAAAACTAAAATTATAAAAAAATAAAACAAATAAAATACCTTTACAAATATAAATAGTTGAAAAACAAAACAGAGGAAATTACAAAATACAAATTGAAAGCAAACCCTTAATTAAGTCTGTTATGCTCTAAGTAAAATACACTTTGCATTTCTGATTGGCATAACTTGATAATAGTAACCCATCCGGTCCAACACCAATATCACAATTAGCATGAATCTTGTGCCTTTTACTTTCCCAAGTCGCAACTTTAAACTTAATCGAGGAAGCAACCTCTAGCCGAAATAACACTTGTCCCCGTATCTTATCAGCCACGAATTGGGCCCATCGGGCCTCATCAACCACCAATGCAGGCCTAGCCAGCACGCTATCGAGAATCGTTGTATTTTTGGGTGATTGATAGAATGGAGACATTATTGGCATTGCCCCAATGTTCTGATTCTGATAATACAATGTAAGCTGCATTGCATCGTAGTAAATACCGATATTTAGATTAGGATTTCGAGCAGTCACATTATAAGCTGCTTGAGCCGATGCAAAGCCACCGTCTTGTGCTAAACTAGGCATCGAGAATTCATTGATATAAAATCGTGGACGATGTGGACGTAAACTGAGCCATAAAATGAACATTATGAGACCAACAATGAACAACAAGCTAAGAAAAATAGAACATATTAGTTTCGAGACACGAGTTGTTAGGCTTTCTTTGACACGGTGCACGTAGTAACGTGCAGTGTGATGACGCCTTAAGTCACGGCCCTCATTTAGGTGGGGCCGGTTAAGGTGGTCATCGGGTGTGTAGTGAATTGGGATTTGCTGTTGTGGTGTGTTCATGTTTCTAGGTGAATACATTGTGAACAGAAGCCATTGGTGAATGGTGGATTAAGTTTTCTTTATATGAAAAACAAGAATAAGGTGGCCGGAATAGAAAGTGATACTACTAGTCTTTTGGCTGTAGAAAGTAAAGAATATTTGTCAGCTCAATGTAGTGTATAATGGGTCATCTTTTAATATTCTTGATAGTGTTTAGGTTAGCAGTTTTAGTTTGTACATTATGCTACTCTTGTTGTATATATAGAAGTTTCGGTATTTCTTGATATGCACTATAAGTATGAGTATGTAGATGCTTTCAAGCTATAGTAACTTAGATTGCAGACGCATTTGTATTATACAGTAACAACCGTGCTTAATCCAATTTAATACAAGATATGGGTATGTCTTGAAATTACCTGTTATGTTGAAATTCAAAACATAAAGAAAAAGGCTTAGGTTACTTTCAGTTAGGAAAAAAGGTTTTCTAAATATCCTAATTTTCAAATTTCCCATTCAAAAACAGGGGTAAATGCTCGGGAGAATTTTTCCTCTCAAGCTTGCGACCCTGCAATGCTGCCTGACAGTGAGATTCTAGAATCTTGCCTGGTTGAATATGCTTTTGCAGGAATTCGAACCTGGGTGGTGTTCCCACCAAGTCGCTTTTTGTGTGTGTTGTGTGTTAAAATTTTTGTTTGTTTTTTTTTTTTTTTTTTTTTTTGTTTGTCCCTTTCCCTTGTTCTTTCCCTTCCCTCCTTCTATGCTTCTTTCATCCTTTCCCCCCCCCCCTTTTTTCTTTTTTCTTCCCCTCTCCGATTCTCCCCCCCTCTGCTTCTCCCCCCTTTCATCGGTGTGATGTGTTTGTGCAGATGGGGGGGGGGGGAAAACAAAAATGGAAAACGGGGGCCTCCTTCCCCAACTAAACAAACGTCTTTATAGAGAGCGGTCAACATTGGGCAAAACCAACAGATACCGCGAACGCGAGTACACCCATATGGGGGCAGGTAAATAGGGTACTCAGAATTTTTAAGTATTAAATTTAAATAAGACTACAATATTGTATCAACAATGTATTCAAGTGTAAACTTACTTATTAAAGAGAGTTACATCATAAATGAATACATTTAATATTAATTAATGGACTTGTTTTTTCAATAGATCACCATAAACATATTTGCAAGTTATAAACAGCTACACAATTTCAATTGCAAAGTTCTTAGTTTTATACATAGAGAAAACTAATAATAAGGTAACCATATATTAATAATTTTAATTTAATATAATAATTTAATTTTGTAGACTAATGAGGACATGTCTATTCATTAAGCTAAATTTAGATATTCTAGAATTAGATATAGTAGCATTTGTACGTATATGATAAGTTTGAATAAACAACTAAAATGTAGGATTAATTGACAACTAAGCAAAAATCCAATATGACAATCAACTAATAATGTCAACTAAGCCTAAAACTATCTCTTTTAGTTATATCTACCAATAAACTAAAACAAGATTATAGCATTCCTTGTATGACATGTGGCGCTTCCTTAGAATGACATGTGTCCTCTTAATTAATTTTTTATAATTAGTATTTGATACAAATTATGAATACTTTATTACATAGGAATCTTTATTTGATAAAAATTACATAATAACAATAGCATTCCAAAAAAATCCGATTCATGTGATGAGGATTATTAATAGATTTTGTGTATTATTAAAAGATTTAGTTTAAATTTATATATTCTAAAAATATTTTAATATGCATGAGAATAGTATTAGTAGATTTTGTGTTAAATAAAATTTTAAAAAGAGTAGATTGCTTTCTTATCTTTTATAACAAAATCAAGAATAATAAAAATAAAAGTAAATTTTTTATTGGTTTCTATATAACAATGAACTAATTTATTTGCTTGAATATAAAATCCAGTCAAACTTAATTCGCTAATAATTTTATTTACAAGTTGTTATAATTAATTTTAATACTGCAATATAATTCGTTGTCTTCGTTTGTTGAAAAAATAGTTGGAAACATGCAATCACTTATAATATTGTTGTTTTAACTTTAGATTAAATTGATATCACTAGCATCAAAAGTACATCGTACGGGTATTAACACTAGTATATATATATATATAGAGAGAGAGATTTGGTCAATTAGATTATTTCAAAAGCTTTTTTGGTACTTTTATAACGAAAATAATCACGACAGGCAGGTGTGGATTGAATCCATTTCGGCATTCCGCGCGAATCTTCTTGCTGATGCGGTTTCTAAAGGCCCACTATCAAGCCCAAATTTAATGAAAACTCGTAAGTTACGACAGCCCGCACTTATAATAGTAGGTTAGGCCCTAGAATACGGATATGTTTCAACTTTTTGGTGTTTGTAAATTATAACGAAAATAATCACGACAGGCAGGTGTGGATTGAATCCATTTCGGCATTCCGCGCGAATCTTCTTGCTGATGCGGTTTCTAAAGGCCCACTATCAAGCCCAAATTTAATGAAAACTCGTAAGTTACGACAGCCCGCACTTATAATAGTAGGTTAGGCCCTAGAATACGGATATGTTTCAACTTTTTGGTGTTTGTAAATTATATATATCTAAAAGTAAAACCAAAGAAGTTAAAAAATTTGGCGATATTTAGCGTAAAATATAATGTACTTAATAGGGTTCATTAGTAGGGGTTCATTTATTACCATATGGTTTATGATTTTACTACTTTGTGATTATGTTAATAGGAGTTGTTGCAGTAAATTTGTATGTGTTGTTTAGCTGATTTATTTGTATTGGGTTGACAAAACCAACTACATCATTTACTAACCACCATCATTTCTGTTCAAGTTTTTGCTATATTGTGATGTAACCGATTTTGATATAAAAGTTGAGAGATAGAAAGGGTGATGATCTTCATGGTTATAGTAATTAAAGCATGGTAAATTTTATATGTATAAATAATCTATATATATATCATCATATCAAGTGATATGATAAAATTTATGGGAGAATTTATGATTCTCATTTGATGTCTTGATTAGAATTGCTTCATTCTTAGTTTTCCTGAAATTTGAGTTCGTATCCGCTGCATTAACTCTTGGAGATAGTTATGCCTCATTAAAGTTTGATTAAAGTTTATTTAACTACAATGAAGCTTTAATGTACAAATGGTTGGGTTTCCCAAATCCCCACTACATCAGTTTTAAAATCAATTTTTATATTTATTATATTTTTATCATCCCTTACTTAATATGGTTATTAGGGTGGGTTAATTACTTTGGTATAGTTTACTTGTGGTTTTGTTTATTTCATTGTGTATAGTATTACCATGGAGGTGATTCGTCTTCTTTTGCAGATCAAATATGTTTTCGTTTATCTTAATCTTCGGGATTATTCCATCCAGGTAAGTTTTCTTTCTTTTTCATATATGGGTTTTAATCTATCTTTTCACCTAATTTTTTTCTTCAAAATTTGATTAATACATCTTTTTACTTTGATGTATGAAAAGTCTGATAATGGGTTTCTTTCTTCATCTCCATCTTTGGGTTTCAATAGCAGGTAACCTTTTGCATCTTTGGGTTTCTTATTTCTTTTTTTTTTTTACTAATCTTGATAGTTTTTGCATCTTTGATTTCAATCTCTAGATCTATGGAAGCAAAGAAAGGTACCATTTTATATCTAATTTTGTTCTATTTGATCTTTTTTTTTTGTCTGCCTCAAGATGATTTTCTTCTTCTTTATGCAGGTACCCTACAAAAAGAGATATTGAGCATCTCATGGAAGCAATATTTTCCAACAATACTTTAAATATTATTGGTGATCTCTTCTCCTTTTGTCTTTGTATCTATCTGTTTTGCAAAATTTGGATTAGATTGTCGATGCTGAAGAAAAACATTATAAGGGGATTAGGGTTTATATTTGACTAACAAGGATGACAATGATTCAAAGGTACTTTTTTATTAATATTTTTAGGTTTTAAATTTCTTCTTCTTTTTTGGTAGAATTTAGATATTCATGTCAGATTTTTTGGAATGTGTAGTGAAGAACCATAGTCGATTCTTTCATTGGCAAGTTGCTTAAAGGTAATGTGTATCTGTTGAAGGACTTCGAGATCCAGGTACATGAAACGCTACATCTCTTAATCTTTGTATTACCAATATTGTTAATTTCATACTTTAGATTATCATAAATATTTTGTTTAATCTTTTAATAAATCTGTAGATGTACCAAATTTCTTAACTGGGTAAATATGTCATGGTTGATTATCTTATCCGTAATAGTCTAGGTAAAGTTTATTACTTAATTTAATAACTATATGACCAAATCCATATATGACCAATTGACCAATTCTTCGAGCAATGTGAAGCCTATCCGTGAACCAAGTGTGGTCATCCAAACCACCACCGAGGTATATATACTGGATGATGGATATACTTGGCGTAAATACAACCACAAAGTGGTCCGAGTCAGTCCTAATCCTAGGCATGTATTCATTTCCTGGTCAAATAAGAATCAATAAAAGCTATTTTGATCTCCTATGTATCATTGCTTCAGTCATCATTTAGGTGAGCGATAAGCGATACCTTTGTATGCAACTCTACAGAAACAAGTAGCAAGCCTATAGCGATATAGTTTCTATGCAACCTTTAAAGAAATAACTACAAAGGTAATAGCCACTTGGTGGGTGGAGGGACAAATTTAGTGGTTTGGGTACCAGGTCAAAGTATGTTTGGGTTGAAATAAGTCAATTGTTAATTCAGTTTGAAAGGGGAATGGTTAAAATTAGTTGGGTCGAAACATGTCATTTGACACCCTTTATGTCACCGTAATGTCAATTTATTTAATTGTGGCCGGATAACTTGATCCGACCCATTTTATGATCCACTGCCCGTGTTGACCCCATAGTGGCTTACAAAACCCGTGTTACTCTCTACCTGTAGGCTGTGCATCGTTCTGATATGAGTACCGCGTCAGGATCAAATTTACCAATATTAAGTTCCTTGATCTTGCATATTAGAATTTTAAGATTCAAGGGTTGTGCATTTAGTAGAGACTATATACATATTGTTATGGTATAACAGAGTAAGACGGTTCTAACACATTAAAATCCTTAGCTTTACACATTTTACGTGGTTACAATATATTACCCATTTGTATTCTTATGAACAAGATTTATTAATGATTGTACTATATTTTGAGTAGGTTTTATTTGATTTTATTTGAAGTACAAAGCCGCTCGAATTTGTCACCTCAGTTTATGTGCATGGACCAGGAGACATAACTAAATAACTTATAAACTTACTGCCTTGATATGCAGGATTTGTTACAAATGCAGAGGCATGTGTGTGTGTGCCTATATATATATATTGTTTTCTTTATATTTTTGATACAGTTCTTAAAGAGTTTGGAGGAAAAGTCAAATGCTAAAGACGCGTAAAGAACTCAACTTAGTTATCAAAGGTCGATTTCTAATTATTAGGACATAACTGGTCCTTTTTTCATCTTTGCTTTGTCACCTCTATCCTGATGCACATATATATATATAACTCACTCTGCTGTGTCCACACGTTTTACGTATATTCAAATATTTTGTGATAAGCTTAATCTTAATTATTTCAAAAGGAGAGCGGAAAGGTGGTAAGTTCGTGACAGGAAGTCGGGTATGATCTAAACATGTGGGAAGGGTATGTAGATTACAGGTACAGACCTGCGTTTACAGGTACAGACCTGCGTTTTGACCTGGTACCCAAACTACTAAATTTGTCCCTCCACCCACCAAGTGGCTATTACCTTTGTAGTTATTTCTTTAAAGTTGCATAGAAACTATATCAGTAATTGAGAAGTAGCTTAAATGAGCTTACATTTTGTAAATAATTAAGGTTTATCTGTTAATTTCTAATAAGTAACATTTATGTCTAGCCTAATTACAATCTAAGAGATGGAACAATACATACAGAAGCATACATGGTTATTGAATCTTTTCCAAAGTTGTTGGCTAAAGGTAGACGTCTCTAATATAGTAGTAAACAGCCCACATCAGTAATAATTCTGATTAACTATCTTCTAATATTTTCAAGGTTCACATGATCGATTATATGAATCTCGATGATTGATCAGTTGGGATGCTTTGGGTTGTGTCTTACATAATGGCACAACCTGCTTCCGCCACAGTGATCGCAACCTGCCTCCGACACAGTGATGGGTTCAACTGCTGGACATGCGGAATTATCAACACCAAGTCTATAGTCTAATGATAGAATATTGATAAGCGAGAAATTTCTCATGTTCTGATATCATTGATGTCACGATTCTCAATTAACCTGTGCCTCAAGCTTGCGTTTCAAATGGGAAAGACTATGTACTATGGAAAAGGTAATTCATATCAACAATTTTGCTGCCATTTCCATTACGCTAAAATGGAACTGGATTTGCTTATTGTTATTCTGCCAGACAAATGACTATTTTTATGGTACCAAATTTTGACCCATATGATTGTTTGCACCCTCTTTTAAGGTGGTGACATGGGTGGGTTGGATAATAAGTTAACACATGTTTAGTAAAATGAATAATTTATCTGCATGATTCGGGCTATGCGAGACTGAAGGTTCTATTTATATGATTATTTACCATTTCAAAAATACGTACAGTTTTTAAATCATTTGAATCCTAATTTAAATTAACAATTCAATGAGTTGAGTCATGCAATAACATGCACCGCCTATTCTTTTAACCCGTGCCAATTTCATTTTAAGATTCGGTGCTTGATTTACCTGTCTGATCTCTTACAGATGAATCATAACTCAGTTCAACCCATTCACACTTAAATTGGTCAAAAGTGGCAACCTCCACCTTAATGAACTGGAGCAGATTTTTATATAAAAAGGATCCACAAAACAAGCCTGATACATTGCTGCTAATGGAGATAAGCCAGAATCATCTACCAAAAAAGCATATGCGGTGTTGGCTGCAAATAGAGATAAGTCAGAACCTTCTAGCCAAAAAAGGATCAAAGAGGTTCGATAGCATGGGGATGGTCTTCATGTGTACTTCAGAAATAAAAGCCAGACTGCTTTCGTTACATGGTCCTTGGGCTCCCGGGGAATAAGAAGGATCAAGTTGTGAAGATTTATGAAGGAATGAGGTTGTTTCTCTTTTATATCGATCTGAGATTGATGTGTGGGATCTTTAAAGCTGCTAGACAAGGAGATTATAGTCTTGAACCAGAGACTTTCAAGGCGGACTTCCCATCTCAAGTAAGTGTATATATATAAGTAAGATGAATGCATATAAATCTTCTTTTTATTGATTTCTGATGTTTCTTTTACTATGTCCTGTGTTGCTCTCATACCTATTAGTTCGTTGAAACCAATGCTTTTTTAAGTGGACTTTCCACAATCGTTATTATTAATATATGAGGGCTAATATATAAAATATCCTGCCGCCTGTTATGTATACAGAAAGGTACTACTGGCAGAAATTTCATGTATTTCTCCTTCAATATGAAAAAGCCCTTTTGATGGTTAGAACTTGGGAGCTGAAATTGAGAAGTAGCTTAAATGAGCTTATATTTGTAAATGAGTCAACATCCCACTTACATATCGGGTTGCTACTCAAACACTTTTTATTCATGTTTAAAGTTCTTCAGTTTGTTTAAGCTGGCCAACTGTTAACTATATACGTAGAGATAGTGGGCAAGAAACTTGTGATAGAGCGTCCTAGACAACTTGTGATAAAGATCCGATCAAATAAGATATTGCACAACCAGCCACATTTGAAACAGCTAAATTGGTTTGTCAGGAGACGGGCCATTAAAATTGCATGTGTTTAGTTGCATTATCATCCAATAACCGTGATCTATAACACGGAAGGCATAACACGGTTTGATCCTGGCATATTATTCATGGGCTGTTTTGGTGAGTCTTGACGTTTCAACCTCGCCCATGGTGCCTATTTACCCAACTTGATTGACCCGACCATTTTTTCACCCAAAGTTTTGATCATTTAACCAGCCTTGATCTACTCATAATTGACAGGGACGCTAATATTTCTATCCTCATTGTGTGCTTTTAGACCACCCAATAATCTATCACGATGTTTGCACTTTGGTTAACTCACCTTGACAACTGGCTAGCCATGAAATACAATTATTTTCAACAACATCATCTGTAATTTGGTGATTACATGTATAAAATCATTATCGAAGCAAATGTATTTGTAAAAAGTTGTATGCATTTAGCAATTGTGATAAGAGACCATCAAAATGATGGCATGGCTAAACGGTTCTTATAATGCAGGCAAAGAGGAGTTGATAGATGCTTTGGTTTTAACACGTTGAAGCAATGATAAAAGCCGGTCGGAAAATTACTTCATTAAAACAGTTACAAGTAAGCATAATGAATTAATGACGTATAAAAATGGTTCTATAAGTTGGACTTCCTGTTGATATTTGCTAACACAGGGGCACACTTGGCGCACGAGATTTTAAAAGAAAGAACAAAAAGGAGTTATGATGATGTTCCTGAAGCTCTTGAAAGATGGCCTGTTCCGGTGTAAGTTCCAACTTTTATATATAACTTGGGTCACATATATAAGTGAGCTAATGGGACTTGTGTTGTTTCACAAAAAAAAAAAACATATTGAGCCTTGTGTGTGGCTCTTGGCTTGCTAAGCCTGAAAGGTATAGGCTTAAGTTCAATTAGAGTTATGTTTTATCTTTAGTAGGTTAAGTTGCCAAATAGCTAAATACTAAATTAGTTAGATTAGTCGTATATTTAGTATTGTTATGTAATGTGGTGATATAGTCTAATAGTTATAATTAAGGCAATAATTATCTATGAAAATAGAAACAAGGGCCGATGTTATTTATACTACTACGTGACATGTTGCTCAATGAACCTGAGGTAAATTTTCTACTTATTCATCGTTATAAAAGGTTTTGAAATCATTGTAGTCCAAATGCATGGATCTGATGTGGTGGAATATAAGCTTCTTCCCAGCTGAGTGATCTCTGCAAGGAATTGAACTCAGTTGACTTGAATGGCCAACCTGATGTGTGGTAATGGGAATTGGATGGTAAGAAATACTTCTCAGTTCTTTGGCTTAGACTACAAATTGATAATAATATCCTACCAGCAACTCAACGAACTTCATATGATCTATATTTATATCTAAAATTTTCACAAGTTTTATCGTTTTAAATTTGTTCTTTTTAGAATTAACAACGGTGACTGCTTTTCAAGAATCTCGATCTCAAATCCTGGCCTGCCCTACAAAAGAACTCTACATGATGAAATACGAAGCTCACAATGATGATCGTTTGCAAATATAATCAAAAGCCGTCTATTTACAGGGGTACTACTAAAGCTGAAAATCAAAGAAGAGTTATATGGTGAAAAACAAAAGGTTAAATAATGGTAGTTAAGGTTCATATGTTGAATTACTTTTCTGACACCAAATTTCTGTTGGGCTTAATCCCAAAGCCTCACCTGCTTCCAAGGTAAAATGATTTAATCAGTAAAGCAAATGAAATAAGTTCTGATTCTTAGAGTTGGGTCTTTGCATTCAAAATTGTAAGTTTAATTGGGATGTGGCTATTATTAATATGATGATTGGTTGCATACACTTTTCTTAAAACTCAATTCGGCCAAAAAAAAGTACACGTTCATTTTTTTTGTTCAATATGTGGACTTGAACGCTACATTTAGATAACCCTATGCATATCCCTACTGGTCATTGTAAATTGAATTGATGTGCAAGGTCAACCTCACCATCATCATGGTTATTACTAACACTTATCGACCATGCATGTTTGAATGTGCCTTCCACATCAACTATCATTAAGCATGAACCACATTGTACAATTTACATACAAAGAACACCACGGAATCGACATCTCTCTCCACGATTCATACGCGGTACACATTACAAGTATTAGCTATTGCACGGGAACTACTTCATAAACGTCAATTAATGATTAAGAAACTTTAGTCAAGACATCAAACACATCGACTTAGCCGGCCGTGCATTGCACGGGCCTTCACTCTATTTATAATATTTAAATTTGATTTGGATAATATAATCATTCTAAGTTTTAAAACTTTAATGATTTGTTCTTTTGAGGGTGTAAATATCACATTTTAATAGATACTAACTCTTCCACTGATTTTATCCTTTGAAGTTATCTTGCGTATGTTAGAGTTAGAAGTTAGAACGATATCTAAAGGTGAGATTGGTCGGTTTTGCCTAGAAGCTGAAACCCGAATTGATCGGTTTGCTCCCTCCGCTTCCTCATGGACCTCACTTCCTCACTAAACTCACTTAGACGCTGGCCTCACATCAAACCAAAGGTAAAAATATACATAAGGAATATTCTTTTTTGAAAAACATATGGGCATTGATGTTGATATATTGACATTTGGGCCGGACACTTTGGAAAGTTGTAAGTAGCTGATCGAAGAATCCAGTCTCACAATCATCCAATCCGATGTGGGTGATGTGTAATAATTTAATATTCGACATTCATGGGCTTGGAGAAGCCGTGGGCTTAAACAGCCCATTTTCGAATATTACAAGAGATTCTCAATAGGTGTAAATTCATGGCATATTTTTCATTTTCCTCGACAATGCGACTTCTAATGCTAGCAATCTCAATTTTAATTTTACTTGAAGTATTAAAAAGACTAAGATTAACGAAATACGACATATTAATTCACACATTTGTCTATTAAGAAATTTGCACACCGGCGAACTTGCATATTACACATTTGGTTATGTTTCATGGAACAAATAAAATTTTCCATCAACTCATCAAGAGTAAACTATCATTCTTTGGGCTCCAAGGAATGTAAGACAGTACGTGACTTCTAACACTTTTTAATATGTATTATTGCTCAATTGATTATAATTCTACAAGAGAGCCTCTTTCAGTGTTTCCCATGCATAGGTGAAACCGATGAAGCAAGAACAACGTAAGCAATTGAATATACTTCTTTCGATTCGGAAAAAAATGTTGCTCATATAGGAGCAATGGTACAAACAAATAAGGGGATATATATTTCCAAGCTAGGTAATTATATAATTGTTGATATAAAATTGAGGTCTATTTACTTTTATATTATAAACCGAGGAAGCCCTATTTTGTAGCCAAATCTCTTGACATCATCTTGAACCTGTTGTCTAAATTCTTTAAAGCTGAATCTTCTATAATTTGGATTTTCATCACAGCTCTGAATCATTGTATCGTATGAAGGACAGAAAAAATAAGCAGTGGAAAACCTCTCGGATTGCTTATTAGTGACCACTCGATGCTCAACGCTTTTATAAACATCATTGCTCCAAGCCTAAATTAAACAGATTAGAGAAAACAAGTAGTTAAATTTAAAATATGTACACTTGAATGAAGTTAATTTTCCTAGAATTGACACTAATATAACATTCAAACCTGAAATAGATCTCCTATATTGATGATTAAGGCCTCTTTATTGGGCTTAACAGCGATCCATTTCCCATCTTTCACTAATTGTAACCCTCCAATTTGATCTTGGTGTAGTATAGTGAGAAAATCACTATCGGTATGTGGCATCAATCCAAAAACTTGTGAATATTTAGGGCAAGGTGGATATCGGTTCATTCGAAGGTAACAAGTGCTAGGCAAACAATTCTGCTTGAAAAAATCGGACTTATAACCTAGCTGCTCAGCCAAAATCTCAGCCAAATTTTCTGCTAGACTAGAAACCATCGTCGCAAACTGTTCCATGGTGGTGCTGAAAAGATATAAAATGTAGACAATATAAGGTAATGTTACATGGCCATAACTTTTTTTAACATGTTAGCACTTGGCCGGTTATATATAATTAGCAAAGATAGATACATATATATAAACTTTGGCGAATGCATTTCGTATATAAGTTTACTTTATTATTATTTCATCATGTTACACGAAGGGCGGCGATGGATATGTGCACTCAACTGTACAGGTTCTAAATTCCAATTGGTTTTCAAGCTCAAGTCAAAATAAGAAAATAGATATATTTTTAGCTTAAATTAACTTCAAAATATATTCTCCAAAGTAAAAACGTAATCATACTGGACCCAAATACAAAAAGGGATACGTGAAGTTCAAAGTTTCTTAGGCTAGGAATCCTGGAATTTTGCTTCTAAGAATGCTAGACGAATATTCAAAGGGTAAATTTTGATGATCGATATATGAGTTAAAAAACTTTGCTACTGATTGTTTTGATGCATTTATTAATTTATATATTTTTAAAAGGGTGGAACTCATCCATTGATATATACCGTCAACGTATGATCACCATATAGGTCTGAAACTAGCCATAAGCTAGCAGAGAAATCTATCACGTGATCTATGTGTGATTGTGTGAGGATGACGCTTCACAGGGCATGAATTCAATGCAGATAGTACATGGGGAGGATTCTCACCAACTTACCCTTTTTAATATCTTTTTATTAACAATGAAAACTTTTAGTGTGCGTTTATTTTTGAGGGCCAATTCAAGTTATCGTGTATCTCTAAAATCCACTAGACAAGCTTGTACGTGTGACATGCACAAGATATATATATTTATGACTCAGTAAACCCCTGGCCTACTAATGTGAAGCTACAGTTCTGATCGAAGTCAGGAACAACAGCTCATAGTCCACATGCATAAAGTTGTCTTCTGAAGTTGATTCGATATGTATAACCAAAATTCACCATGCATGCATGTAAACACATGGAAACTTACAACAAATATTGCATGTAGTAGTACTAGCTACTAAAAGATATATATTAATATACTCAGAGTATATATATAAATAATATAAGTGTATGGTTAGCTAGATTGGATGTATCTCTTTGACAAGAAGAAATTAAATCTAGTACACTTCTTCACCTTATGGTAAATAGCTTTAAAGGACAATTGGCACGATAGATTTGCACCCACCAATCCAGTGGTCACATGAATGTCTACATAGGTAGGTACCACATATAAAATCACATTCTAATGATATACTGTAATAATATTATAATATCGTTACATATACAGTTGTTCATATTCGTATGGACCCAAGGAATCCACAAAACGCATCGGAATCCCAAACAAAATTCGAGGAACCTAGAAATTACGTCTATTTGTCACGTCTATCGGTAACAAAGGACATCTAATAATGTGTCTGATTTTAAGGGTTAAAAACACAAGAATAAAATGAATAACATAACACTGCATTTTTATATATTATACCGAGTATATAACAAATAGCAATATCATAATACCGAGTTTATATAAATAAATCTATCTTTTTGAAAAGTTAATTTCACTACGGATCGATATTCATCAATGAATGGCGGACAATCATCCTGTTGTTCGAATTCACTAGATTCATTTCTCACGTTCGATACCTTGAACACCCTTAGGTCTCCGATCGTTTTTATACATAAAGGTGAAGTGATAATTAAAAAAATATTTTATTTTTAATTTTTTGAATTTATTTTATTTTATTGTGTAATCAAACTATAGATTTTATGAACTGAAGAAGTAAAATGCATATTTTAAAACCGCGTTATAAGCCTCCAACTTAATTTATTGTTGCCCTTTGTTTTAGACGATGCAATAGATGATGCTTTCTTTGCCATATACAAGTCACAAAGTTTGAGTTCTTTGTCTTTTGTGGTTGTCTTAGTGTAATTTCTAAAATTTGATAAAATTTATCAGCAAAGTTATCGTTATTATTGAAGTAAAACAACAGATAATAACTTTAACAAATACCAAAATTACAGAAAAAATCGATAAATTTGAAGATAAGTTTCTAGCTCAATGGAGAACCTTATGAAATGCATGAATATTACAGTTCTTTTCAAAATAATTGATTGAACATGAAGATGAAAACCACTAGGATCGGTGACCATCGAAAAGGTATTTGGTTATCAGGATTCGGGTCTCACTACTGATCACATCTGCGAGGTAGATTAAAGAGGGGCATTTTCAGAGGTCTTGGCCCGGTAGCATTTTAGGGTATTTATGTAGTTTAAGAGTACAACCAATATAGTTTGTCGTTCTAAATAAAAATTATGACAGTAAAAAAATATATTTATACATGTCAATGTTAGGCTAGTAGGTACATTTGATAAAAAATAAAAAATAAAAAAATTTGCAGCTTGAGGTGAGGTACAAGATTTTATTTCTGTTATTGATGATTTTAGGTTTATTTGGTTTAATTTAAATTAAAGTGGAATTATCTATAGAAAAAGGGAAAATTTCCAAAACTTTCAAAATTTAAATTATAGGATATCTGGTTTAATTAATTTAAATTATATGATATTTCAAAATTTAATTAGGCAAATATGATATTTTGTGATTTACTAATAGCATACGTAAATTTTTTCATTATTAAATAGTTTATATTAGAGTTTTTTTAAATAAATATTATGGGAAATGATAAACACAGCCCCCGGGGCTATGTTTAATACGTTATTACATGCATAAATGACTTGCACATTGAACATAACCACCTCCTATATTTACGGATTGATATCCATTGTACAACCTTTGATGCATGTAATAACGTATTAAACAGCCCCGGGGCTATGCTTATCATTTCTCAATTTTAATTAATGATAATTTATTGACATGACGCATATGCATTGACAGCTGATTAGTAGAGTTGACACTTATAGTTTGTCATGTCTGACGATAAAGGGAATGAAAGAATAGTCGTCATTCACCAACTCAACACATGATTCTAAGCATTGAATCATATCGTTAAAAGAAGGATAGAATAGTGGGCAAGGATGGATTATCCATATTAATAGTTTGAGATTTGAAATCTTCTCATTTGCTAGTAAAACTTTTTTTTTTATTTTTTAAATTCATATATGTTATTAGTAAGTTAAACAATATCATATTTGTCCAATTAAATCATATATGTCATTTCTAATTTATCAATATATCAAATATGTCATTTTTAGTAACAAAATGATCATAATGAGTTAATTCTGCGTTAATTAAATAATTTTATTAAAAAAATAATATATTTTAACTATCTTAAAAGACGAAACATGAACTTTATCTACCTACAAAAGATTGACAGTAGGGATGATTAATTATGACTATATGGGTAGATCACAAGTACGATTTGTGTCGATAACTCTTAATATTATTTGAACAATTTAACATATTTTGCAACGATCAATAAGTGACAAACAATAGCCAAAAGTAGAACTTCTTCTTATGGATCACATACTATACATTCTTATGAACTTATAGATGATGATTGTCAATTTTCGAAACAGATTACTTTTTTTTTCATTTATTATTATCATGTTTAAGCACAAATTTTTTGCTCAACCTTACACTTTCTTGGCAAAAGAATTCTTCTATGTTATAAAACTTCCATATGTTTTGTTCAATAAATATATTTTTTTTTAATATTAAAAACAGGATGTTATTAATTTGAATTCTAAAAAGAAGAGATACATACATAAAACATTTTAATTTTATACATACAAGAGGACGGCTCCAACTTTCATTTTTTTCCCAATATATCACTCAAAATATAATAATTTATGTAAAATGTGCAACTGTTTATCACACGGTGAAAAGATGTATATATATACCATCGTTGAGGGAATCCTCCATGGGAGGCATCAATTGCCTAATTACTAACTTCATCCGTCAACATCAAATCAGAGTTTTTTCACTCATGTTACATACCACTATTAACGCACTTCATCACTCTTTTTTTTATCAATTCCTGAATCCCTTAATTTATCAATTGCCTATTTACTAACTTTATCCGTCAACATCAAATCAATGTTTTTTCACTCCTATTACAGACAACTATCAACGCATTTCATCACTTTTTTTTTCAATTCCTGAATAGCTTAATTTTGTTTTAGTAATATATAAATTTATATACATATCCACACTTATAATAAGTGATAAGAAGGTGACATTCAAGCATTGTTCACTTGTGGCTTCTTCTAGTCTGAACCCCACTACTTGGATCTCCAACAATCTGATCAATTGGATGTGCTCGAGTCCATTTAGTGTATTGACTAGGCTGGTGAACAACCATATCAGTGCAAGTCACCGTGATCCTCTTCAGTTGTAGCAACTGGAGGGGAT
>CM067173.1:130702421-130736796 GCA_034093135.1 Erigeron breviscapus
CAACAAAATTATACCACGACGGAGAAGGAGTTGCTTGCAGTGGTCTTTGCATTTGATAAGTTTAGATCATATCTAGTTTTGAGTAAGACCAGATATGATCTAATTTCCAGATTTGCTTGAGGACAAGCAACGCTCAAGTGTGGGGGGATTTGATGTGTCCAATTTATATATATCGCCCACATCATTTATGGCCTGTTTCGTATGTGTTTCGAGTCAATTTTGTATGCAGTTGGCGCGTTTATGGTGTTTGTTAGTGCTTTCAGGTTCTTAGCAGGTTGCGCGTCCATTTGGTGCACTTTATGACGAATTTAGGCCAAGATGTTAATCCTAGTGTTCAAGAGCTGTTAACGAGAAAGAATTTTGAGGAGGTTAGTGTCAATGCGCCGCAGTGGGAAGAATGAAGCCCCACTGCGCCGCAACCACTGGTGAACACGCCACATGTTTTCCAGAGGATTTACACTGCGCCGCAGTGGGAGGAATGAAGCCCTACTGCGCCGCAGTCATTGGGTGAAAAGGCCACATGTTTCCAGAGGATTTACACTGCGCCGCAGTGGGAGGAATGAAGCGCCACTGCGCCGCATTCAAAGGTTGAGAAAGAAACCTTAATTTTCAGGGATATTCCACTGCGCCGCAGTGGGAGTGCGCCAATGCCTACTGCGCCGCAGTCAGCAGTACGGGAAACCTAATGTTTCAACTTTTCAGCCGTCCAGATGGGAGGAGGTATATAAGCAAAAACATAAACCGTTTTTCTGCATCTAAGTTTTCTTTCTAGGGGCTGTTCCACACGAATTCCTTCAAGGGTGATCTCAAATTCCATCAATTGGATTCATTGAAGATTCAAGAACACCGTCTAGATCGTATCTACTTTTTCGTCTTTGCAATTTTAATTCAAACAATCATTGGTACAATATGTTCTCTTTCAATTTCTTTTATGAATTTCAATTTAGCATGAGTGGCTAGAATTCTTAATCATCCACTTTGATGAAACTTGACGAATGATATGATTGCATAATTTTAATTCAAGAGTTGATTCAATTATCGTTGTGCCGTGATCTTTATCAATTAATTTCCTTGTGATTTATTCTATTGATGTTGATGGTTTATGTGTTCATCGTTAGTGGTACTAGGTGAATATATTTATCGTTTCAATTCGATTGTCTTTGATCGTTTGTCACCGGTTCATGGTATGACGGTGGATGTCAAGTCGATAATAGGAATTAATCGGTAGACGTGTTTAGAAACGGTTGGTGGTACCACGTTTTAATTCACATAGACATAATTGATATTTGGATAATCAATCAAACTAATCGTTGGGAGATTCTCTAGGCATTGGTGGTACCGGCTTGGGTAATTAAACTAGCAATTTAGGTGTTTGGGTGATTTGCGAGCGGTTGGTGGTACCACGTGATCACTTTTATCCATTCACGATTATCTTGTCAACTCTTAGAATTTGGTTTTAAACGAAAGCAATCATAGCTGTAGTCGAGTGGATTCGAAGTGGATGATCTTTATTAATATTGTCTGAAATCTACTTTATTTTATTTTGTCTTGTTATTTAAATTTCTTTTACTTCAATTGTCAAAGTTAGGTAGCAATTCGGCTACGGTTCCATCCTTTTTCTAAAACTACTTGAGCAAACAATTATTTCAAAACCAATCCCTGCGAACGACCTCAGACTTACTAATTACTATACTATATGCGATCAGGTCCACTGCCTGAAAGTGTGTAGTAGTCGGTTTTTGGTCGGTACTTGTTTATAAATTTACAAACTCGATTTCACACATCAGGGAGGCAACACTTCTTTCTGATGAAGTGGCTGATACGGTCGTTGTGGATGCTAGAATGCCTTCAGAGGCTGGCTCGCTGGAAAACCCCCCAGCGACCTCCAAAGCCTCCAAAAAGACCAAAAGTAAATCTAAGGCAGCATCCTCAACACAAAATATACAATCTTCACCCTCCGCTGACGTCCCAAAACGTAAGCGGAGTGTATCAAAGGGCAAACCCAAGGTTAAGAAGTCCACAGCGCCCATGGACATTAGTACCCAAGCCACCCCATCAGCAGCCTCCCAACAGGCTGTTGACGAGTTAAATGGGACCAGCAAGCAGCCACCTCAAACTTTTGTAGGCGAGGTTGGTGAAGATATTGGGTCACCCCAACCCACTAGAGGTCTTAGTCAAACTCCTCCCCCAATAAATTCCCCTTCTTCTCAATTACCCTCTGAGTCGTTGTCAGCAGCCAGATCACAGGTGATGCTAGAGACAACAAATTCTACGGCCGATGAGGTCTTGGTGGAACAACACACTGAGACTGAGGCACCCGGTTCCCCTACCCAAATCTATTCTACTGTCTCGAAAACTGTTTGTGCAGGGACCGAGACAAATGTTTCTCAAGAAGGTAATGTAAGTGATGAAGAGTTAGGCAGCGAGTTTAGCCAACAAGATGATGAGGCTGAAATCAAACTCGCTGCCACTGAAGAAAATGAAGAAGAAATGGTCAGTGGTTTTCTGGATGCTGATATGGGCTACTTGTTAATCTCCTCACCACCAACTGAATTTGAAGATGGTCCAGTGTCACTATCGGATATGCCTCCACCTCCTTCTTACTCACCAAGGCCCACTGCCTCTCATGAACAAATTGGGTACTTTGGAGATTATGTGCCGGCCTTAGATGATAATGAACTTCTCAGGAGGATGCAAATTTGTCTCGAGCACATCCACAAGACTGATGTTTGTGATGAAGAAGAGGATGTTGATGATGAAATCATCATGGAAGTGCCTTCATTGCACCATCCAGACTTTTTCAAGGTACCTTGCTCTACGTATCCTGTCTCTTTGAAGGATCTCAGGGTTCCCTCTGCTGATGAAGCCACCACTGCTTTCACTGCTGTGAATGTGCCTGGTCTTGACTATGTTGAAACTTATCAATTGCAAGAAATGTTGAGAAGACTGCAGGTTGTGCAAAGTCAAGGAAACATGCATGGTTATCTATATGCATGGTTGGTAGATAAAATGGCCGAAATGAACACTGGGGCATTGGCCAAGTTTGAAGAATTGGTTTCTGGAAACAATGAATTGCTTGATGAGCTAGCTGAGCTAAAGGACAGAGTGTTTGGCATCACCAAAAAGCAACATGCTGACACCCTGTCCAATGCATATCTATTTAAGAGGAATCAAAACCTGCTTCACCACAGCATGCAGAGAGTCAGCACCTCCAACTCTCAAATCTCTGCATCGCTGGATAAACTGAAAGCTGAAGTTCAGTCAGCGAATGTCACTGAAGTGCCTGGTTTTTTACCCTCTCTCCAACAACTCTCTCAATCCAACATTCTTTTCACTGCTCACCTTCGCCAACTTCATAATACCGTTTCCTTCTTTTCCAAAAGTCAAGATGATTTTCACACTTCTCTCACCCAAGAAATTAATTCTCTCAAAAATAAACTCTTCTCTCACACGCCTTTCCAAGTTGCTGTTGACAAGAAGTTACTTGAAGAATCTGTCAGCAGGCAGCGAAAACTTGAAGAAGAGCTTGGGAATCTTAAGGAAATGATGGGTAAAATGCTGGGACTTCTCAAGAAAGAGAAAGTGGAAGTAGCTAGTCCCTCAGCTGCTTCCAAGGGGGAGAAAACTGCTGAAGAAGCCCCAGCAACTGAAAATGTAAACTCTGGAAATGCTCCCCAAGCTGAAACTGAAAGTGCTGATAGGGTTGTTGAACCGGCAGCAAGTGTTGAGGGGGAGCAAGCTGAGAAGGTTATTGAACCGACAGCTGATATTGAAAAGGAGAAAAGATCAAACACCACTGACGATGTGCCAGCGAGTGTTGTGAAAATGGTCGCTGCTGAGAGTATTCCAGCGAGACCAATCAGTGTCTCTACCTTCAAGCCTACCGCTGAGTTCCACGCTGCCCTTGAAAAGAAATATGCTGATAAGGGTAAAGCAGCTGTGGCTACTCAAAGCAAGCCACCCAAAGTTCCCACTTCAGCTAGAGAACAACAAGAAAAGCTGATGTCTGGAGCTTTCCCCAAGTCAACATCAATTCCACAAGCAGCTGCTGAACTTACTCCTGAAGAAGTTGTGCTTCAGGAGGAGCTAAAAAAGAAAAAGAGAGAAGAGGAGCTCTCTCAAAAATTTATAAGTGAGCAGGTTGTTGGTGAAGAATTAAAGGATGCTGACGATGAAGTAAAGATGTTGGCTCAGCAATCTGGTGGCTTGGAAGTTTTGAAGAAGAATGAGGAAGAGTTTTCCGCCCAGAAAAAGAAAAATTTTGAAGAAGGCAAAGAACGCTACCTTAAATCAAGGGAGATAAGGCAAAGGAAAGAGGAGATCCAGTCAGTCAGGGTCACTCTGACCAATCAAGGGATGAATCTTCATCTCCAAAGACAAGGAGCGGGCAAGCTGTACACTTTAAGAAATGTTACTAAAGACACCCTTGGCCCAACTGAATGGATTGAAATTTATAAGCTAATCAAGGACAAGACTGCAGTGAGTTACAAGCCTTTGATTGAGCTAGCAGGAGAGCAGATAAAGAGAGTGCGTAATATGGAAAAGAAGTACAAAATTAAAGACTCTCTGCTCAGCGCTGCAAGACATCCCTTCCCTCCTCCACCTCAGCAACCCAGAGTTGGATCAAAGAGATCAGCGTCTGGATCCCAAGTTTCTCGTCTCCCCACTGTACTCAGAATGGTTCCCAAGACTGATATAGATGAGGAGCCGCTGCTAAATTTGAAGATGCCTTCCAGAACTCTTTTTATGGAAGGTACCTATGATGAGAAGCTGGGAGGTTTTTGTTTCTGCAATGTCCATGGTCATGAACTCTTTTTCAGGACCAATGAGATTAGAATTGCTCCCTCTGCCTTCCTTCCAAAAATAAGGAAGTATTGTGCTAAGACTTCCAATGATCCCACGTTTATAAAGCTGATTGATCAAGAGCTGCTGAAGCCTGAAAGACAACAAGATAAAGCATTTATCGAGGCCAAGCAAGAATCTCAATGGGATTAAGTAGTCTTGTAATTTTTGTAATGTTGACTCACTGTAAAGTTGTTCGTCATATATGCAATGTCAACATTCCCTCATTCTATTTCTTATTCTTGTAAGTTCAAGTGACTTATACTCAGCTAAGTCTCCTCAGCGAATAGGGGGAGATTGTTGAGTCATGGATTCGCTGAGAGACTCAGCGAGTGACTTCGTCAGCGAGTCTTCAGCGACCATCTAGTATCTTTGAGTTAAAGGATAAGTTCAATGACTCACCGCCATGTTTTGTAAGTCAAATATGGGCGGGAAGATGAAGATAAGAAGACTGGTCCCCAAGGACACGTGTTGATAGATCAGAATGGAGCCATGTGACCTAGTACCATTTTGGTACTAAGGTATTTCTCTTTGATGCCGTTTTGGGAAAGAAACAAGATGAAGAAAAGAGAACTCTGCAGATCTGATTCATCCACCAATAGATAGTTGACAACCTTCATGTGTCAACATCTATTGGGTTGTCATGTGATGTCTTTTCTCTCCTATATAAGGCATCACTTGACCTAGCCGCTAAGTGTTGGTTTGTGCCATATTTACACTTAGTGTGTTTTTCTCTCTTTGTATAATTGTTAAGTTTTTAGTGTGTCAAAAACTTAACAATATTTTCTCTTTTATTTCTTTGTAAACCGACCATGTATTCACTGTTTAATCTATGTTACTTATGATTAAACATCTTTACTTTCTTGTCTTATGTTCTTAGTGTAATTTACATTAGTTGTTTAATTACTTAATCGTTGCAAACTTGGGACTTTCAAACGTACATGTTTGTTCTCTGGGGTATCTCCACGCCGAGCACTCATGTCTTTAAACATAATTTGACACCTGGTTTGATGAGGTTTTGTATACTCGTACGCCAGATGATGGAATGTTTGTACTACGCTCTTTTGCGATATATGATATATTTTTTTCTATTTATTCTTGATTGTTTTCAATAATGTGTTGTGTTGTATTACAATGTTTGATTCTTGCTTGCTATTTCATAAGTTTACCGTCAGCTTATGTTTAACAAAAAGGCATGGCGGTGTTTTGTTTTTTCATAATGTATAGTTTTGTTGTTTATTTGATTGTTTTGTTACCATTTCGTTTGAAGATTTTGATTATTAATAAAGATGAAAACTCTATTAATCATAAACTCACGATTCGTACTTAAATGTGCATTAAGAAGAGGGATTTTTAAGGGCAATGGAATAGCATATAAGTACGGCTTGTATCCAAAGGTAATGAAAACAGTCTCTTTTCAGTTTTCAAGATTCATGGCAATATGTGATGTAGGAAACTAGATAGTTCACTAATAATCTACTAACCCCTTATTTTGATAATCTACTGACCCCTTACTGAAAATAAACGATTCCTGTTGTAACTGCAAGATAGATAACATATGAATAAGAAATCATTGGAAGAACGCCATCATTCACCAAATAAGAAGTGTCTATTTGAAAATTAAATGCATACTTGAACATATGATAGCTGAACAAATTTATAGGTTCATTGGACCCTAGAACATTCTTTTAAAAACTCAACTTGCGCCGAGCTTTATTTCGATCCTTTATTGCGTTAAACTTAGCTAAAATATCGCAATATATTTGTTACCAGCGAAGCGAATCCAATGTATTTCTCATTTCCAGGTTGAGGTACAACTTTATGACACTTGAATAAACCAAACCTTGAATAAGCTTGTAATTTGATAATTCGAGCAAGCTCCTGAAGTAGAAAGCATCAATTGGTTATGATACTTTGTATATTTGTACAAGGACAATGAAAAATTGGGATAAAATAGTTACCCGAACAACATTGTGAACCATTGTTGCCATCCCATATGATATCTCTACCGAACTTTCGTCTAACAAATAAACAACGGTATAAAGTCTTTTCCTGGTCAAAAGAGCTTCAATCTGTTCTTGATCACGAATAGTATCGCGTTGCCCGGCGTCGACAATGTGTTTCAACACTTTTAGAGTGTTATTTGGGAAGGCTTTCAAATCGGAATCATTATTCTTATTTTCTGCAACTTTGAGAACGTACTTTGATAATTCTCCACTGATATCTTTGTTTGGTGGCATTACTTATTTGCATAATGCATGCCACCAAGCAAAATATCAGTGGATAATTATGAGAGTACGCTCTCAAAGTTGTAGACAATAAGAATACTGATCCCGATGTGAAAGCCTTCGCAAATAACACTCTAAAGGTGCTGAAACGCATTTTGGAAAACTTTATACTATTTTTTATTTGTTAGACGAAAGTTCGGTAAAGATATCATATAGAATGGCAACAACCGTTGATAGTGTTGTTCGGGTAACTGTTTTTTCCCAATTTTTCATTGTCCTAGTACAAATCTATAAAGTATCATAGCCATTTGATGCTTTCTACTTTAGGAGCTTGCTCGAATTATCAAATTACAAGCTTATTCAAGGTTTGGTTTATTCAAGTGTCATAAAGTTGTACCTCAACCTGGAAATGAGAAATACATTGGTTTCGCTTCGCTGGTACAAGTATATTGGCGATATTTTAGCTAAGTTTAACACAACAAAGAATCAAAATATAGCACAGCGCAAGATGACTTTTTAAAAGTACGTTCAAGAGTACAATGGACCTATTTCAGACCCTAAATTTGTTCAGCTATCATATGTTCAAGTACGCATTTAATTTTCAATTAGATACTTCTTATTTGGTGAATGATGGCGTTCTTCCAATGATTTCTCATTCATATGTTATCTATCTTGCAGTTACAACAGGATTATATTTTGGGAAATTGCCATGTTGGAAAGGATGCATCTGTGCAGTTGTCAGCATTACAAATTTTGGTTGAAAAACGATTTGTTGTCAAGCCCGAATCTCGCACGTTAGTTATCCATCTCTCTTTGGAATGTTATTATTTCTATGCCTCGCCTTTTGGTTTATCCATCCATTAAATATTTAGTTAAAACTTTTCATTTTTTTTGTAATGATTGGACTCTACTAATGGAGAGATTTCTGCCAAGACAGATTGTAGTAGCTCCTGCAGAGAAGGAGGAATGGGAGTTGGATGTACTCAGTCGTTATCCTTCGATGGTGAGAAAAGTATGATTAGATATTGCTTAAATGCAAACTTTACCCTTTCTTTTTATTTTGTTACCGATTACAACTTATACTGTTTTGTAGGAAAGTTTGACAAAAGAAGATGCATGGCATCAATTTGTAAGAATTATGAGGATGCTTCCATATGGATATTGAGTATTATTTAATGTCGATAAGATGGATGACCGATAAGTTTTCTAACTGGAAAATTCATAATGGGCATTCACGAATGTGGTGTGAGTATCTTGTAATTTTTTGTTTTTCTACCAATAAAATGAGTATGTTGATGACCCCCCAGGGTTTCTTAAAAAACAAATCATATTGGAGATTAATATATCTCGAATTCGGTATACTATCTTTTAAACTTTTGTTTTTCCACCCATAAAAATCAATACCTGTGGGATTACTGGTTTTATCCGTGAATCTTAGTTGTTATCTCATTCTAGATGTGCTTATGTATGTATAGGTGTGTGTGTGTGTGTATTTTCTAATTCCCATTTATGTATTTTTTATATTTCGTCCTTAAGTTCACTTCTTTGATCAAGTTTGAAAAGAGTATTTGCGCTCTGCCGAGTGAATAGATATCCATATGTATGGAGCCGCATACAGATATGTGTATTTTCATATGAGAGTTGCGGGTGGCTTGTTCAATTTTAGATTTATAACTAAGCAGGTTTGAACATGAAGTCGAGTAGTCTACTTATATATACATTATATATCATGTTCATCTCTTCTAATTTGACTTTATTTTCATTACAGGATTACGACATATGTTTTGCCTTTCAAGGACTGATAAATGCATATATGTTGAATCAGTTCGCTACCTATACATCCGCTGTTAATGCTCATATTCCAACTAATTCGACTCCCCCTGATGTTGATGCCGGTGAGGAACATGCACAATATTTGTCAATATCTCTTGAACCCAAAGAACTCTTAAACAAGTAAGCGGTTCAGTTCATTAATTTAAGATTTGACAAATTAGGCGTTTTAGATGGGTTGATTTGTAACATCCCAAACTTTTCTTTACTAGTTGACTAATGCCGTTAAGTCAATATTGTGTGTACCGTTAAGTCTATTTCAGATTTGATGCTTATATGTAGTTAATGTGTGTTATGTGTGAGGCTTGTAAGCCTAAATGTTAATGTAGTCTAAAAGTGTGCAATATGAAGATAATGTCTATGTAGTGACATTTAATGAAGGATTAATGTTGTATGTGGTCAATAATGTAGTTTGTGACCAATAATGAAGGATTAGGAAGCTTAGGGGCTAGTTTTGACATGTGTGCAAAGTCAAAAACGGGTCTAGAGGGTTAAGGGTTGTCATTGGAGAGCTTTATGCAGATTTTCTTCCTCTCAAACAAGCCCTAGTTGATCCCCTCCCTTCCCTCTCAAGTTTCTCCCTAGATCTATTTGTTTTGGAGCCAAATCGATCGTGTATTGCTTAGATCTTGGATCTTTGTCACCTAACGCAGGTAATATAGATATTCCTCTTATGAGATTTGATTGTGTGAGTCTTATATTAGTCTTAATCCAGGCCATAAGGGTTTGGGTTGGGTTATGTGATTAAACGTTCACTGATTTCATGCTATTCGAGTGATTAAATGATCGATTCATGATGTAATGGATTAAAGGATTAATAGTATGGTTAAAGGTGATGAAAGTGCAATTAAAAGGATTAATTTTAAGTCCCCAAGTTGGATTTGGGGTAGGGGTTCGTATGGAATTCGTTTGATCAAAGTGTAAATTGGGTTGCTGGTCTGCACCCCAGGTGCGGCGCACCAAATGAGTGGTGCGGCGCACCACTGGCCACTTTAGTTTTTGGTACACCCCGATATGCGACGCACCAAGGGCTGGTGCGGCGCACCTATTCTCAAACTGAAATCCCTGGTTGATTAGTGCGACGCACCAAAGAGTAGGTGCGGCGCACCCTTTGTTGATAAAAATTCCCTGGAGGATTGGTGCGACGCACCACATGGAAGGTGCGGCGCACCACATGCCCAGACTTCACAAAATGTGTCGTTTAGCTTACATTTCGATCTTATACTTGTTCTAGGTTATTGGAGACACCTAGTCATCGTTGTATTGTGCTTGTAGCTTGTTGTTAAATCGTATCGAGGTAAGATACACTACTTTTGTCACGCTGAGGGTTCAACAAGCAAAGGTTTCATACTTATAACTTCCTTAACGGTAACTTATGATATATGTGGGTATCTCGGGTTACACGGGAGGTATTATGGGATATGTAGTTGACCATGAGACCTGGAATGCAGACCCTAACGTAGTGAAATGAAGTATTGCTTAATGTAGTATATTATTATGCAGTTTATGTAGTATTACGAAGTAGCTTGTGATGCTTGAGATGTAGTACATGTTGTTGATTGTTGATATGTGCATGATTGTATGGCTTGCTCAACTAGTTCACTAGACTTGTAAGTTGCCATGACACGTGCACGTTTAAGGGCCCAAAACGTAAAAGCAGTAAACGTAGTAAATGTTTAGGTAATGCAGTCACCTAAACTAAATAATGCAGGATCGAGCTCGTTAAACTTTGATGCAGGAAAGTGTTAAGCTTAACCCGTACTTGCCCTAGCCCGGCTAAGTACGTTGACGTAGTTGTTGCTTGGGTGGCTCCTTGCAACATGGTCTTTATAATGCAGGGCGAGTAATACGAGGGGTTTGACCAACCTCCACATACGGATTACTCTTGGATTGGCTTGCCATTCCTTAACGACGCTTGATGTACAACCGTGTGGGGTTTGTCATCTAGTCGGGTGTAACTTATGTTACACATTAACGCAGTTAATAACGTAGTAAAGCAGTTAATGTAGTAAAGCAGTTAATAACGTAGTAAAGCAGTCCATGTAGAAAGCAGTTATGTGGTTAAACGTGTGTAATGAAGTAAAGCAGGATAGGCACATTTAGGATGATTCATCCTAATTAATATGAAGTTGATATGCAGTTTTGTATGTTGGGTGTTGTGCCTAATGAGTTGGTCTAATAATGAAGGAATGTTTTAATTAGACAAACGCTTTTAAATTAAGTGTGATCTTACTTAGCTATTCTTATAGCTAACACTTGTTTCTTTAATGTGGTTGTTCCCTCAGGTTTAGCTTGATGGACTAGTGATGCAGGATATGTGAGCTTGGGTAGATGCAATGAAGGAGCCTTAGCTACCCATAGACGATTCTTTCTTAGACATTTAGTTACATTTCGTACTTTATGTCGAATTACGTAGTGATGTGTGAACGGTTGTTTTATGTTGGGCAACCGTTGGGTTTTCATTTGAACTATTGTTTGATATGGCATGTAACACCAACTAAATGCAGAAACCGAAATGTTTTTATCGGTTTTGACTTTTAAAGTCTTTTCTTCCGCAATTTGACACCGTTAGGTGAAAGTTTTTGAAAACCCATATTTTTAAACGACGGGTGTTACAAGTTGGTATCATAGAATTGGTTTAAGTGAACCAAAATTCGACTTATGCCGTAGGATTTTGGACTTAGACCGATGAGAAGTAGGTTAGGCTTAAGTAGGATGCCTAGCTATTAAAGTGGAATGCTCTAAGACGGGTTGGGGAGTGAGTGAGAGTTTGATTTAAGGCGTGATTATTGTGTGTGGTAATGTAGTAGAGCCTTAACATATGTGGTCACTCTTTAACTCTTGCTAACCGTCGTCGTTGCTTTGTAGAGTTAATGGCAAACACTAGAGCTAGTAATCAGAGAGCTGGAGGAAATGGTGATGGTATTCCTCCTAATGGAAACGGGGCTGGAAATGAAGTAGAGCAAAGGCCGCCCCGTGCACAAAATCGTCGTCTTGGTGATCCACCAACTGTCTCTGAAGTAGATAGGGCAAACCCGGTAATAGAGCAGGTTCCCAATCAAGCCCAATTACACGAAGAATTGAGAGCTATCCGAGCTCTCTTGATGAGAAATGAACAAGAGTTAGCTCAAATGAGGGCTGAAAGAAATGCAGAAAGGGTTGGGAGTGAACAAAGGGGTGAGCGTTCGGAAGGGAATTACTCAAATCCCTCCCAAAGTGCTGAACCATCCATGGCAGCCGTGGGTATTAATGGGGTTAATAGTGGAGGAATTGGAGTTGTTAATGCACCTCGTGTTAATAACTTCAAATATGAAAGTTTTCAGAAATGTGGTGCCAAGGAATTTGATGGTACCCAAAATGCAGTGGGTGCTATGGAGTGGATTGAGGACATTGAGGTAGTTTTTGCATCTTGCTATTGTCCGGATGATATGAAGGTTTTGTGTGCTAGTAGAATGTTGAAGAAGAATGCCCGTAATTGGTGGAGGGCTACTACAATGTCTATGGCTCCTGAGGTACTTGCAGTTATGCCTTGGGGAACATTTAAGGAGAAGTTTCTAGAGGAGTATGTAGGAACGCGTGAGTTAAGGTTGATTGAAAAGGAGTTTAGATCGTTGGTTGCTAAACCCGGTGCAATTTCTGAATATGCACACTCGTTTATGGAGAAGTTGAAGTTTGTTGGACACTTGGTTCGAAGGCAGGAGGACCAAATTGAGGCTTATTGTGATGGTCTCCCCGTTAGCTATCGTGGATTATGTAGACAACATGTGACTTTATCGGCGGCTATTAAGGAGTCAAAGAGGTTGGATGATGACTTCAAAAGCGAGAAGGTTGTGGTGAAGGTTGATGACAAGAAAGTAGGGTTCAAAAGAGGGTCAAATTGGTCATCTAACTACAATAATAATAACAAGAAGTTTCGTGGGAATTCTAGCTCAAGCAGTAACAAAGATAAAAAGAAGAATGGGTCTTGGTGTGCTTTTTGCAAGAATGCTCATGAAGGTCAGTGTTCCGACAAGACAAGAAGGTGTCATAAATGTGGGAAGTCGGGACATCTTGCAACTGAATGTAGGGACAAGACTCGTTGCTACAAGTGTCAAGAAACGGGTCACTTTATTGCCGATTGCCCACAAATGAAGAATGACGGGAAGAAAGCAGCCACTTCAGCGACAAAAGTGAGAGCCTTGCAGATGACTGTTGATGATGCTAAGAACAACGACGAGGTGGTAAGTGGTACTTTCCTTGTTAATTCAAAACCTGCTTCTGTTTTATTTGATTCGGGTGCAAATAGGTCGTTTGTGTCCACTTTATTTGCTCCTAAGCTAGAAAGAGTCACTACCCCTTTAGATTGCTCGATAGAGGTGGAAATCGCTAATGGTACGGTTATTGATATACGTGTGGGATATGATGATTGTGACATTGAAATTGAAGGTCGTTTGTTTCCAGTCCAGTTATTGCCTACTACTTTAGCCGGTTTCGATGTAGTGATTGGTATGGATTGGTTATCTCGAAATGAAGCTAATATTTTGTGTTCCCAAAAGATTATTCGGTTTCCTACATCCGATGGTAGTGTAGTAACGGTTTATGGAGATAAGAAGAGAGGGGGGATAAAGATCATTAGTATGATGAAGGCTATTAAATGTATAAGGAAGAATAAGAGTCATTTCTTGGCCTATGTTATTGATGTGAGAAAGGAGAAGCCTTCTATTGCTAGTGTTTATGTAGTATCCGATTTTCCCGATGTGTTTCCCGATGATCTTCCCGGTATTCCTCCCGATCGTGAAGTTACTTTTCAGATAGATCTTATTCCCGGTGCTACACCCGTTGCTAAAGCACCTTACCGATTAGCTCCTACAGAAATGAAGGAATTAATGACGCAACTACAGGAGTTACTTGACAAGGGGTTCATACAACCTAGTTCCTCGCCTTGGGGAGCTCCGGTTCTCTTTGTTAAGAAGAAGGATGGATCAATGCGCATGTGTATCGACTACCGTGAGTTGAACAAACGAACGGTCAAGAATAAGTATCCTCTCCCGAGAATTGATGATCTTTTTGATCAACTGCATGGTGCTTCGTATTTTTCAAAGATTGATTTGCGGTCCGGTTATCATCAGTTAAAGGTAAATAAGGAAGATGTAGCAAAGACAGCTTTCCGGACTAGATATGGTCATTATGAGTTCTTGGTCATGCCATTTGGGTTGACCAATGCTCCAGCCGCGTTTATGGACTTAATGAATCGGGTATGCCGCCCCTTTCTAGATCATTTTGTTATTGTGTTTATTGACGACATTTTGATTTATTCTAAGTCAGAAGATGAACACCGAGAGCATTTGAAAGCAGTTTTGGAGGTGTTGAGGGAGAAGAAGTTGTATGCCAAGTTTTCTAAATGTGAGTTTTGGCTTCGAGAGGTGCAATTTCTTGGTCATGTTATTTCATCGGAAGGTATTAAAGTAGATCCTTCAAAGATTGAAGCTGTTTCAAAGTGGGAGCAGCCAAAGACTCCTACTGAGATTAAAAGTTTTCTTGGTTTGGCTGGATATTATAGAAGGTTCATTCAGGATTTCTCCCGAATAGCCAAGCCTATGACTGAACTAACGAAGAAAGGAGTAAAGTTTGAGTGGACCGATAAGCAGGAGAATGCATTTCAAACGTTGAAGAAGAAGTTGTGCGAAGCTCCTATACTTGCCTTGCCTGAAGGTACTGATGATCTGGTTGTGTATAGTGATGCATCTATCACGGGTTTGGGTTGTGTACTGATGCAGAGGGACAAGGTGATCGCCTATGCTTCCCGCCAATTGAAACCACATGAGAAGAATTACCCTACCCATGATCTTGAATTGGCCGCAGTTGTATTTGCATTGAAATTGTGGAGACATTATCTTTATGGTACAAAATGCACTTTGTTTACCGATCATAAAAGTTTGCAGTATGTCTTTAATCAAAAGGAAATGAACGTGAGACAAAGGAGGTGGATGGAATTACTTAAGGATTATGATTGTGAAATCAAATACCATCCGGGTAAAGCCAATGTAGTGGTGGATGCACTAAGTAGGAAGGTGCAAAGTTCTTCTTGTAAGTTGATGAGCATGCAAGTTCAAGCCAAGTCGGGGTTACTTGATCGAATTAAAGAAGCCCAAGTGAGGGCATTGATGAAGGATAACATTGACAATGAAAGCATTGGAAAGAAGAAACGTCTTGTGATGGAGACTAATAGCCGTGGGTTCAAAACATACAAGGGTCGAATTTGGGTGCCATTGCTTGGAGGTAACCGAGAATTGATCCTTGAGGAAGCCCATAGAAGTAGATATTCGGTTCATCCCGGTGTCACCAAAATGTATGCAGATTTGAAGCCGATTTATTGGTGGCCGGATATTAAAGGAGAAGTAGCTCATTTTGTAGCAAAGTGTTTGACGTGTGCACGTGTGAAAACAGACCATCAAAAGCCGTATGGTTTGTTGCATCAATTAGACATTCCCGAGTGGAAATGGGATCATATTACCATGGACTTTGTAACGAAGTTACCTAAAACGCCGAAAGGGAATGATATGATATGGGTGATTGTAGATAGATTGACGAAGAGTGCTCATTTTCTAGCTACCCGATAAGATGTGCCTTTAACGAAGATGGCAAAGATGTACATTGATGAAGTAGTTGCGAAACATGGAGTTCCTTTATCTATTGTTTCGGATCGAGACTCGAGGTTTGTATCAAACTTTTGGAAGGGTCTTCAACGGGAGTTGGGTAGTAGAATAAATTTGAGTACCGCCTATCATCCCCAAACCGATGGGCAAAGTGAGAGAACCATTCAAACCTTGGAGGATATGTTGAGAACGTGTGTACTTGAATACGGTGGAGCATGGGATGATCATTTGAGGATGATTGAGTTTGCTTACAACAATAGTCACCATGCAAGCATTGGAATGCCACCATTTGAGATGTTATATGGAAGAAGGTGTAGGACTCCAAGTTGTTGGATGGAGCCCGGTGAAAAGCAGTTGACCGGTCCCGAAATTATTGAAATTACCTCTGAAAAGGTTTAATGTAGCTAAAGAAGCCTTACGTGTGGCAAGAGAAAGGCAGAAAACATATGCAGATAAGAAAAGGAGACCGATTGAGTTTAATGTTGGTGATTTAGTGATGCTGAAGGTATCACCTTGGAAAGGAGTTATTCGATTTGGAAAGAAGGGAAAGTTGAGTCCACGTTTCATTGGACCTTTTAAAGTTGTGAAGCGCATTAAAGATGTGGCATATCAGTTGGAATTACCTCCAGAATTGGATGGAATTCACAATACCTTCCATGTATCCTACTTGAGGAAATGTTTAGCTGAGGAGTCAAGTGTGATTCCTATTAAAGACGTGAGTATTGACCCAATGAAGAGAATAGTAGACGAACCGGTAGCGATACTTGGAAGAAAGCAAAAGAAGTTACGCCGAAAGTGATTGACCTTGTGTTGATAAAGTGGAAGCATAATCATGGAGAAAGCTTAACGTGGGAAACTGAAGCAGTAATGAAGGAAAAGTATCCCGAGTTGTTCCTTACTGATGAGATTCCGAGGACGGAATCCTCTTAAGGGGGAGGTAATTGTAACATCCCAAACTTTTCTTTACTAGTTGACTAATGCCGTTAAGTCAATATTGTGTGTACCGTTAAGTCTATTTCAGATTTGATGCTTATATGTAGTTAATGTGTGTTATGTGTGAGGCTTGTAAGCCTAAATGTTAATGTAGTCTAAAAGTGTGCAATATGAAGATAATGTCTATGTAGTGACATTTAATGAAGGATTAATGTTGTATGTGGTCAATAATGTAGTTTGTGACCAATAATGAAGGATTAGGAAGCTTAGGGGCTAGTTTTGACATGTGTGCAAAGTCAAAAACGGGTCTAGAGGGTTAAGGGTTGTCATTGGAGAGCTTTATGCAGATTTTCTTCCTCTCAAACAAGCCCTAGTTGATCCCCTCCCTTCCCTCTCAAGTTTCTCCCTAGATCTATTTGTTTTGGAGCCAAATCGATCGTGTATTGCTTAGATCTTGGATCTTTGTCACCTAACGCAGGTAATATAGATATTCCTCTTATGAGATTTGATTGTGTGAGTCTTATATTAGTCTTAATCCAGGCCATAAGGGTTTGGGTTGGGTTATGTGATTAAACGTTCACTGATTTCATGCTATTCGAGTGATTAAATGATCGATTCATGATGTAATGGATTAAAGGATTAATAGTATGGTTAAAGGTGATGAAAGTGCAATTAAAAGGATTAATTTTAAGTCCCCAAGTTGGATTTGGGGTATGGGTTCGTATGGAATTCGTTTGATCAAAGTGTAAATTGGTTTGCTGGTCTGCACCCCAGGTGCGGCGCACCAAATGAGTGGTGCGGCGCACCACTGGCCACTTTAGTTTTTGGTACACCCCGATATGCGACGCACCAAGGGCTGGTGCGGCGCACCTATTCTCAAACTGAAATCCCTGGTTGATTAGTGCGACGCACCAAAGAGTAGGTGCGGCGCACCCTTTGTTGATAAAAATTCCCTGGAGGATTGGTGCGACGCACCACATGGAAGGTGCGGCGCACCACATGCCCAGACTTCACAAAATGTGTCGTTTAGCTTACATTTCGATCTTATACTTGTTCTAGGTTATTGGAGACACCTAGTCATCGTTGTATTGTGCTTGTAGCTTGTTGTTAAATCGTATCGAGGTAAGATACACTACTTTTGTCACGCTGAGGGTTCAACAAGCAAAGGTTTCATACTTATAACTTCCTTAACGGTAACTTATGATATATGTGGGTATCTCGGGTTACACGGGAGGTATTATGGGATATGTAGTTGACCATGAGACCTGGAATGCAGACCCTAACGTAGTGAAATGAAGTATTGCTTAATGTAGTATATTATTATGCAGTTTATGTAGTATTACGAAGTAGCTTGTGATGCTTGAGATGTAGTACATGTTGTTGATTGTTGATATGTGCATGATTGTATGGCTTGCTCAACTAGTTCACTAGACTTGTAAGTTGCCATGACACGTGCACGTTTAAGGCCCAAAACGTAAAAGCAGTAAACGTAGTAAATGTTTAGGTAATGCAGTCACCTAAACTAAATAATGCAGGATCGAGCTCGTTAAACTTTGATGCAGGAAAGTGTTAAGCTTAACCCGTACTTGCCCTAGCCCGGCTAAGTACGTTGACGTAGTTGTTGCTTGGGTGGCTCCTTGCAACATGGTCTTTAAATGCAGGGCGAGTAATACGAGGGGTTTGACCAACCTCCACATACGGATTACTCTTGGATTGGCTTGCCATTCCTTAACGACGCTTGATGTACAACCGTGTGGGGTTTGTCATCTAGTCGGGTGTAACTTATGTTACACATTAACGCAGTTAATAACGTAGTAAAGCAGTTAATGTAGTAAAGCAGTTAAAACGTAGTAAAGCAGTCCATGTAGAAAGCAGTTATGTGGTTAAACGTGTGTAATGAAGTAAAGCAGGATAAGCACATTTAGGGTGATTCATCCTAATTAATAGAGGTTTTTTAGAAAATTTCGAATAAAAACATTATTATATAAATAAATCTTTAATTTATCCATAAACATTGTTATTTGTTGATTCAAATATTTGCGGGAAGCCTAATTTGTCGTCAAATGTGATCACTTTTTATTTATTAATTATTGTTACAAAATAAAGCAATGAATTACCACTGTACTTTACCATACACCTTCATGATCCAACGGCTACCATTTCTTCATCTGCAGAATGACGGTTCGATCCCTTGGAATGCTAAAAACTCTAGTTCCAACCTGTCTCGTTGGTATACGTCTAACTGGAGATGAATCTTTCAATCTTTTGGCGGTTCTCTTCCACACCGCCTTTTCATTTTCCCGCCCATCTTTTTTTCTCTCTCTAAAAAACACATTCTCTCTCTCTCTCTCTCTCACTCTCTCTCTCTCTCTCTCTCTCTCTCTCTCTCTCTCTCTCTCTCTCTCTCTCTCTCTCTCTCTCTCTCTCTCTCTCTCTCTCTCTCTCTCTCTCTCTCTCTCTCTCTCTCTCTCTCTCTCTCTCTCTCTCTCTCTCTCTCTCTCTCTCTCTCTCTCTCTCTCTCTCTCTCTCTCTCTCTCTCTCTCTCTCTCTCTCTCTCTCTCTCTCTCTCTCTCTCTCTCTCTCTCTCTCTCTCTCTCTCTCTCTCTCTCTCTCTCTCTCTCTCTCTCTCTCTCTCTCTCTCTCTCTCTCTCTCTCTCTCTCTCTCTCTCTCTCTCTCTCTCTCTCTCTCTCTCTCTCTCTCTCTCTCTCTCTCTCTCTCTCTCTCTCTCTCTCTCTCTCTCTCTCTCTCTCTCTCTCTCTCTCTCTCTCTCTCTCTCTCTCTCTCTCTCTCTCTCTCTCTCTCTCTCTCTCTCTCTCTCTCTCTCTCTCTCTCTCTCTCTCTCTCTCTCTCTCTCTCTCTCTCTCTCTCTCTCTCTCTCTCTCTCTCTCTCTCTCTCTCTCTCTCTCTCTCTCTCTCTCTCTCTCTCTCTCTCTCTCTCTCTCTCTCTCTCTCTCTCTCTCTCTCTCTCTCTCTCTCTCTCTCTCTCTCTCTCTCTCTCTCTCTCTCTCTCTCTCTCTCTCTCTCTCTCTCTCTCTCTCTCTCTCTCTCTCTCTCTCTCTCTCTCTCTCTCTCTCTCTCTCTCTCTCTCTCTCTCTCTCTCTCTCTCTCTCTCTCTCTCTCTCTCTCTCTCTCTCTCTCTCTCTCTCTCTCTCTCTCTCTCTCTCTCTCTCTCTCTCTCTCTCTCTCTCTCTCTCTCTCTCTCTCTCTCTCTCTCTCTCTCTCTCTCTCTCTCTCTCTCTCTCTCTCTCTCTCTCTCTCTCTCTCTCTCTCTCTCTCTCTCTCTCTCTCTCTCTCTCTCTCTCTCTCTCTCTCTCTCTCTCTCTCTCTCTCTCTCTCTCTCTCTCTCGCACACACACACACACACACACACACACTCTCTCTCTCTCTCTCTCTCTCTCTCTCTCTCTATCTTTCTCTCTCTCTCTCTCTCTCTCTCTATCTCTCTCTCTCTCTTCTCTCTCTTTCTCTCCCTCTCTCTCTCTCTCTCTCTCTCTCTCTCTCTCTAAACTTCTTACACCAAGATTATAGTTTATATAAATAAATCTTTAATTTATCCATAAACATTGTTATTTGTTGATTCAAATATTTGCGGGAAGCCTAATTTGTCGTCAAATGTGATCACTTTTTATTTATTAATTATTGTTACAAAATAAAGCAATGAATTACCACTGTACTTTACCATACACCTTCATGATCCAACGGCTACCATTTCTTCATCTGCAGAATGACGGTTCGATCCCTTGGAATGCTAAAAACTCTAGTTCCAACCTGTCTCGTTGGTATACGTCTAACTGGAGATGAATCTTTCAATCTTGAACAAAACCCATGTTTTATATTTTCCAAATTCTCATTTTTCTTTTATAAATTTTGAATTGTTTCAAATTTATTTTCATTTTTGCAAAAAAATAAATAAATAAAACCTGAAAAATTGTGTTGGGGCAATGGTCCTCATGCTAAATCCGTCCATGGAGTCATGGACTGATGGATGTTTTGTGAAAGTTTAAAAAACATGGTTTGAAATCATTTAAATTGTAAAAAATGACACTTTCTCCATCCCACTAACTTGTCCATTTTTAAAATTTCAAAACTCAAACATTACCAACTTTGACCGTAAATATTTTTATTTGTGTTATATTATATTTGATGAAAGTTATACCAATTAAACACACATTTAATATACAATCAATTCATATAACTTTCATCAAATATTATATAACACAAACAAAAATATTTATGGTCAAATTTTACAAAGTTTAATTTTGAAAATTTAAAAATGAACAAGTTTAGTGGGACGGAATGAGTAATTAATAGAGGTTTTTTAGAAAATTTCGAATAAAAACATTATTATATAAATAAATCTTTAATTTATCCATAAACATTGTTATTTGTTGATTCAAATATTTGCGGGAAGCCTAATTTGTCGTCAAATGTGATCACTTTTTATTTATTAATTATTGTTACAAAATAAAGCAATGAATTACCACTGTACTTTACCATACACCTTCATGATCCAACGGCTACCATTTCTTCATCTGCAGAATGACGGTTCGATCCCTTGGAATGCTAAAAACTCTAGTTCCAACCTGTCTCGTTGGTATACGTCTAACTGGAGATGAATCTTTCAATCTTTTGGCGGTTCTCTTCCACACCGCCTTTTCATTTTCCCACCCATCTCTCTCTCTCTCTAAAAAACACATTTTTTCTATCTCTCACACACACACAAACACATATTTTTCCATGCTTGAGACCATAAAAGCAATCTTTAACAAAAAACCCGAACAGGTTTTCATAAATCTACAATCTTGAACAAAACCCATGTTTTATATTTTCCAAATTCTCATTTTTCTTTTATAAATTTTGAATTGTTTCAAATTTATTTTCATTTTTGCAAAAAAATAAATAAATAAAACCTGAAACAATAACCAGATCAATTCTACCATAAATCTTCAATCTTGAACAAAACCCAGATCAATCTTGAACAAAACCAATGTTTTTCTTTTTTTTCGAAGTTCTCATTTTTCTGTATTAAATTTTGAATTTTTATACTTTTATTTTCATTCTTGGAATAATAACAATTTTTTTTTTTTTAATGATTTTTATCTTTCTCACAAAATTTGAAAATTTTCAGTCATAACAAAACTCTGGAGGAATTGTTCATATGATTCTTGAATCTTGCACAAAACCCATATTATCTTTTTTACAAATTTTCAATTTTCTTTTATGATTTTTTTTCTTAGTTTTACTTTGCAAGATTTCAGTGGTGGGTATGAAAAGAATTACAAGAACATCTGGGGATATAGTTCTAAGATCAGGGAAACGATTCTTTACCACTCGATCTTTAGACGATGTACAGCGCGTGAGATTCACATCTTCTGATGTCAATGTTGTAAGTATTCAAGAAACCAAGAAAAATATTCTTGATAATTGTTTGGAAATTAAAGTTGAAAATAATAGTCAAGATTTTGAATTTGAATATGAGGGTGTTTTGGGAACTAATGTTGAAAAAAAAGAGGATTTGAATTTTGGGGAATTTGGAATAGATAAGGGTATTTCGGGAATTAGTATAAAAAGTCAGGAAGTTAAGAATTTTGTTGATTTCAAGAAAATTAGTGAAGTTGTTGATTGTGATAATGTGAGCGGATTTAAGAAATTTGGATCTGTTTATACTAGGAAACGAAAGAGGAATATACAACAAAATGGACAATATGTTGTCGAAAATAATGGTACCAATGATCATAACAAAGGGTTGTTAGTTGATTTAGTTGCAAATGAGTTTGTGGTATTTAGGAAAGCAAGATCTGTTGTGAGAAGGGTTCCGAGGGTTCCAAGGGTTCTGTTTTTTAACGAGTTAGCGAATAAAGAGGTCAAGGGTACAATAAACGCTGTAGTGCCTGCGCCTAGTGTGAGGGAAGTAGAAGGTCATACAGTGAAAGCAAGATCAATTAGGAAAAGGGTTCCAAGGGTTTTGTGTCTTAACGAGTTAGTGAATAAAAAGGTTAAAAGTACAATAAATGGCGTATTGCAGGCGCCTGGTGTGAGGGAAGTAAGATTGCTTAGGAAACGGGTTCCCAGTGTTCCAAAGGTTCTGTGTTTTAACGAGCTACTGAATAAAACGGTCAAGGGTACAATAAATGGTGTCGTGCCGGCACCTAGTCTCAGGGAAGTAGAAGGTTACGCAGAACAGGATTTTGTACCATTTGTGCTACCGGAGTCGTATATTATATCAAGAGGTGATGAAGTTAGTAGAGTTTTGGAAAAAGGTTATGCGGTTTATGATATGGATTGTGATGATGAGAAATGGTTGGAGAGGTTTAATAGTGGGCAGTTTGGGGATAATGGGTTTGTCGCAGAAGAGACTTTTGAGAAAGTAATTGATGCTTTCGAAAGAGGAAACTATTGTAATCCAAATGAGTATTCTGATGCTGCATTAGCTGTTGAGCGTTGTCAGGTGCTGGCATCGAAGGAAGTTTTAGAAGCTTTATATAGATATTGGAGGAATAAAAGGAAGAAGAAACGGTCTCCACTTATTAGAGCTTTTCAGGTACAAATTGAATCTTATATTATGTATATAAATGTATGTATAACAAGTAGGATTTTACAATGGAAGGATTTGATGGCAGTGTAATAAGCGTCCAATAGTTAAACAACATGTGACACGTGCTGCTCTGAATCGATTGTGTAGAAAACCTGCAAGCATACGTTGTGCAGAAAAGGAACTTGATCTCAAGAAAGGTTTGTATTATTTTCACTCTCTTTATCTGAAATTATAGTTATGTACTTATGTCCTATGATCTTTTATTTCTTGTGAAACACCCATCCATGATCCTTATGTTGCATTTCAGTTGATTACATGATCGTTATGGAAGTCATAATGTCCCTTTTTTGTGTCTTGAATGTGTATTTCTTGTTATTGTAGACAGTTGGTTCGGAAACTACAATAGCAGATCGTTATCCTTAGATTTGCTTTCTTGTAAATATGTTAGAGGTGGCAGTTTGATCTCATTTACTTATGAAGGAGTGAATTTAAGTTATGCTGTCTCTCTAACTAGTAAAACTAGTAAACGTTAAGATGCAAGTCCTTAATAGTCTGTTTTTAATGATTAAAACCTGCTAAATCTATTTTATGTTAAAAATTAGATTATACTCATATGATAACTTTTGTGAATGTCAGAATGTGAATACATTTTACTTGCTAGTTTGAAAACAACACGATGATAAGTGTTTTGGTTTTTCGGGTTAACCCAATTCATCTAGCCCTGTACAAAAGATTTTATGTCTTATGCTATGCTCGTTTTTATCTAAACCCCAACGTGACAAGAAGTCCATTTTGCCATCTCTGATATATGAACATGTAACTTTGGTCTTTAGAAGATCATAAGTTCCTTTTACATAGATTAGAACTCTGTTAATAGGCGAATCAATCGCACTGTGGTTTTATCTCATGCTTTCAAAGTTATATCTCGCCTGGATATTACCATTTCTGCATTGGTAAAGAGCTGTCCTTAAGTCTCTGTAGACACTAAATCACTAATTCACAAACTGATTAATGCTTTAATTTTAATATTTAAATAGGAATGTTGAATAATCAAAAAGTATGGGAAGAGGTTGCAAACATCTATATGAAAGTGCATGAAACACGAGAAGCTGCAAAGAGATCAGAAGAGACAGCCATTGTTAAACGGGAACAAGCTCAAGCGCTTATGGAGGTTGCTGACTTGGCAACTTATAGAGCCTTCAGTGCCCTTAGAATTGCAGAAGCTTTAGCAGCATCTTGTTCAGTGACCGATACAACTAGTGCCACTTTCAGTCTGCTTGATGAATAAGCTTGTGTTTGTGTGTGTGCCATAGATCATTATTTTTCTGCAGTTACTGATGGGAAGTATGCTGCCTGATACAACGACTTTTGTAGAGTTTATTGATTTTGTGTAACGTGTTGTATCAACTGTAAAGAATTGCATAACTCATAACTGACTGTGTACAATTTGATTTGGAATCTGTTAAAATGTGAAAGAAAAATAAAGTAAGCTGCATGATATTTGAGACTGCCCAAAGTTGAGCCAAATTTTCTTGTACAAGGTTAAAGTTTGTTGAATAGCATAAGAAAAATAGCAAAAAATTTGTGTTTCTGTGTATTTTTGGTTTCACAATTCTTTAAGCTTCAGGTACAGTGTTATAGTTTCCAACATAAACACTCTTTGAGAGGTTGAAATCCAGTTTATCTTTATAGGGTCGTCTTGTAAGGCCTAAAGTCACTCTTCTGATTGGGAACTCAGTTTTTCATCAGGCCATTTAGTGACATTATGATAAACTGATAAAAACGGAGAGGGATCACTGGTCATATCTATTCAATATAGAAGTTATTTTTGCAACGTAAAATGTTATTACTGTACAATTCCCTAGCCACCCCAACGTGTTTACTTGGATAAGTTTCGAGTATTTTACCAACTACTCAAACTAACCTACCCAACGCTTAAGTACCCAATTACCCATTACCTATAAGATAATTGGTTGTTTCGGATTGTAGTCGTGGGTGTAGTGCCATTGGTTAACTTTATCGTGACCCTTTATGTATGATCGCTGAAGGCTTTTCATGTGACGGAGGATTCTTGTTAGGTGATTCATGTCACGGAGGATTCTTGTTAGATGATTCATAAGATTGACACTGCAGTTTGATATCGTTTTGTATCTATATATATATCTAGCTGGTCATGACTCCTATACTCATTTAAGTCATGTTTATATGATTGTACTCAATTATTTTTGTTTTATAAGAAGTGCCTTTTTCAATTCATAACCAAACGATATCTATACTAATTAAAAATTCCATATTCCATTTTGAAAGTTATAAAATTTTATAAGAAATACACATATCATTCCTCATATATTTAATGATTAGCTACCCATTTCTTATCTCCTAAAATATCTATATTACCCTCTTTACATCAATTACTTACATCAATCGGCATCGCCACCAATCCCACGTCACCACCAACAGTCGCTGCCACCACTACTATTTTTGCTACTGTCACCACCGTCGCATTACTTAGGTAACCCTCTATAGTTTTAAAAATGTAATCGTAACATCTTATTGATAGATGATAACTTTTCTAGAACTGTATGTAATTTGTATTATGAACACTTGGTATAAAACGAAGGGAATTTTATGGTTAGTTTATAGCCTCGATTGATAATAAATGGAAGTGTCGGCGTAAATGGTAATGGTAGTCTCGATATAATTGTTAGCTTTAATTATTTGTTAGTGCATGTTTTGTACACTTGTAATAGATTTGTCCTTTAATTATGTTAAGGAAGTATGGAAGGTTTTACTTGTAAATAGAAAAGGACTTGTTAAGTAATTAGGGAGGGGGTTTAAGGCAAATGTCAAGCCTATATAAACCCCCTCACCTCTCATTTGTAAATTAACCTTTTGATATACAATTCCCTTTCTCCCTTTCTCTCTCTAACTCTCTCTCTCACACACATAAACTCTATTCACGATTTAGCACTAGGTAACATTTGGTATCAGAGCAAAATCACAACTTGTGTTAGATCCATGGCTTGATTTTGTTCCTTTTTGTGCTAAATTGTGTTTTTCCCATTTTACCGAAAGTTTCAGTAAGAATTTCTTGAAAACCTGTTTTAGTACTACAATTCGAAAACCTGTTTTAGTGAAGAATTTCTTGAAAACCTGTTTTAGTACTACAATTCGAAAACCTGTTTTAGTGAAGAATTTCTTGAAAACCTGTTTTAGTGAAGAATTTCTTGAAAACCGGTTTTAGTACTAAATTTACCAAAACCTGTTTTAGTACTACAATTCGAAAACCTGTTTTAGTACTAAATTTCTGAAACCCTGTTTTAGTACTACATTTCTGAAACCCTGTTTTAGTACTACATTTCTGAAACCCTGTTTTAGTACTAAATTTCGAAAACCTGTTTTAGTGAAGAATTTCTTGAAAACCTGTTTTAGTGAAGAATTTCTTGAAAACCTGTTTTAGTACTTCGAAATTTCTGTTGTAAAACCGGTTTTCCTTCCGGTTTTCCTACCAGCTTTCCTTCCGGTTTTCCTTCCGGTTTTCCTACCAGCTTTCCTTCCGGTTTTCATTTTTCTTCGAATTTCTGTTGTAAAACCGGTTTTCCTTCCGGTTTTCCTTCCGGTTTTCCTACCAGCTTTCCTTCCGGTTTTCCTTCCGGTTTTCCTACCAGCTTTCCTTCCGGTTTTCCTACCAGCTTTCCTTCCGGTTTTCATTTTTTTTCGAATTTCTGTTGTAAAACCGGTTTTCCTTCCGGTTTTCCTACCAGCTTTCCTTCCGGTTTTCCTACCAGCTTTCCTTCCGGTTTTCATTTTTTTTCGAATTTCTGTTGTAAAACCGGTTTTCCTTCCGGTTTTCATTTTTCTTTGAATTTCTGTGAAAACCGGTTTTTCAAAGGATTTCATGAAAACCTGATTTAGTGAAGAATTTCTTGAAAACCTGTTTTAGTGAAGAATTTCTTGAAAACCTGATTTAGTGAAGAATTTCTTGAAAACCTGTTTTAGTGAAGAATTTCTTGAAAACCTGTTTTAGTACTAAATTTCTGAAACCCTGTTTTAGTACTACAATTCGAAAACCTGTTTTAGTACTACAATTCGAAAACCTGTTTTAGTACTACAATTCGAAAACCTGTTTTAGTACTACATTTCTGAAACCCTGTTTTAGTACTACATTTCTGAAACCCTGTTTTAGTACTAAATTACTGAAACCCTGTTTTAGTACTAAATTTCTGAAACCCTGTTTTAGTACTACAATTCGAAAACCTGTTTTAGTACTTCAATTCGAAAACCTGTTTGAGTACTAAATGTCAACTGTTATACCTAATGAGTTTGTTGAGACGGTGTTAGATTTTTTAATGGGTGAACAACCAAGTTGGGAGGAAATACGTCGTCATGATAATCACATTTGTATGTGTTGTACCAGTTCGTTTCCATGTGGAGTGGTTATTTTTGAGGAAAAACAAGTCAATGTGGAAATATTTAAGACAATTATGACACAACACAACAGTTTTCAACTTGAAATTAAGCAACTCAAATCTGAGAACAAAGAGCTCAAATCTGCTAATAATTTCAGTTTGTCTGCCATGGAAAGTCTTCAATCTGAAGTTGATCGAATCAAATCTGAGAACAAAGAGCTCAAATCTGCTAATAATCTCATTTTGCCAAACATGGAAAGTCTTCAAAAAGACAATGATCATTTGCAGTCAAAGATTATCAATTTAACCAATGAGTTGGATATTTCTCACAAAGAGCTCATTGAAACCATCCTCGAAACCCAAGTTAAAGAACTTGTTTTGCAACAACAACTTTCTAAGCTCAATCGTGAATTGCAAAACAAGTCCATTTCTTCAAAGAAGAATAAGCAAACATGTCTGAAGTTAATCCATCAACTTCAAGCTCATTCCTTGTCATTGGAAACTCAACTTTCAACCAAGTCAAATCAAGTGAGTTCTCTTTCGACTCGTGCTCCAGAATCACCTCTTCCCAACCAAACCACTCCATCTCCAACTAAAACAAAATCCATTCCTTCAAATGCCCAACCAAACCACAATCACCCAAAATTATCAACCAATACCAAGCAACACCCTTCCTCCAAAATCAAAACAAATCTTCATAACACCAAACCATCTCACCAAAACAATAAACAACCACAACCATCTTCCAAACCAGCTCATACCACTCCCAAATTCTCAAAAGAACCTCACTTCACCAACACAAAAACTCTTCCACATAAACCTCATCCTACTCTCAAACAAATAAACCCATATTACACACCTCGCAAGACCAGACCTCCCCTCAAGCCTATAAACAGCCATTGCCAGATATTCAAGGATTCCACCACCGGAATCATTCGTTATAGAGATCAATATGATTGGTTCTCTCATACTAAACCCAAACCAAAACCTAAAAGCACTCCCATTAAATACTCTCTCTCTCTGAGCTGTTTAAGTTGGCACCACGAGTCATTCACCCTCGTTTGCAAAAAGTGTTTTACTATGCACAACCTTCTACTTCTCTCTTTAAATATCCAGTTGGACCCACCCTTACATGGGTTCCAACGTCTGGATCCAAGTAGGTGGTTGTGATTTGGCTTGTACACACATCAGTGTACAACCCGTTCAAAACATGTGTAATTGAGACGTTACTTCATAGTTATACCTTTCATTTACCGTTATTGTCATCAATCATTGTGCATGATGAACACGTTACATGGGTTCATCATGAGGGGGCGAAAAGCGTCAGAGATTGATTATCCTTTTGAGGGGGAGCACATTGCCTTGTCTAATTCTTTGCTCCAAAAATTATGCCCGGGTTGAGGGGGAGCTAAAAGGAAAATTAGTCTTGGATCTTTTAGTATGTTTTTATTGTATATTTTGAAAGGAGTGATTGAATGAGGGGGGCAAGATTTAGAGAAGATTTCGCTCATACGACAAGTTGAAGGGGAGCTAAAGCGACAAACCATTTTCTGGATTAATTATCTGTTATTGAGAAACTTGTGTGTTTGAGGGGGAGCAAGAGACAGACAATCAACGACTATAATGTAAGAACCAAGTCAAGTTCTACACTCAACACTAAGCCAAGCTTCCGCACTTCATTCCAAGCTTCCGCTTTCCACAAGAAACCCAAGTCTTCGCCTTCGCTTTCACAGAATGCTTGAGAATTCAAAAAAATCAAAGTTGCTCGAAGACGATGAAGATAAAGAGAAAGCTACAAAGTCTACTCAACATTGAAGATTTTCAACAAATGGGCTCATCACATTTATTTAAAGATCCATATCATAGAACCCCAACCGACCATCTGATCCGAAATTTCATTTCATTCCCAAGCGCCTCTGGAAAGAGAAGTTCAGTGAATACAAGAAAAGGCCTTCAATGATCAAAGGACTCATCAAGACAAACCCGAATCGTCAACCAAGAAAAGAAACAGAAGACAAAGAAAAAAGAAAAGGACTAGACGATGAACCTTCACAAAACCGCACTAAAGGGGGAGATTGTTAGCTTTAATTATTTAGTTAGTGCGTGTTTTGTAATTATGTAATAGAATAGTCCTTGTTTAAATGTATTAAGTATGGAAGGATTTTGTTGTAATTAGATAAGGACTTATTTGTAATTAAGGAGGGGGTTTAGAGCAAATGTTGTGCCTATATAAACCTCTCTCCACATCCATTGTAAGTGAACCACTTCTAATAATATTTCCATACTTTTCCCATCTTCTCTCTACTTTCTCTCTCACACACTTAAGCCTTATTATCATATATCACGATTTAGCATTGTTTTCAATAATCACATTTATCTTTCAATGCATAGTGCTGGTTATACTGTGTCTATGTGTACGAATTTGTGTGATATTTTATTTTTTTTTTTTTTGATCTTTTTTAAGATGGAAATTGTTTCTATGAATGACTTTGTCAACTATGTTAACTCTGGTTTCTGTAATTTAATAGTCAAACATATAAAAAGAAAAACGGACCAGAAAATATAGATAACGTTCGAGTAGTATAAGTTGATGAATGTGACCCAATTAAAAGATCGTGGTTTTTTTTCTTTTTTCTTTTTAATTTTCATGAAGCAAATATGCATATGAACTAGGATGGCCACGCGTAGAGATGAACATTTTATGTCGTAAAAGAATATCAATATAGTTGAAAATGTATACTATTATGGTTAATTTTTTGAATCTGAAAATTGATAGTGTTAGAATTCATGTATTCTAGTATACACAACTAACACTAATATGTACTTATCTTTTATTTAAACATTATTGTTTTAAAAATACATACAATATGATATATAGTCTATGTAAGTATTTATATTATATATCAGTTAATTAGGGGTTGGGTATTGTAAAACAAGTATTAAAGTAAAACAAATAGGACAAGATCTTGACCCTTAGATCGTGGTTAAATTGATGCACGAAGATTCACGAAGCAATTGATGCACAATGATTTCATGATGCACGGTGATTTTCAGTAAAGAAAAACCTTTGTTTTATTTGTTTTACTTTAATACTTGTTTTATTTTACCTAAAACCTAATTATAAAACTATAAAAGATAAATTTTGAAATTATTTTTTAATACATATGTGTATGCGTGTCATAACTTGACGTTGATTATAAGCATATTGCTTTCCCTTAAGCAGTTATTGTTAGTATATGATCACGTAAAATGAACGTATGTCCAGAAATGATTTAAGCCTACGGGGTCACACGTCTCGACACAAATGTATTTAATATTAATTAATATATTGAATGTATTTAATTAATATGATCACGATTTCAATTAACGAGTGGTCGTTAAAACTAACGGTTACTAGCTAACGGCGTTAGTTAAGGAGGACTTAATTTGTAATTAGGAGATTCTAGAAGTTTCCTAATTATAATTAGGGGGCCGGTTTTATTAATGGATTTTAATCCATTGATTTAGATTGTTTTTCAATATAATATCTAATCCTAGTTTATGTCAAATACGAAAAAGGGTTTTTAGAGATATTATAAAAAGGAAAAACCAAAAACCCTCTCCAACTCTTCTCCTCTTTTCCTCCTTGTTTCGGCCGAAGTCCCAAAGCAACACAAAGGGATTTTCGGTTTTCTAGTTGTTTGACAAACCAAAGAGAAAAAGCCAAGGTTATGCGGTTCGTGATCAAGTACTAGCATACGTACATCCGCGTGTCGTGTGTGCGAACGTAGAGGGATTTATTTCAAATCCTTATAAAGTTTCTTACTTTATTTTTCTTCAATCAAAGGTACATGTATTCTACTCTTGGTTAATTAATTAATTACATAGATTAATTTTCCGCTGCGTGCTTTGTGATTTAATTTGATAATTGTTATATAACCCAACAGTGGTATCACGAGCCTACTATGTGATGATTAATTACCAAAAAGATCAAAATTTGAGGGGGTTAGGGTTTTATATTTTTAGAATTTTATGTAATTCTTTTGATTATTTTATTAATTAATTTGTTTAATTGTAATAAAATAATGAAAAAAAATATATATAATTTATTTTTTATTTTCGAAATCAGATCTGAAATAAAAAAAAAAAATAAAAAATTTTTTTTACCCTAATTCCAAGTTTTGATCTTTAAGCATTATTATATGATAATTGCATGCGTTTATGATGTACCTTTTAATTATTTAATTGTTAAAAAGAAGTAAAAATCATGAATTTTTCATGCAAATTATTCATGATTATTACTTAGATATATTGATATAAAATCTTGATCATTAGGGTTAATTATGCTAGATAATTGAATAATTAATTGTGTGACAATGTGATTATGTTTTGTGAAAGTTCCTGTTTGACACCAGTTCACTAAAAAAATCATAACTAATCAACCGTAAGGAGTTAGAAGTTGAAATCTTTACAGTAGATGCTTGACTCATAGGGCTACAACTTTCATGTTTTGTGCTAATCCCAGTTCGGCCTTCTTCAGGGCCAGATTTGGTCGTGAAGCTGCTGGATTTTCCAGATCAGCATCCTTTTTTTATATGGTAGATAATTTGTTATAGAAATTTTGGCTTACGCAATCAAGGCAACTTGATGTATGTGGTCTCTTTTCCATATGAAAGAGGAGCCAATCTTATACCATAGTGACCAAATTAGGTTGATTACCTTAATTGTTAAGTTGTAAATTTAGTAAGTTTAATTTTTGCCTTTTTTATGAAAATTGTGTGCAAAATTGTTTTTGGAAAAATAAACTTGACTAAATATATCGAAATAAGATTTTGTTTATAAAATTGGTGCCCTAAAATCAAAAGATACACCGGCTCACCCATTTGAACAAACTCTAAGAGAGGTATAAGTCGGAGTGCGCTAGCCTCCTAAAAGGGCGGGTTTTTAAATCGCGTTTATCGCATACCTTTGCCCTTGCGCTTCTTTGTGCGTTCAAATGGAGCTACCGAGCTCTTTTGTATTTAAAGGCAATAAAAATGAGTTTTATAAACATATTATATTTAGAAGATATGCATGAATCTTCAAACATAACTTTTTGATCACACATCAAATTGATTGACCCAATAAACTTAAGTCATTGCCATCCAACTCGTAAAGGACACTTGTGGCTGTTGTTTTACTCACTGGTACACAGTGGTGAAATGGCAGTTGCATGGCAAATCCCACTCACTGGTACACAGTGGTGGACAAATTTGCGCGTTCTTGGTTGGACGACTTAAAGCGAGTTAAGCGGTGAGACCTTAACCCGTGGCAAAAGATGGGACAAAACATGACTACAAATCGCTTGATGAATCAAGTGTGATTTGTAGGTCCCATTCTTACTAGGAATTGCACATGTAATGCAATTACTGCTCGTCACTTACCTTTGAGTGCAATCATTTCTAGCAGATCAACTGATGAAATGACTGTATGTCAATTGGATCCTAGCCTTAATGAAATTAATTGTTTATTTGATAAACATTGGGTAATTGATTTCTTAAGGATTTATTATCGAAAATACTGATTTTTGAACTTAATCTGTTTTGTAGATGGCAATGAATCCTTTCACAAACACCAATGCTTTTCGGCAAATGTTTGAAAGAGAAAAGCTTAATGGATCAAATTTCAATGACTGGTATCGTCAACTGAGAATTGTTCTAAGAGTTGAGGAACGCATGGATGTCATTGAAAGGCAATGGCCAACCGAACCAAGTGCTAAATCCACAGCAGCTGAAAAAGCTGAATATAGGATTCAGTACACCAGATTCAATGAAGTTTGTTGTTTGATGCTTGCGAGCATGTCTCCCGAGCTTCAAAAACAATTCGAGCTCTACACTCCATATGATATGATCACAAAACTTAAATCCTTGTATGAAAAACAAGCTGGAGTGGAACTGTTCGACTTAGTCGTGGAACTCCATGACATGAAACTTGAATCTGGAAAATCGGTTAGCAGTCATGTGCTCAAGATGAAGAGCATTTTTGAAAATTGGATTCGATGGAGTACGCTTATCATAAAGAGGTAAAAGTTGGCATGATTCTCAAATCCCTTACGAAGGAATATGAGGATTTTGTGCAAAACTATACCATGCACTCTATGAAAAAAAGCGTCAATGAACTTCATGCTATGCTCATTGAATATGAGAAGACGATTCCAAAGAAGGCTCAATGACCCAAATGTCCTTATGATAAAGGGGGTCGGATCCAGAAAGCTAAGAAATCGCACCAAGCTAAAGGCAAGTTTGATGGTAAAGGCAAGGGTAAGCAAGCTGCTAATCCCCCTAAACCAAAGAAAACCCCTCCGGCTAAGAAAGAGCATCCGGCTAAAGACCAGACCTGTCATCATTGTAATGAAGTCGGGCACTGGAAGAGGAACTGTCCCAAGTATCTTGCCTAGTTGAATGTGAAGAAGAAGCAAGCTAGCGTTGCTAGTACTTCAGGTATCTTCACCATTGAATTATTTTCCTTTACTAAGCGTAAATCATGGGTTTATGACACTGGCTGTGGAACTCATATCTGTAATGAATTACAGGCACTTAGGAAAAGGAGGAAGCTGAAGCCCGGAGCTTTGCAGCTGTTCGTGGGCAATGGTCTACCAGCACCTGTTGAAGCTATTGGAGAATATCATTTAGTTCTTCTTTCCGGTTTAATTATTGTTTTAGACAATTGTCATTATGCACCTTCTATTACTAGAGGTGTAGTTTCAGTTTCTTTGTTGAAAGACAACGGATTCATTAATGTTTTTAATGATTATGGTATTTCAGTTTCTAAAATAATGTTCATTATTTTGATGCTATTGCTTGTGATGGTATTTATGAAATTGATATGCGTGGTTGTGATTCAAATAATTCAATGTATAATGTTAGCAAAAGAGCCAAGACTAACTTGGACTCTACTTATCTGTGGCACTGTCGTCTTGGACACATTGGCAAAAATCGCATTGA
>CM067173.1:130737796-130786070 GCA_034093135.1 Erigeron breviscapus
ACCCCGTTTCTCTTCTCTAGCCAATTTACAATCGTTACACATTTAAACACCGATCAAAACATATTATCGACCCGAATATAACACATTGTCATTTAATTCACCAAAACGACTCAAATAATTCATTAACTTAAATTGTTAGTCATATTACACGAAAAGTCAACGGGTCAAAATTCACGGATGTTACACAACTTGACTAGTCAAGTTGGGATAACTTTAAGGAATCCTTTCCCGATGTTTTGTGTGTGTACTCTGTTGTGAAGTTGCAAGTGATGGTTTGTGGATGTGTTGTGGGACTTGTGGCCACAACCTTAGTTGGGGAGTATTATCATTAGGACTAATGAGTGTGGGTCACCCATATAAATAAGTTTATTTTGTAAAAAACGCTATCTTTTAATATTTTTGTATCAAATTATTTAATGATATAGCTAACTAATGGACCCGAGTTTAACCCGGGTTATTTAATAAAAATGTTGCACACAAAATATATAATTATGTTATTTGATACGTTCTAATTTGATACGGAAAATGTATAAAGAGAGAGTTGTACCAAAATGGTTAGGCTAATACAAAGCTTATGTTTTAGTTACTATTTATAGAACACAAATTAAAAATAATTAAATATAAATATAAATAAAAAAATTTCCAAAAAATGATCGACCACATTGAAGAGCATATTGACAACATTTTGGATGTTATAATAAATATTTTTTGTTATTAATATTTATAATTTAATATAAAGATAGTAGGTCAACTAACACAATAATTTATAAAATAAAATTACATATTACATTAAAAAAAAAGACATTTCCAAATATATTATATAAGAAAAATTTTATTTTGTTTGCAATAAAAGATTAAGAACTTTAAATAAGTATTTAGTGAGCTATTTTTAATTAAAAATATTTATGACATCATAATTAAAATAAAGTTTTTTCAAAGAAATAAGTTTTGTCTACTTTGTAAATGTGCCATTTTAATTTCATTATTGTAAATATTAAAGACACATAATATATATTTATTATACAAGCTAGATTAATAACTTTTGTCCACTTAGTAACTTATGGTGAAAGAATAGAAGGACAATTGCATAATAAGCTGACTCAAACCCAAGCTGACCCAACCCAACCCTAAGCTGACCCAACCCAACCCTAAGCTGACCCAAACCCAAGCTGACCCAACCCAACCCTAAGCTGACCCAAACCCAAGCTGACCCAACCCAACCCTAAGCTGACCCAAACCCAAGCTGACCCAACCCAACCCTAAGCTGACCCAAACCCAAGCTGACCCAACCCAACCCTAAGCTGACCCAAACCCAAGCTGACCCAACCCAACCCTAAGCTGACCCAAACCCAAGCTGACCCAACCCAACCCTAAGCTGACCCAACCCAACCCTAAGCTGACCCAACCCAACCCTAAGCTGACCCAAACCCAAGCTGACTACAATCTTTCTTTATTTATTATAAAGATAGGAGTAATAAATTTGTATATTAATTTTTACACAAATACAACAAATAAATATTAAAACAAATAAAGTAAGATTTTGATCATAATATATAACTGATTATCCATTACATGCTGGCAATAGCTATATCTACTAGCTAGTGAAACGCATGAAAAAAAATGGGACACAAAAACTAAAGTCAAATGTACGCACTATAAAATGTAAACACAATTATATATGTGAGGAAAAAGTTTTATCAACGTCGCCCATTCCGATCCTTCCCCAACTTTTCCTTTAATTCAATCATTTCTAAAAGAACTTGATTATAACGAAAATAAAAATCTAATTAAAAGCTATGTACCCTCATATTTTTTTTCTTCCAAATATAAAAATTTATATTCATACATTACTAATTAACCATATAAATATGGCCTAAACACTGTCATCTTCTTCTTCGGGGCATATATATATATAGGTATTAATTAGGTGATCGTTTTCGAACCTTTTCTTTGTTCAAGGTCCAAAATGTTTGCCTAGTTAGGTTTGTTGTGATCATTAGGCCACCAAATAAGTTTCTCTGCATTAAAATTTTCATGTCATCTATTCTTAAGTTGTTTTTTTAATTTAAGTAAAAGAGAAACTTTAACAAAGTTGAAAGGTTAATCTTATGTTATCAAGTCGTCTTTTTTTTTTTTATGTGAAATGAGAATATGTAGTGTGTATTCAAAATCATGCAAAAAAAGATAAGTTATTTGCATATACATGTTTGTTTATTATGTATTCATCTTGATCTTTTTATATGATTTCTATGCAGTTTTGACACAAGTCTAAGGTGGTTTACTAATTTTTATAAGTTGAAACAGGGTAGGGATGATCTTTCTTTTTTTTTTTGTCATAATCAAATAAAGCTACAAAGAGAAGTTGAAAACATTGGAGAAGATGGCTGCATCAGTCGGCCGAGATGATCTTGCGAGTTCAATGAGTAGGCGAATGTCGTCGAGTAGAAGGAGTTGGGCTTCAGCTAGTATAAGAGAGGCTATTTCAGGAGGGTTAACAGCAGGTCATGATGCTTTTGAAAGAAGTGGTAAGGAGGAGGAGGATGATGAAGAGGAACTTAAATGGGCTGCTATTGAGAGACTTCCTACATATGATAGGTTACGAAAAGGAATTATGAAGCAAGTTCTTGATAATGGAGAAATCATTCATCAACAAATTGATATTACTAAACTTGGACCTCAAGATAAAAAGCAGCTTATGGAGAGAATACTAAAAGTTGTAGAAGAAGATAATGAAAAGTTTCTTATTAGAGTTAGAGCTAGAACCGATAGGTGAGTTAATTCAATTTACTGATACTTCTTGGGTGAAACTTTTTTTTTTTTAAAATCATTTTTCAAGTTATTTATGCATAATGATATTCGGGTTAAACAGGGTAGGGATTGAAATTTTTTTTTTTTTAAATCATTTTTCAAGTTATTTATGCATAATGATATTCGGGTTAAACAGGGTAGGGATTGACATTCCAAAGATTGAAGTTCGCTATGAGAATTTATTTGATGGAGATGTTTTTTTTTTTTTTTTTTTTTTTTTTTTTTCTTGGGTGAAACTTTTTTTTTTTTTAAATCATTTTTCAAGTTATTTATGCATAATGATATTCGGGTTAAACAGGGTAGGGATTGACATTCCAAAGATTGAAGTTCGCTATGAGAATTTATTTTTTTTTTTTAAATCATTTTTCAAGTTATTTATGCATAATGATATTCGGGTTAAACAGGGTAGGGATTGACATTCCAAAGATTGAAGTTCGCTATGAGAATTTTTTAAATCATTTTTCAAGTTATTTATGCATAATGATATTCGGGTTAAACAGGGTAGGGATTGACATTCCAAAGATTGAAGTTCGCTATGAGAATTTATTTTCTTGGGTGAAACTTTTTTTTTTTTTAAAATCATTTTTCAAGTTATTTATGCATAATGATATTCGGGTTAAACAGGGTAGGGATTGACATTCCAAAGATTTTCGCTATTTTTTTTTTTTAAATCATTTTTCAAGTTATTTATGCATAATGATATTCGGGTTAAACAGGGTAGGGATTGACTTTTTTTTTTTTAAATCATTTTTCAAGTTATTTATGCATAATGATATTCGGGTTAAACAGGGTAGGGATGATCTTTTTTTTTTTTTGTCATAATCAAATAAAGCTACAAAGAGAAGTTGAAAACATTGGAGAAGATGGCTGCATCAGTCGGCCGAGATGATCTTGCGAGTTCAATGAGTAGGCGAATGTCGTCGAGTAGAAGGAGTTGGGCTTCAGCTAGTATAAGAGAGGCTATTTCAGGAGGGTTAACAGCAGGTCATGATGCTTTTGAAAGAAGTGGTAAGGAGGAGGAGGATGATGAAGAGGAACTTAAATGGGCTGCTATTGAGAGACTTCCTACATATGATAGGTTACGAAAAGGAATTATGAAGCAAGTTCTTGATAATGGAGAAATCATTCATCAACAAATTGATATTACTAAACTTGGACCTCAAGATAAAAAGCAGCTTATGGAGAGAATACTAAAAGTTGTAGAAGAAGATAATGAAAAGTTTCTTATTAGAGTTAGAGCTAGAACCGATAGGTGAGTTAATTCAATTTACTGATACTTCTTGGGTGAAACTTTTTTTTTTTTAAAATCATTTTTCAAGTTATTTATGCATTATTTATCGTCGTCTTTTTTTTTTTTATGTGAAATGAGAATATGTAGTGTGTATTCAAAATCATGCAAAAAAAGATAAGTTATTCTGTATACAGATATGATTGATGAAACTTTCTAACCATTTAATTTTGGACCAATAAACATCAACAGGGATTTCTTCAACTCGTTAGGCTTGTTCCGTCCAAGAAAAGGGTTGCAAAAATCTTGCACGGCGTGAGTGGGATTGTGAGGCCATCCCGGTATGTTTAGCGCTATTTTTAACTTATGAGAAACATCATAGGTTGTGGAATGGGCCGGTCAGTAGGTTTGGGTAATGGTATGTATATATATATATACACACAGTGTCAAATATATATTTACGAAAATTATATCGTTTGAACATATGATTTAGAAGGTTGCATAAGATGATAAGAAAAAGACTTCAACCTGTTTCTTTTTGATTAAATATCATAATATTACTCATCTAACCGCAATCAACTGATTCATAGGAAATTGGTCAAAAATGAAACATCCAAGATCACTCGTAGAGTACTAATTCTTCTCTTTCAGGATGACACTACTTCTTGGACCCCCCAGGTTCTGGGAAAACTACATTGTTGAGAGCACTTTCCGGAGTAATAGATTCAGATTTAAGAATCACAGGAGACGTTACTTATTGTGGTCATCATATGTCAGAGTTTATTCCTCAGAGAACATGTGCTTATATTAGCCAACATGATCTCCACCATGGTGAGATGACTGTTAGAGAGACTTTTGATTTTGCTGGTCGTTGCCTAGGTGTAGGAACCCGATATGACCTCCTGGCAGAACTTTCACGGCGTGAGAAAGGGGAGGGGATCAAACCAGACCCAGAAATTGATGCTTTCATGAAAGCCACGGCATTGTCTAGTCAAGAATCCACTTTGGTTACAGACTATGTTCTAAAAGTTTGTCTTAAAACTTTAGCTTTTATTCCAATTTACATTAGTTTCTAAAGTTAATAAAGAATGTGAATCTAAATGTGAACAGATCCTTGGATTAGATATCTGTGCTGATATCCTGGTGGGTGATCAAATGAGGCGAGGAATATCCGGTGGACAAAAAAAACGTGTCACTACTGGTATGTTTAATTATTCCTTTAAATGGCTTATAAGATGAGTCAGTGTAGATGTAGTTGATCTTGTTTATTCTTGATATGTCAAGGGCCTGATAAGCCAAATGAACAATCTGTCTTAAAAGGAAATGGAGTCAAAGAGGCTTACAGTTGCCCAAAATGAATTGATAATACTTACTACCTCATATTGACCGTTCTGACAAAAATATGTTTTCATTTGTAACCCAACACACCCAACCCACCTGTTTTGCCACCTCTTACTCTTTGTGTTTTTTATAACTACAGGAGAAATGTTGGTTGGGCCTGCAAAAGTGTTCTTCATGGATGAAATTTCAACTGGTTTGGACAGTTCTACCACTTTTCAGATGATCAAATATATGAAACAAATGGTTCATATCATGGATGTGACCATGATCATATCGCTTCTTCAGCCCGCACCTGAAACCTTCGAACTATTTGATGATATAATTTTACTCTCTGAGGGTCAAATCGTCTACCAAGGCCCACGTGAAGACATTCTTGGCTTCTTTGATGGTGCAGGGTTCAGAATTCCAGAAAGAAAAGGAGTTGCTGACTTTTTGCAAGAAGTTACTTCAAAGAAAGACCAAGAACAATACTGGTTCAACAAAAACCAACCTTACCATTACGTTTCCGTACCTGAATTTTCTCAAATGTTTAGTCGGTTTCAAGCCGGTGAGCGTCTTTATCATGATCTTTCAATTCCTTACGACAAAACTAGTGTGCATCCAGCGGCTTTGGTGACTGAAAAGTACGGAATATCTAACATGGAGCTTCTTAAAGCAAACTTAGACCGAGAGTGGTTATTGATGAAACGAAACGGCTTTTTGTATATATTTAAGACCACTCAGATCACTATCATGTCAGTTATTGTTTTTACAGTATTCTTCAGAACTGAAATGCGTGTTGGTCGAATTGAAGATGGTGGGAAGTTCTTTGGTGCATTGTTCTTTAGTCTCTTGACTGTAATGTTTAACGGGGCTGCTGAGCTAGGGCTCACGGTTATGAGGCTCCCTGTGTTCTTTAAACAAAGGGATTCATTATTCTACCCTGCGTGGGCATTTGCAATCCCTATTTTGATTATGAAAATTCCTATATCAATCATGGAATCAGTAATTTGGATGGTTCTAACATATTACACTATTGGATTTGCTCCTTCTGCTAGTAGGTAAGTACTTGCAATTTTTATATATACTAACTAATATAGCAAAACTTGAATGAGTTTTAACATGATTCTAGTTTTGAATTTCATCAGGTTTTTCAAACAACTTTTGACTTATATCAGCTTACATCAAATGGCGTTGTCTCTTTTTCGTTTCATTTCTGCACTTGGAAGAACACAAGTCGTAGCAAATGCTATTGGGACCTTTTCATTGCTGCTTGTTTTTGTACTCGGCGGATTCATTGTTTCCAAATATCAATACTCTTTTTGTAGCATATACTAAAAACTTATAATATGAGTCTATTTGTAACATATTTTTTTTCTTACAGATGACATTGAGTCATGGATGATATGGGGCTATTATGTCTCCCCCATGATGTATGGACAAAATGCCATCGCGATTAATGAATTTCTAGATGCTAGATGGAGCGCTGTAAGCTGTTTTAATACTTGCAATCACTTATTCCATGTATTTTTTGCTTTGTGTCTCCACTTAATTTCCTTTACTTTCTTATGCCACAGCCCACGTAGGGAAAGCTCTTCTCAAGTCTAGGGGAATGTTCACCACTGAGTATATGTTTTGGGTTTGTGTCATTGCGCTTTTGGGCTTTTCTTTTCTGTTTAACCTCTTCTTTGTGTTAGCTCTGACATACTTGAATCGTAAGCTTATACATTCTGTTAATTTGTTTAAATCTTTATAAACAACAGATTTGTTGCATCTCATGTATAATTTTTGATCTAAACTCTAGCTCTGGGAGATTCAAAAAGTGTTCTTCCAACAGAGGATGAGCAAAATCAGAAGCATTTACAAAAAGAAACAGAAATGGCAGCAAGAAACAGCAATAAGAAAGGAATGGTGCTTCCGTTTCAGCCACTGTCACTTGCATTTGATCATGTCAATTACTATGTAGACATGCCTTTTGTAAGTCCCAGATATACCAAGGTTAAAACTTGATTTTCTAATAATCTGAAAAAGAATGACATACAAATTTATCAGGAAATGAAAGCACACGGAATAGAAGAGTCTCGTCTACAATTACTACAAGATGTCAGTGGTGCATTCCGACCAGGTGTACTTACAGCACTGGTTGGTGTTAGTGGGGCCGGGAAGACCACACTAATGGATGTGTTAGCTGGAAGAAAGACTGGAGGGTACATTGATGGAAGTATTAGTATCTCAGGTTATCCTAAAAAGCAAGAAAATTTTGCTCGTGTGAGTGGTTACTGTGAACAAAATGACATCCATTCTCCCAATGTCACAGTTTTTGAATCACTTGTGTACTCTGCCTGGTTGCGCCTTTCTCCAGATACAACTAAACAAACATGCCAGGTAAAAAGTGTAAAGTTTTCTAGTTTTTAAAACTTTGATAGCTACTAAGGTGGCAATTTCAACCCATTGACCTTTCAATAGATTAATTCGGGTGTTGTTTTATCCTAATGCACCTAGCCTCTTAAATAGATAGAAAAATCAGAAGAGGTAAATGTTTTGGGGTCAATTAACCCCAAGCGGCCCGTTTCAATTTTACCAAATGTTTCTTTCCCACCTAGACCATCTCGCAACCTTATTAGAGTAACATAACAACAAACGCTTCATTTTTGTGGTTCAGATGTTTGTGGAGGAAGTCATGGATCTGGTAGAATTGAACTTATTAAGGAATGCACTAGTCGGCCTTCCAGGAGTAGATGGTCTCTCTACTGAGCAGAGAAAGAGACTTACAATAGCAGTAGAGTTGGTTGCGAATCCTTCAATTATCTTCATGGATGAACCCACATCAGGACTTGATGCAAGAGCTGCAGCTATTGTCACGCGTACTGTTAGAAATACAGTTGACACTGGTAGAACTGTTGTATGCACGATTCACCAACCAAGCATCGATATTTTTGAAGCTTTTGAAGAGGCAAGTTATCTCAAACTTACTTCGTTTAGTCGATTCAAAGTTCATCAAAACTTACTTATTACTTTCATGCAGCTAATGTTGATGAAAAGGGGTGGGAGGGTCACATACAATGGACCTCTTGGGCACCATTCTCACCTGCTTATAGAATATTTTGAAGTAAGTACATTCTAGTTTCAAGCTCCCATTTCAACAATGCGTAGAATCTAACATATAAAACAACTTTCTCAGTCTATTCCAGGGGTTAACAAAATAAAAGAAGGTCAAAACCCGGCTACATGGATGCTGGATGTTAGTTCTTCTGCAGTTGAATCTCAACTAGGTGTTGATTTTGCGGACATCTATACCAACTCATCTCTGTATAAGTATGAATCTCCCCTAACTAAATTACTTCGGTAGTTTTTTTTCTTCAAAGCCAATTATGTGTGCTTGCTTACAGGAGGAACCAGGAGCTCATTAAAGAGCTCAGTACACCCGCACCAGGGTCTCGGGATCTTTACTTCCCTACTAAATACTCTCAATTGTTTTGGACACAATGCTTAGCTTGCTTATGGAAACAACACTGGTCTTACTGGAGGCATCCACAGTACAATGTTGTTCGGTTCTTGATGACTATAGTGATTGGCATTATCTTTGGGGTGATTTTCTGGGATAAGGGCCAAAAAACGTAAGTATTTAACAAGTCTTTTTCATCTTTTGGCGAGTAATTCTTAAAGATTTAGCGTTGATTTGACAGGGACCAACAACAAGATGTGATGAATTTGATGGGAGCTATGTACGCCGCTGTCCTGTTTCTTGGCGGAACAAGCACTTCGGCTGTGCAGACTGTAGTGTCTGTAGAACGAACAGTTTTCTATCGTGAAAAAGCAGCAGGGATGTATTCAGCAATACCGTACGCATTTGCTCAAGTATGCGAAATCTTCTTAACTTCTATTTCTGTCATATTTACTACTGTAGAAAACTAAAGATAGATCAAATTTTTCTTACAGGTAGCTACTGAGGTTGCCTATATATGCATCCAAACATTAATCTATAGTCTACTTATTTACTCAATGATGGGGTTCCATTGGTCTGCTGACAAGTTCTTCTGGTTCTACTACTACATGTTCATGTCCTTTGTCTACTTCACATTATTATATGGGATGATGCTTGTAGCCCTTACACCAAATTACGCAGTAGCAGCCATTACAATGTCATTCTTCCTTAATTTCTGGAACCTGTTCTCCGGTTTCATGATCACTAGAACGGTACACCATCTTATAATACTAATCTATTAGTAATTTAGTATCATTCATCTATATATGGACTATAAATATAAAATAAACTTATATTTGCAGCAAATCCCAATATGGTGGAGGTGGTACTACTGGGGTTCACCGGTTGCATGGACACTGTACGGCCTAATCACGTCCCAGCTTGGTCAAAATGAAAGCCTTGTAGTGATACCAGGCCAGGATTCCATTACAGTTAAGGAATACATAAAAGATTTCTTTGGATTTGAGTACGATTTTCTTGGGTACGTAGCTTTGGCTCATGTTGGTTGGGCTGTTCTCTTCTGTTTCGTCTTTGCTTATGGCATCAAGTTTCTAAACTTCCAAAAAAGATAGATAAATCATCCAAATCCGGCAAATGTATATAACAGATTTGCATACAAAGTGTATATAACTTATAGTTTTAACCATTTAAACGTTTACTTTCCGGCTGCATGCCACTATTGTTTCTGAATTTATAACTAACTTACATCTATTTTGTTTAATCTAAACCATGTAAGAATAGTTACATATCCAAGTTCGTATTTCCTTATTAATATTTACGAGGCAAAGTACCCGCGCGATGCAGCGGTTTAGTAGCGACGGGTGGTGGCGGGCGGTGGTGACGGGTGGCGGTGTAATGACAACGGCGGAGGTGGCGGTGGTGACGGGTGGTGGTGGTGACGGGTGGCGGTGTAATGACAACGGCGGAGGTGGCGGTGGTGACGGGTGGTGGTGGTGACGGGTGGTGGTGGTGACGGGTGGTGGTGGTGGTGGTGGTGGAGGTGGTGACGGGTGGTGGTGGTGGTGGTGGTGGTGGTGGTGGCGAGTATAGTGTAGGTTATATTGATATGGTGTACATTCTTGAATGTTGAAATGTTGAAAGTTGAAAAGTAAATTTGCTTTATAATATACGAGAGAAAGTACCCGCGCGTTGCGGCGGTGAGGTGGTGGAGGTGATAGGTCATAGAAGGTGATATGTCATACAGTGTGATAGCCAAATGCCTTAGCCGTACGCAGGCGGTACCAGGAAAAAATTCCGGAGGGGCAAAATTAAAGAATCCGTGAAAATTTTTTAAAAGGGGCAAAATGTTAAAAACCTATAGAAAAATTTTAAAAATCTATGAAAAATTTAAAAATACATGACAAAATTCAAATTTTGAGGGGGGCATTTGCCCCCTTTGCCCCCCTTCCTTAGTACCGCCCCTGGTGTACGGGCTCCGCCCTCGGATTTAAAAATTCGTCGAAAGTATATCGAATGACATCTCTAATGAAAGAGCATGAAATTTTAAGAACACCCATATAATTTTTATAATTTATCGATGTACGGTTTTTGAGATAAAAGATTTTGAATGAATTAGATGAATAAAATGATTTATGAGAGAGAGAAAAATGAGTGGTTGAGATTGAGGAGAGAAAGAGAGAAAAATGAGTGGTTGAGATTTCTTCTAAGGGTATTTTGGGGTATATAGATGTATTGTACATTATGCATTAGTAGGTGTACATTGTTGAAAGTTGAAAATTAAAACCCTATTTGCTTTATAATATAGTACGAGAACGGTACTCGCGCGTTGCGGCGGTGATGTAGGTGATGGCGGTGATGGAATGGCGGCGGCGGCGGTGGCGGTGATGGGGTGATCTACCTGACGGGCTCCGCCGTTAGCCGTACGGGCTCCGCCCCTCGGATTTAAAAATTCGTCGAAAGTATATCGAATGACCACTCTAATGAAAGAGCATGAAATTTTAAGAACACCCATATAATTTTTATAATTTATCGATGTACGGTTTTTGAGATAAAATATTTTGAATGAATTAGAAGAATAAAATGATTTATGGAAGAGAGAGAGAAAAAAATGATTGGTTGAGATTTGAGGAGAGAGAAAGGGTATTATAGTTATTTTAGGTAAATATATAATAGATAGGAGGGGCATTTGGAGAAGTAAATATTGAAACTTAAAATCAATATTGAAATTTTAAGTTTAATATTGAAAATCAAACATGAATTTGCTTTATAATACAGTATAGTATAGATAGATATTATAGATTATAGATATAGTGGTTAAAAATTTTACAAAAATACATAAAAGTTTAATATGTCAATAATTTGCATAAATTAATAAAAGTGCTAATGGTTTTTAAAGTTATCCAACTATCCTCAAATCATTAAAGTTTAATCAGTCACAACACGCAGCTTGCATACGTATGTGTCTGTGAGTATCTCGCCCCTTTCGAAATGGATTCGCCGGAAAATTAGAGTTTGGGTAAAACGGAGTGCACACAACTTGCATAAAAATGTGTGAAAGATTAAAATAAAATATTATACGAAAAAATTAAGTTAAAAATATTCTTGGGTACATTATTTAGACAAAGGAAACGAATGGTGCTTGTTTTATTTTCCAAAACGCATTGTGTAACTTTGTAGTAGCTAGTTTCTTACTAGCATTCTTTTATTTAAATTTTTAGTTCAACACAATCAAGAAGGAAAGAAACAAATATAAAAAGTCATTATTGAAAATTCTATCATTGTTATTATTGTTATCTTTGTTATTATTGTTGTATTTTATAATTATTCAAACAACAAATTAAACTTAATGTTATTTAAAATTAAACATTACAACTAAATTAAAAACATTACTTAATGAAAAGAGAAACACATCAAAAACTACTTAGACATTACAAACTAATTAAACCATTTGATATTGTCGTTGCGCCGATTTGTTCAAGTTGTTCAATGTGAAAACCGCACTGTCAAGCTGTTCAATTGTCACTCAAGAGCAGAACATTATCTTGCTTGTAAAGTAGAAATTTGTTCTCGGCACCATTTCTTTTTGCATTTAGCTTTTGCATAAATGCCACCAGTTCCTCTTGAAACATTAAAATAAAATATTATAAGAAAAAATTAAGTTAAAAATATTCTTGGGTACATTATTTAGACAAAGGAAACGAATGGTGCTTGTTTTATTTTCCAAAACGCATATGGAGGTGAAAAAAAAAAAAAAAAAAAAAAAAAAAAAAAAAAAAAAAAAAAAAAAAAAAAAAAAAAAAAAAAAAAAAAAAAAAAAAAAAAAAAAAAAAAAAAAAAAAAACAATTATTACTAAGTGACAAATGGCATAAGTCTCTCACTTCTTGTAAGGCCTTATATAATAGGAACCTCATTCACACCTCTTCCACAACTTTTATTTATTTTATTTTATAATTATTCAAACAACAAATTAAACTTAATGTTATTTAAAATTAAACATTACAACTAAATTAAAAACATTACTTAATGAAAAGAGAAACACATCAAAAACTACTTAGACATTACAAACTAATTAAACCATTTGATATTGTCGTTGCGCCGATTTGTTCAAGTTGTTCAATGTGAAAACCGCACTGTCAAGCTGTTCAATTGTCACTCAAGAGCAGAACATTCTCTTGCTTGTAAAGTAGAAATTTGTTCTCGGCACCATTTCTTTTTGCATTTAGCTTTTGCATAACTGCCACCAGTTCCTCTTGAAACATTACGTGGTCTAGGATATCTGCCATCATACTGTCCTCCACCTGATCGACAGTCAATGGTGGTTTTGGGAAAGTGATATTTGATGAAGAAGCCATTTGGACAATAGAATTATATATGGATAAAGTACAGGCCCGTCCCGCGGATTTTCAGTACCCTGCCCGATAACATAATTGGGGCCCGCTAAACACCGAATAAATTCATAAATGATAATAGGAAAGTAAGTATATGTAAATGTTCCAAATAATATTTTAAAAAAGTATATTAACAAAATTTATTTTTAAGATACTAAAACTATATATAAGTTGTTTTAACTAATAAATTATACAATTATTTGAAATTAACAAACACTAAAAATGAAAAACTTAATTAAAGTTAACAAATTATATGAAAGTAATAGAATTTAATGGTATAATTACTTGAAAATGAAACCAATCAGAAAAAAGTATTTGATCAACTTTGAATTACATAAATAAATTAATACCTTGCATGCGGTATATCAATGTAAAAGTACCAATTAATATTCCTATCGTGTGGGAGCATGGAGACTATAAGTTACTATGTCACAGACTAAATTATAATATGAATCTACACGTTATATAATTGGTGCCCCTATATTTTGTGTGCACTGTTATATTGAGCCGGCTGCACATGTTAAGGGACGGGCCTGATAAAATTATATATATATATATTTGATATGAAATGTTTGTTTTTTGGGTCTGGAATGTTTGATGAAGAAGACAATATATATAGATAGAGTGAATGACGCTCCTGAAACGTTCAAATTCGAATTTATTTACATAACTAGTCCATTTAACGTTCAAATTTCAATTATTTACATATTCAGTCCCTCAAACGGCCAAAAATTCAAATAAATTACAACTTTAGCCCCTAAACGGCTAACATTGATTTCACTATATAAACACGATTCCAGGGACATCCCAAATTCATTTCACATTCCCATTTCACAATCAAATTTCAATTTCCATTTCACCCTTATGGCGTCGTCATCAAACATCGTTCACCGACCTCGCATGACTGTGGATGAGATGAAGACACTAATCATGGCTGATATACAAGAAGACACCCTCCTTCAAACAGAAATCGATCTCCGGGATTATGGGATGTTTACGGGAGAAAAGGCGACGTTGCGAGGTAATGATGCAATTAATACAGGCGCCAAACCGTAAGATTTCGAAGCATGAAGGCTAATATGCCTATTTTCTGCAGGATGAGATTAAGAGGGTCAAGCCCGCAATCAAGGATGTTTTTGATGTCGGTCATACGTTGGGGGACTGGTGCACTTGGGCCGAATCGTACCATGATAATTGCGGTGAAGACAAACCATCGACGAAGTCAGATTGCCGAAACATGACCAACGGTGGCTCGACCTAAACGCTCACCATGGCATATGAAGTATGTCACTAGAGGATCGTCATGAGTAGTTATTAACCGTAATGTGTTTTAATTATGTAATGTGTTTTTATTATGTAATGTGTTTTTAATTATGTAATGTGTTTTTATTATGTAATGTGTTTTTATTATGTAATGTGTTTTTATTATGTAATGTGTTTTGTTAAATATGGGTTGTAAAGTATTGTTTAAAGATAGAAAAATTTTAAAAAAAATAAAATAAGCAAGATACTCTCTCTCTCTCTCCCACGCTCCTCTCTCTCTTTCTCGTCCGGCCCTTTCGACCCATCGAAGGACCGACGACAAGCCTCATCGACGAGGCACTAACAATAGTGTCACCGTCGACGACCCCATCGATGGGGTTTCGACGGGCATATTGTATCCGGCCTAAGTAGTCTCACTCCTTTAATTTTAAGATGCTATCTACTTGGTGACATGACACCACATGGTGTAAGTCCTCCCAAGTCGAATAACCTCACTCCTCTTAGCCTAAAAACTAATATTTTTCCTTCCACAAAATATGTGTATATTAATACCCTGTGCAAAACTCTAGTATATATTATCCAATATTATTTTTTTGTTTTTGTGAAGAGTAAAAATCAAGACAAGAATTTTTTAGGCAGGGGTGGCACCGTCCTCTCTGGCTGCACCAGGGATTATAATTGAATTTTGTCATTTTAAGTCTTAATGACCTCCATCCTTAACACTCACTCATCCTAATTAATCTGATACATACCATTATATCTTTATTTTCGTACCATTATATTATTAGTATACTACTAGAGGCTAAACTAGACAACGGGCTAGCTCTTAATTATAGTGGAACTAATATATTTAATTTCACCATCTTCGATCTTCGTTAAAAAAATTAATAACTTAAGATATACCTAATCTAATCTGTAAAAGAATTAAATCAAGATTTTATCAAGTCAAAAATTCAATTTAGGCACAATTTTTATGAATTTCGATAACAACAGTTAAAGTACGTTGTCATTAATAATCTATGCGTTAATGAAATACAGTATGCGGAAGACTTCAGTCAAGCAAGAACAAATTTTAAATTTTTTTTACACATTAACCCTTTAAGTTTATAAATGACACAAAACCCTCCTGATTTTTCTGCTTCTTGCAGCAGGGATGATTAGCCCATAATCTATTTTGATTTTTGAAATTGAAATTTGGTTTCATGCATAAATTTTAATATACTTTCATTTGAATTTTGAAATCAACACTAACTAAAGTTATAACTATAGAATACTACTCATAATATTTCAAATATAATCAGTGACAGTTTTGACAAATATACGCTCTCATTATTTGAGATAATAAGTAATTTTATATATCGACAGATCCGGTTTTATAGCAAACTAACTAATTAATTGTAGCAAAGTTTATGCACTATCGAGCCACCCTTTGGTTAAAATATTTATGGGCGGCAAGCAAAGAATTAATAATTTAAAACAAAATAAAGCAAATATACGTTGACCTTGCAAGTAGTCTGACTATATATATAAAGTGGGTTCATCATAAGGCATGATCATATGTAATTCGTATTATCAAAAAACAAGTTAGAAAACTTAAGAATTAAAAGTATGATTTCTGTTATTTATGAAGGCTATGGATCATCCATACTCACACTTGTACTCATTACATGCATATGGCTTCCATTTCTTCATATCAAAAATGCATTTATCTCTAACATTATGGCAATATTCTTTTATGCACAAAATCATCACCATCATCAAAATGTCTTCATCCCCAACATCTATAACCATTCGAGTCTTCGATACAACGACCTCCTAAATGACAATGTTAATGGAGATGATACTATGAGATCCGTAGACGAAAGTTGCTCCATTTGTCTGTTTGAGTTCCTAAACGAAGACGTTGTGAGTCAGCTCAGTAGGTGTCATCATGTGTTCCATACGTGTTGTATAGAAGTCTGGCTCAATCGAGATCAATTTACCTGTCCACTTTGTAGGTCAAACTTGTTATACATTTCAGGCAAACGCGTTGAGCTAACCCAAAACACCGATGACATTCCTTGGCAATGGTGATCATATTTTTAGAATATATATTAACATTATTGCCTAATGATCAACTTCTTGAAACTAGCTAGATTAGAAGTTAATGCAACATTATTTTACCCAAAAGTTGTAGTTAAACACTTAAATGTATATTATGTATCTAATGAGGCTCATAAATAGATTTTTTTTGCAAGTTTTGTTGATGATGAAAACGTTTTCATTAACCTAACCGTGCTTGAAATATTTGTTTTCTATGATATTCGGCGGCAACTTTAAGGTTTTATTATTTTTTCAAGTAATTCAAAGATAAATAATCTAAATTATTTAATTAGTTTATCTGGTTACTTATAATAATGATGTCCAAACCTATATAAAGTAACACAATACTTGTGTATTGCTCAATGACATATATGTGGTTCATACCAATAATAATGTATAAATATAGCTCATAAATAAAGAGCCGTTAGGAATTATATACATATACATATTAACATAGTACCGAACAATGCCAAGGGAATAGATATTTTTCTTTGACGATATTCAATGATTGTTCGTCCCACAATTTCATATATAGTAATTATGAAGAGATAATTTTTATAACTAAGATGTTATAAAATATAAGATATAGTAAATAACCTTGATAATTAGATAAGGTAATTATATAAATGCGAAAGTCTAACTAAATGTTTAAAGATAACATAAATTGATGTTGATGTGATAGTGGTAGATTAGTAAAGTTCGTACTTTGAAACTTAGAAAAGAAAAAAAATATGTAAACTCTTTGCAATGTATTAAAGATAAGTCAACAAGATGCAATTTGACGAAGTGGAGAAATACAAATAACAAAAAAGTAATGATCTTATTTGTTAGCTAATATAATCTACTAGTATACATCTTGAGTCAAACTTTGTGTATTTTTTACTATTATTTGTATAAATACTTGTAGGTTTATTGTAATGCCTTGATATTTTTGAAGCTAAAATGGATGAAACACAGCTTAAAACGGTGTGCAAGTTAAGTGGTTATGTTCAGATATGTTCGAAGCAAAATCATAACGTAAAGAAACATAAACAAAATACATAAAACTGAATATATAGTTGTCTGCCTTTTATAGCGGACATGGGATTATTCATTTCACTTTTTTGGTGGGCCGAGAATAAGCCCAAAGTTACACTAGTTCTTGTCACCCTGATCATCAAGTTCGAAGTAATTGTTAAATTTAAATTAGTCTTGAAGCTATGATATATCAAAGAGAAGAAGAAAATAATTCGAACTCAAATATGCGGCTGCTTATGTTGTCCTTCACGCACGCATACCTCCTCACGAAAAACAAAAGCAAAGTCTCTTGGCTCTTTTTTTTTTTTTAAACTTAATGCCTTGATAATTTTCGTACAATTATATGCACTTGAAGAGTTGAAAGTCTTGAAGTCGGTCAGCAAAAATCAGCCCACATTGGGCTTGTGTTACGGCCCATATCTTTCTTATGTATCCGAGAATCAAAGGGAATCGGGCCCTCTCTTGCTTGATGCGTACGTAAAACAAAGCTCGACATTGAATTATTAATTCAATTGAAAAGACTCAAACTCGACTCAGCTAAAATATATAAAAAAAAAAATTTAAGACAAAAGTTCCGCCACTATTGATGCCCGGTCGGAAACTTCAAAAGTTGCACCACAACTTTTCACCAGACATCGAAATGAACCATAACTCTTCAAACAACTTGTGAACTCACATAATTCATTTCCACACTTCAAATCACTTGTTAAGATTCAAAATGGATTAAAGTCACAATACACGACATAATGAAAACTTACATTCCAACCACCGATTCAATTCATGTTTACACAACCAACGAGTTAATTACACATTTTGTCCAAAACGTCGAAAACAACCCTTTGACATCAATTCAACATTCAACCATCAAATGCAAGTCTTGAAATTCAACATGTACATCGTTATCGCCACAAAGACATGAGACACATGAGCCAAAAATTTGAAGGGTAAAACTATGGTTACTGCCAAAAGGATAAACTTCTCAAGAATTTAGCAACTTGTTCCTACTTCCGGAACCACCTATAACAAGGATAAACTACTAAACGATAAGCGAATTGTTAGTAAATAATATTGCATACATAAACACATTGGTTGGAGGGCAAACACATAAGGATTCTGGTATGTAGCCTATGGTACCGTTGATCATACTATCTCTTGCATACTCGCAAAATCACACACATATGGATCCATATAATATAAACAATAAACTCACACGCTATACTTGCGTGGACATCCAAAGCTCATACGTCCGTAAAGGTGTAGATTCCACAAACTCATACACACATATGTACCTAGACAATAACAAGAGCCACTATTTAGGCCTAAACGACGCATCGATTATCACACATGGAGTTCACCATCATAGGATAATCGACAACCCATATATAATAGATATGCAAGAAAACTCACCTCCCGCGACAACCAAAATCATAAATCAAGATGACCACAAGAACACAATATAATGCTTCAACCTAGCAACAAATCAAGATTCACACATATAAGGTCATCATCACTATACAAGGTTATATAACCATAACCATAATCACTAACAAATCTCTAGCATTCATTTTTCCATTTCAAAACACATAATGTTATTGAGTTGGCTCATTACATAATCTCATTACTCAAAATCATCTTATATCTTGATCATAAAGGTTACCAACGCCACTTTTATCAAAATTATTCATTAAACTTAATAACCATATACAAAATTACTTGAATACTTGAAGTTATTGTTAGAGTAAATTACAATTTTCGTCCCTGTCGTGGGTCAAAAGTTACCGTTTTCATCCTTAGGTTTCATAAATTACCGTTTTAGTCCAAATAAGTTTGTCACGACAACGATTTTGGTCCAAATTCAAAACGGACGTTAACTTACCCATCACATGACCTGCACGTGATGGGTATTTTAGTCTTTTTGATCACATGGACCAAAACTGTAATTAACTTTATATTATTGTACACATGTATATGTATCTAGCTAATACTGTATCTATCATCATCATCATCATCATCATTATACAACACCAGATCTTCAACATATATTCTCAAAACAAATATATTTGTAGAAAATACCAAGAATCTCTTTCTCATACATATCATAATCAATCTCTTTGTTTTTCCAGATATATATCACAACTAATCATATATTGAATACAAACAGATTGTTGTTCAATCTTCAATACAATATTTTATATATATCCACACATCCATGTATATATATACATATACATTATATATATATATGTCAGATCTCATAAAAAATGATTAAAAAAACTATACATGATTTCCGTCCAACTACAACCGCCGTCACTTCCGGTCAGATTCCGGCCAATCGAGCGACTAGATCATTCTCAAATCTTTAAGGGTTGTTGGATTTTTGATTCCCTACAAATCCATGACGCCAACACATCGAATAGATGAAGGATAATCTGAAAGAAAAAGATTCAAAAGTTCCGGCCAGATTTCATCCAAACTATCACAATCCAATGATTCAAACCTTCAAATTGAAGTTTTTAGATACTTCATTCACAACACAGCAGCATCGTCGTCGATCTTCGGGTGAGTTGGTCTTGGGAAGACCAGTGATGCCTCTTGCCTCCGTATCACTACCCTTTGCCGGAAAAAATGGTTTGCCTTTTTTCTGATTAAGTATACTCCATCGTCGGAAAAATGTGATTAAGTATATTTATGTATATATAGATTTGTTGTTTTCATTGACTTTGGATTTTGCCTTTCGATTTTGTGATATGTTTTCATTGATTTTACCTTTTGAGTTTTGATTGTGATACATAGAGATGATGTGAATAAATCTGTAAGATGATGATGATGTGTGTGAATGTATTTTTAGATATAGACTATATACATATATGTAGTTTGGCAGATTTCTTGATTTTTGAAAATTTGGAATAAAGGTAGATACATACAGTTTTGGTGGAGGAAAGATACACCGTAGATGATGGAGGAAAGAGTTTAAAGATTATTACAGTTTTGGTCCATGTGCTAATGAAAAGACTAAATTACCCATCACGTGCATGTCACATGATGGGTAAGTTAACGTCTGTTTTCATTTTGGACCAAAATTGTTGACGGGACAAACTTATTTGGACTAAAACGGTAATATATGAAAGGTAGGGATGAAAACGGTAATTTTTAACCCTCGACAGGGACCAAAAATGTAATTAACTCTTATTGTTATTACTATTACTTGAGAGATTTCTTGATGTTAGGTGGAAAAGATTACACAAGCTAGGTTTAAAGAAAAATAATAATAATAAGAGATAAAGGAGAAAATGGTTGGTGGAGTGAAAGATATGGTTTCGAAAAAAGGAGAGTTGACTAGCTCTCTCTGTGTCACGCCCTCTTAAGATTTGAATGGGTAAATTAATCACATAACTCAAAAATAAATACAAAATCTCTATATATAATAAACTAGATTAAACTCATGCGTTGCATGGTGAACAATTGTTATAAAAATTTATTAAAAATAAATAATACATCTTTCAAATTCAAAGTATAATAATACAATAATGTAGCAACAATATGTTAAAGTGCAAACTTACTTATTTAAAACATATACATCATAAATGAATATATTTTAATACTAATTAATAGACTTGTTTTTTAATAATGCCTACATCATGCAATCATGTAACAACAAATGAAATCAAGGAATAAAGTAAATATACTTAATATAGATCAACATAATTTTCAATGCATAAAACATAAACTGAAAAGGTTTTTTTCAATACAATAAATAATTTATTGAATATGGGTAAGAGATTGGATTTTATTTAAATGATAAAAAAAAAAGAAAAATTAACTATTTCATATTTAATTTAATGCTAAAATAATTCGATATAATTGATATGTAATTATTACTCTAGACAATAACTTTAATACATACACACTAAGTTAAAATTTGAAATTTTTGGCACTTAAACGAAAGTAGTTATTAAGTTTTGTCATTTAATATTAACTTTTTTTTTTTCCAACCTCTTGGGTAAGATCATCCGTTTCGTTAACATTTATTTCTTTTCATTATGTGTTACTGTAACCTTTATTTTTATATTAAATCTTTTTAAAAGTAGTGTTAATAATGATACAAAAAGAATACGTTGTCTAACAAACTTAAGATATGATATTTCATTTTAAAAAAGATTTGACAGATTTTTATTTAAAAAATAATATAAAATCTTATCAATAATAGTCTTAATAATAAAATAAACTATTTTATTATATTTATCAAAAACCTACATAAGTTTTGCCTAAACCTACGTATATATCTAATGACGGTACACTTATATTTATAAAACATAATCTAAATATATATAGAATTTATATTTATTTTATTAATTATAAATAGATTATTACATTACATTACATTACATTACATTACATACTATAATAATTGAATAGTATGTGTGGCGAGTTACTATTCGTCATGTTATAACCCGCATCATTATCCGGATTTTGCCAAATCGCATCCCGTTCGGGTTTTCTAATACGAGTTACTTCTTGGTTTTTTCCATATGTTTTTCCTTTCGGGTTTTCAAAGAATTATATTGAAAACGTTTATTCTTTTTTTGTAACAATATTCAGATTTTACCATATTGGATCCCTTTCAGGTTTAAAATTACGGGTTATTTTTTGATTTCTTACATATTTTTTTTTCTTTTGGGTTTTCAAATAGTATATCAAAACTATTTTTTTGTGGTATTGCTTTTAAATAAATATCTATTTCATATGTCAAAATTACATTACATTACATTACATACTATAATAATTGAATTGTATGTGAATATAATTGAATTGTATGTGAATAGTAACTCGCCTGCGTGGCGAGTTACTATTCGTCATGTTATAACCCGCATCATTATCCGGATTTTGCCAAATCGCATCCCGTTCGGGTTTTCTAATACGAGTTACTTCTTGGTTTTTTCCATATGTTTTTCCTTTCGGGTTTTCAAAGAATTATATTGAAAACGTTTATTCTTTTTTTGTAACAATATTCAGATTTTACCATATTGGATCCCTTTCAGGTTTAAAATTACGGGTTATTTTTTGATTTCTTACATATTTTTTTTTCTTTTGGGTTTTCAAATAGTATATCAAAACTATTTTTTTGTGGTATTGCTTTTAAATAAATATCTATTTCATATGTCAAAAATTTTAACAAACATATATAACGACACATCATCAATAACAAAACATAATCGTTTTCAGGTTTCCAAACAATATATTAAAAACTTTTTTTTTGTCGTATTGTCTTTGAATAAGTATATATTTTATATGTCAAAGTTTTTAGTAAACATAAATCATCAATAATAAAAAATAATCGAACTAATTGAAAACGCGCAACACGCAGACGGAAACTATTGTGGTTTTGCCCTTGTATAAATATATATTTGATATGATAAACTTTTAAACAAACCTATCCATGAGACCATGACAAAATGTTTGTCAATTCAACGCAAGTATACTAAATAACACAATCGTTTCAACACGACAATTGATGCCCCGCAACGCGGGGCCGGAAATTCCCTAGTTTGAAAAATTAGGAAAAAATGACAACTCATTAAAAGTCCAATGTGACAACAAACTAAAAATGCCACATAGGAAAAAAGATATTATCTCTTAGTTATATAGAGAGAAAACAATTGTGATTACATTATCATCTTGTCTAAAAATCTTACTTGGCAAATCTTAAAAAAAAATATTTTTTCTTTTTCACTAAATAATTTATGACATCATTATAACATTAAAACTAAATTACTTAATTTATTATATACTTTTTTGTTAGGACCAGTTTACTGGTAAACTGGCCAGTCTCCAGTTGCACCTGGAGACCCAGTGAAACTGGAGACCCAGAAGATTTGTCCAGAAATTAAATGTTATTCCTTAAATGCTCTCAACCACATTTGTACGACCAAAGTTAACATCCCAATGTTAACTTTGCCTATAAATACAAGTCATTGCACAACAAGAATAACAAGTGATAAAACTCTTCAAAAGTTGAACACTTCACACTTTGCAAACCTGCAATATTCTTGGTGAACTTGTGCAATATTCTCTCAATCGTAAAAAGGAACATTTCACAACTTTAAGTGTTTCGATTGTTTAGAGAAATTCCAAGTGTAGATCAATTGTAGTTCATAGGTTGTTAGGATATTTACATACTTGTATTATCTTGGTTCCGCAACAACCTTGTAATTTATTTAAAGTTAATAAATAAATTACACTTGAAAATTACATATTGTCTCACCAATTTATTTTATAAGTATTTTGTATTATTGCATTGTTCTTTACTTATTGTCACTTAAATAAGTAATCTATCTAGAACTTGGTATATACTCCTGTAACTGGTCGTCTCCAGTTCAGTGCTTATATTGCAAAGTAACTCCACCATCGACATTGAGGTGTCTTCAGGTAGTACCATCTATTGAGTTGGGACTTACAAGTGGTATCAGAGCAGAAGGCTAATAAACTTGCCTAGATCTGCTAAGATGAACACTACTGAAGGTGGAGATGGTTCTGGTCAAGGTGAAAACCCTTTGAATACTAATACACCACCTCATCAAAATGCTAATTCTAACCCTCCTCCTCCTACTGCCCCAAATCACGTCCATGTACATTATTCTAACACTCCTGTTCCAAATTTGATGGAAACAGTGAGACCTTTGGTACATGGAAGGCCAGAATGCTTTTGCATTTCGGTGGGATAGAGAGGTATATGTTGAAAATCCTTAAGGATGGACCATATATACCCATGTCTCTTGGGGTAAGTCCTCTTCTAGATCCAACTAGAAGAAGAGGTTCTAGAGAAAAGCTCGAAGACCATTGGTCTGATGAGGATCGTAGACTTGTAGATCTGGACACCAGACTCAAGAACATGATCCTTGGAGCTGTTCCTGAAGATCTAATTCCAACACTTGTGTTGTTCCCCAGTGCAAAGTCAATGTGGGATGAATTAGTTATTCAGTTTGAAGGAGGTGATGACACTATTGTCACCAGGAAAGTTGCCTTGAACAAGAAGTATGAATCCTTCTTTGCTCTACCCAATGAAAGTCTAACTGGTACATACACCAGATTTTCTAGCCTCATTAATCAGCTGAGAGGCTTGGGTGTAGAGAAGGATAAGGATATTCTTCTTGAGAAGTTTTGTGATATTCTTCCTTCTAAATGGGAAAACATGGTTCTTGTCTTAAGACAAGGTAAAACCTTGCACAGCCATACTCTTGCATCGCTCTATGGAGCCTTCAGATTCACTGAAGATAATAATGCTGCAAGACTGGTGGCTGAGCAAGATGCCATGAACCATGCCCAGAGTCCCAAGGTTGCTAGTGTAACTGAGCGACCTTGTGCTGCTTTAATGTCTGCAGAGAGTGTCCAGGCACACTCAATGAAGGAGATGTTAAACAGTTTCTTGAACTCTGGCCTGACCACTGAAATCAGTGATGGTTGTGATGAAACTGACGATGATGATCTGGTAGCCATGATTGTTAAAACCTTTAACAGGTTTAAGCATAAATCTAAAAGATTTAATGGCCCAAACAATGCTTCCAGCTCCAGCTCTCTGGATAAAACCAATCTTACCTGCTATAAATGCGGTAAGAAAGGTCATTTTATGAAGGAATGCAGATCTAGTCAGATGAACAACCAAACTGGCCCCCTGTCCCTAATTTCAATCGGCCTGATGATAGCTACAAAGCTAAATATAAAAAGCTTAAGGCCCAGATTGCCTTCCTGTCCATGGAAAAAGAAAAGGATCAGTGCTTAATGGCACAAACTGAGGGAAAATGGGAGTACTCTGATGACTCATCAGCTGATGAAGAAGAGGAAAGGGACATATGTTTCATGGCCTTGGAAGATCAACAGCAGCATGTGGCAAAAGAAGATGTCATCACTGGAAGATGGGTGGACATCATTTTGAAGAAGGTATGTGATTATGACAATCAGGTTGACCCTGAACTGAAACTGGACCTTGCTGAATCATTAAGTGGTGATTTGGCTTTTGTGGAAACTGTTAGAGCAGATAGTGAAAGATATCTTGACACTATCTTAATTGAACTAAACAATGTTAAGCCATAACTGAATGATTTACAAAGTATCCAGTTGGCTCTCAAGGAGTCAGTTTTAAAAATTGAGGCTTTGGAACTTGATAATCAAAAATTATTTTCTGATCTTGAAAAAGAACAAAAGATTATCAAGTCATGGGTAAAAGCATCTGGTAAGAACTATGATGCATTTTCTAGAACTATCGATGCCCAGAAGAATGCATGGAAATCTGGAGATCTGGAGATGGCAGCTCTCATACCAGATCTTCATGCATTGCCTCCAGCTCTCAGGGTTGAAACTCCTTATGATCAACCTGAAGCTGTTGAAACTGAACCCATTGAGACCACCCCCATTGAGGTTAAACCTGGAGCCAAACAGGCTAGTGCTCCAGTTAAAAAGGCCACTGGTAACAAGCCTTTACCTCAAAAGTCTAAGGTGCCCAAGACCCAAAAGACTAAAACTCCAGCTGAACCAAGGTCCAAGGTTCAGCTGGCTGATGAAAACAATATTTTGTTTAAACTGGAAAGTCAACTCCAACTTTTGTCTCGACAGGTTCAGAGTTGTACTGCCCGGATTAAAAATCTGGAAGGAGGTTCATCACCTCCAGTTTTTAAACAAAATATTAAACCCCCCCTTTCAAAACCTAAACAAAAGAATGTTCCATCTGGAACTAAATCTGGTAAAAATAAGGGGAGCGGGTATCAAATACCAATCGTTTTTACTCCTGCACCTGGATCTGGTGAAAAAGATCCAGATGTAGTCTTCAGTTTACCTCCACAACAATCAACTGTGACTTCTGTAGAGAAGTCCAGTGAACCCATCAAGAAAAGATGGGTTCACAAAAATAACTGATGATTTTTGTGGGTGTGCAGGGCGATCGAAAGAAGAATATCTGGTATCTGGACAGCGCTGCTGGCCGGACTATGACCGGATGTAAGCCCCTTCTTGAAGAGTTCACTGTCCAAGATGGACCGACAGTGACGTTTGGTAATGATCAAAGTGGAAAGACTGAAGGATATGGTGTGCTCAATAATGGACAAGTCGAATTCAAAAGAGTTGCATTTGTGAATGGTTTGAAATATAACCTGATCAGTGTCAGCCAACTTTGTGATGATGGCTTCAGAGTTTTGTTCGATATTGCTCAAGGCACCATATTTAACAAGGATTGGAAAGTGGTGATGGTTGCACCAAGAAAAGGTAATGTGTACATCATGGATATTGAACCAGCTCCAAAAGAGCAGTGCTTCTATACCAAAGCTGATGAGGACACCAACTGGCTGTGGCATAAAAGATTATCCCATCTTAATTTCAAAAGTATTAACAAGTTGTCTCGCAAACAACTGGTTGATGGGATACCACATATTTCTTTTAATAAAGAAAAGCCATGTCCAGGGTGTGAGATGGGCAAGCAGAAAAGGGCCAGTTTCAAAACTAGGCAAAACTTTAGCATCACTGAACCTCTTCACATGCTACATATGGATCTCTTTGGTTCAGTGAATGTTCAAACTAGAGCTGGAAAGAAGTACACTCTAGTTGTGGTTGATGAATTCACCAGATACTGTTGGGTAGTATTCCTCAGATCCAAAAGTGATGCACCTGCTGAGATCATCTCTCTCATCAAAAGAATTGAACTCAAGTATACTCGAAAAGTTTGTCAGTTGCGAAGTGATAATGGTACTGAATTTCAAAATAAGGTACTTGAAACATTTTGCAATGACACTGGTATCTCTCAAAACTTCTCATCGGCACACTCTCCAGAGCAGAATGGAGTTGTGGAAAGAAAGAATCGCACACTGATAGAAGCAGCCAGAAGTATGTTATCTGAATCAGGTCTTCCCACCAGTTTTTGGGCTGAAGCAGTTGCAACTGCTTGTCACACCCAAAACCGGTCAGTCTACATCAAGAGACATAAGAAGACTGCTTATGAAGTACTCAGGAATCGTAAACCAAATATTGGATACTTTCATGTATTTGGTTGTCCAGTTTATATTTTAAACGATTCCAGTCAGCTTGGAAAGTTTGATGCAAAAGCTGATGAAGGGGTATTTTTAGGTTATTCAGATATTCGAAAGGCCTTTAGAGTTTATAATTATAGACTCCAAAAGGTTCATGAGACAATTCATGTCACATTCGATGAATCAATGAAGCAATCAACAAAAGACCAAGCCTTGATATTTCTCCAGTCATTCCAATAAATTTTGGCGAAACTGACCAAGTTCATCAGTCAGTTGTTTCACCAAAATATGTTTCCAGTTACAACAAATTGGAACCAGTTAAGAAGAAGAACAGCACCAGTGACACATCATTCTATCCCTCCATCAATTTCAACTTACCACAAGAATTGGTGATTGGATCTGATGTACGTGCCACTCCAATATCAGCACCAGTTCAAACTCCAACTTCTCTAGTTCTTCAAGAAATGCCTTCTAATGAAGAATTTCATGATGCAAATCGTGACCTCATTGACTCTGATGAGGACGTAGAAGTAGTTTGGACAGATCCTCCTCCAGAAGCTGCTGCAACTGAAGAAGATCGCCAGGTGACTTGCACTGATATTGTGTTACACCAACCTAGTCAATACACTAGATGGACTCAAGCACATCCAATTGAACAGATTGTGGGAGATCCAAATAGTGGGGTTCAGACTAGAAGTGCCACCAGTGAGCAATGCTTAAACGTCACCTTCTTATCTCTAATTGAACCGAAGAAGATTGACGAGGCTATGGCAGACCAAGCTGGGTGGAAGCTATGCAAGAAGAGCTCGTCCAGTTTGAAAGGAACAATGTTTGGGAGCTTGTTCCTTGTCCACCAGGGTTAAAGAAAGAACCCATTGGTACAAGATAGGTCTACCGAAACAAGATGGATGAAGATGGCCATGTTGTAAGAAACAAGGCCAGATTAGTTGCCCAGTGTTATTGTCAAGCAGAAGGCGTTGACTTTGATGAAACTTTTGCTCCAGTTGCAAGACTTGAAGCCATCAGAATATTTTTGGCTTATGCAGCCCATCTGCAGTTCAAGGTCTTCCAGATGGATGTCAAAAGTGCGTTCCTAAATGGAACATTGGAAGAAGAAGTTTATGTTAAGCAGACTCCAGGCTTCATCAACGAGAAGCATCCTCACTGGGTATATAGACTGAACAAAGCTTTGTATGGTCTAAGACAAGCCCCAAGAGCCTGGTATGATACTTTAACTAAACATCTTCTTAAAAATGGCTTTCAAAGAGGTGCAATAGATAATACCTTATTTATCTTGAAAGAAAGAGGTAATATCTTATTGGTACAAATTTATGTTGATGACATTATATTTGGTTCAACTGATGATGCAATGTGTAAAAAGTTTTCTAAAATCATGTCATCTGAGTATAAGATGAGTTTAATGGGAGAATTAACATTTTTCTTAGGTCTTCAGATTAAGCAAACTGAAAATGGAATTTTCATAAACCAAGGAAAATATGTCAGAGATTTGTTAAGAAAATACAAATATGATTCAATTCCATCGAAAAACACACCTATTGCAGCACCATTAAATTTGGACTCTGACCCAACTGGCAAACCAGTGAACATAACTGACTATCGTGGTATGGTTGGTTCACTGATGTATTTAACTGCCAGTCGACCAGATATAATGTTTGCAACATGTCTATGTGCCAGGTTTCAGGCTAACCCTAAAGAATCACACTTGCACGCTGTTAAGCGTATCTTTAGATACCTGAAAGGGTGTCCTAATCTTGGTCTTTGGTACCCCAAAGGCTCAGGATTAGATCTAATGGGTTATTCAGATTCAGATCATGCAGGTTGTAAGATAGATAGAAAATCAACAACTGGTGGTTGTCATTTCCTTGGAGGAAAACTGGTAAGTTGGACCAGCAAGAAGCAGACATCAGTCTCTATGTCCACTGCTGAGGCAGAGTACATTTATGCGGCCAGTTGCTGTGCCCAGATTCTCTGGATCAAGAACCAGTTACTAGATTATGGTCAAAAAGTATACAAGGACCCCAATCTTTTGTGACAACACCAGTGCAATTGCTATATCTCACAACCCAGTGATGCACTCCAAGACAAAGCATATTGACATCAGGTATCATTTTATTCATGATCATGTTATGAAAGGAGACATTGAAATTCATTTCATCCCCACTGACAAACAGCTCGCTGATGTTTTTACAAAACCTCTTGATGAGAAAACCTTTAAACATCTCATCAGCGAACTGAGAATGTTAAATCCTTAAAACTGGAGATTTCTTTGTTATTGAACGCGTTAGTGACACTGATGAAATTCTCCAGTTGAGGAGGTCCAGATAATCTTTGCTCGCCAGGCTATCGAACGCCTTTGTGATACTATCCTGACACTAATTGATTTCTGGATCATCATTTTAGGGGGAAAGACTCAAAAATAATTTTCTGACTAAAATTCGTTTTTGTTTGAAAATGACAACTGGAGAACTCTCCAGTTGGAAACTGGCACTGGACTAATCCTCCAGTGACCAGATTCAGTCTTGTCTTATTTTTTATAACGTTAGAAATACTTGGTCAATATTTGTGACACGTGATGGTACTCGAGTGTTTTAAACCACTTGGTATCGTCATCTGACGTGTTTAAAGTCATTTTGGTAAATGAACACTGTTTGTATTGGGAAAATTAATGTTAGTGGGCGCGTGGGTAAGATAAGACGTCGTAGCATTTAATGCTGACACAATTAATTATGTTTTTATTTCAAAATTCAAACTTATTTTGTAAAAATATCTACAAAATTGATTTTGTTAATAAAATATAATTTTTGGTATTACATTGGGATCTTGAATTCCTTATAAATACCCTTATTTACTCCGAACACATTTACTTTCCTTCACATTCTTTCATTTACTTCCCAATCATCTAAAAATTACTTCATTTCTCTCTCTGCTTCATAAATCAAGAACCCTAATTCCTAAATTTCAATTTCATTTTCAAATGGCTCCTAAATCATCCCGTTCAAGAGATGTAAATCTCTTAACTGTTCCATATGCTCCTTCACCAGATGTCAAACCGGCATCTGGTGCTCCTAGTAACACTTCGCTCATCAAACTCAATCCAAATAATCCGATGGCGAGTTTACAAGGATCTCAAGGGTCCAATACCCTTATTGGAAGAATTCAAAATTTTTTGAAGGATTCTCCAATAGGACCCTCATTCTCTCTAAACCCACGCAAGATGTTTCACGACTACTTGTGTGAGTTTTGGTACACTGCCACTCTTTCTTCCGATTGTTCTTCCATCACTTTTACATTAAAAGGTGGAACAATCCAGTATACCTTGTCCGCTGATGTGTTGAGGGATGCCTTACACCTCAACTACTGGAGAGAGGGTGAATCTCCAGTTGTCTTACCCCCAAACGTTAATTTTTGCCAAGTCCTCCTTGAAATGGGACATAAGGAGTGCTTGGAGAAAGGGGTTTTGAAGACGAAAGGTGCGATGACCATGAAGGGTCTTACACCTTCATGGAGGTATTTTTTCATCCACCTGGTGGAGAGTATGGGTGGGAGTTCTGGCGGTCTTGACCAGATTAACTCCGCACAAGCAGAGATGGCATACTGCTTGTGGAATGGATTGAGAGTAGACTTTGCTGATATCCTGTTTAGAAGCCTAGTACAAAAACTGAAGGGCACCAGGGGAGTTTGTATCCCTTCTCAAGGTTTCTCTCTCTCTGCTTCATAAATCAAGAACCCTAATTCCTAAATTTCAATTTCATTTTCAAATGGCTCCTAAATCATCCCGTTCAAGAGATGTAAATCTCTTAACTGTTCCATATGCTCCTTCACCAGATGTCAAACCGGCATCTGGTGCTCCTAGTAACACTTCGCTCATCAAACTCAATCCAAATAATCCGATGGCGAGTTTACAAGGATCTCAAGGGTCCAATACCCTTATTGGAAGAATTCAAAATTTTTTGAAGGATTCTCCAATAGGACCCTCATTCTCTCTAAACCCACGCAAGATGTTTCACGACTACTTGTGTGAGTTTTGGTACACTGCCACTCTTTCTTCCGATTGTTCTTCCATCACTTTTACATTAAAAGGTGGAACAATCCAGTATACCTTGTCCGCTGATGTGTTGAGGGATGCCTTACACCTCAACTACTGGAGAGAGGGTGAATCTCCAGTTGTCTTACCCCCAAACGTTAATTTTTGCCAAGTCCTCCTTGAAATGGGACATAAGGAGTGCTTGGAGAAAGGGGTTTTGAAGACGAAAGGTGCGATGACCATGAAGGGTCTTACACCTTCATGGAGGTATTTTTTCATCCACCTGGTGGAGAGTATGGGTGGGAGTTCTGGCGGTCTTGACCAGATTAACTCCGCACAAGCAGAGATGGCATACTGCTTGTGGAATGGATTGAGAGTAGACTTTGCTGATATCCTGTTTAGAAGCCTAGTACAAAAACTGAAGGGCACCAGGGGAGTTTGTATCCCTTCTCAAGGTTTCTCTCTCTCTGCTTCATAAATCAAGAACCCTAATTCCTAAATTTCAATTTCATTTTCAAATGGCTCCTAAATCATCCCGTTCAAGAGATGTAAATCTCTTAACTGTTCCATATGCTCCTTCACCAGATGTCAAACCGGCATCTGGTGCTCCTAGTAACACTTCGCTCATCAAACTCAATCCAAATAATCCGATGGCGAGTTTACAAGGATCTCAAGGGTCCAATACCCTTATTGGAAGAATTCAAAATTTTTTGAAGGATTCTCCAATAGGACCCTCATTCTCTCTAAACCCACGCAAGATGTTTCACGACTACTTGTGTGAGTTTTGGTACACTGCCACTCTTTCTTCCGATTGTTCTTCCATCACTTTTACATTAAAAGGTGGAACAATCCAGTATACCTTGTCCGCTGATGTGTTGAGGGATGCCTTACACCTCAACTACTGGAGAGAGGGTGAATCTCCAGTTGTCTTACCCCCAAACGTTAATTTTTGCCAAGTCCTCCTTGAAATGGGACATAAGGAGTGCTTGGAGAAAGGGGTTTTGAAGACGAAAGGTGCGATGACCATGAAGGTCTTACACCTTCATGGAGGTATTTTTTCATCCACCTGGTGGAGAGTATGGGTGGGAGTTCTGGCGGTCTTGACCAGATTAACTCCGCACAAGCAGAGATGGCATACTGCTTGTGGAATGGATTGAGAGTAGACTTTGCTGATATCCTGTTTAGAAGCCTAGTACAAAAACTGAAGGGCACCAGGGGAGTTTGTATCCCCTTCTCAAGGTTTCTCTCTCTCTGCTTTCTACAAATTCTGGACAGTGAAGCATACTTAAGTACAGATTCACCTTATACTGTCCCAGATTTGTTAAGGAATTTAGACTCTCTAGTATCTGAAGCTGGAGAGGTCGAGATTCCAGATCGAATGCAGCTGGCATTCGCCAAAACTGATGCACCAATTCTAGGTGAGTCAGAAAGACAACCGGGCGAGCCTCAAAATAATGAGGGACCCTCCAGTTCGTCTAATGTTATGGTTGAGGATAGAGCAACCATAACTGAGGCAAATCCAATAACATCTATCCCTGGTGAAGATACCTCGGTATCTGATCCTCCAACAGATGCACCCAACCAGGAAACTGGGGAAGGTCATCTGGAGACTGACCCCTCTGGTCAGCCCTCAGTTACATTCATGGATCTGGACATGAATGTTAATGACGAGGAAATCCTTATAGAGTCTTCGGATTCTGAAGGTACTGCTTCAGACTTGGAGATTTTTGATTCTGTTGTACAAGATCAAAACCCTTCATCTCCAGTCTCGCTTCCAGATGCATCAATTTCACTTTCACCATCCCAACAAAATGAGCCTACAGATATTCCATTCCCAACTTATAACTATATGTCTGGAAACAGACGTATGACACTTTCACCATCTGGGCAATTCTCACTCCTTCGAGAAATGCCACCCCCACCGCCGCCGTTGTTCACACCTGAGCATTCTCAGCATGAACAACACATTGAATTTCCAGTCCTTTCTTCTACCACCACTCCTACTATTTCTTCAACTGTTGGACTGACAACTGGGGAGACTTCTCTAAGTTTGCCTCCTCCAGTTGCTCCAGTAGAAACTACTGCTGGTCCAGTGACACCTTCTCCTCCGTCACTGGACAGTCAAGTTGTCTCTATACAAGCCGATCTCCAAAACCTTCTCACCAGGGTGAAGGAGATTCAAAAGACACTTGACAAAAACACCAAGTCTTTCTCCAGATACCACAAGGATCACTTGACCAATATTAAAGTGGTTGATCTAGGGATTAACAAGTTTTCATCTAATGAAGACTTGGTGTTAAAGAAGCTGAATGAGTTGGTCACTGGCTGCAACAATCTGGCAGGTACTTTAAAAGAAGCCTTTGACCTCACTCAGTCCAAGGTCACAACCTCAATCTCCAACTTGCTGGGCAACACTGTTAGAACATCAGAAGTGGACTTAAGGGAGATTGAAAAACAGGTAAAAGAACTAGTTGACAAGCCTGGGTTAAATGTGACTGAACTTGGGCAGCAGTTAATGACTTCAGTTGGTCAGAAGATAGATGATACGCTGGGTGCTAGAGAACAACAATTGATTGAAAAGGTGATGTCTGAGATCACCAAGCTGGCCACTCCTCAGGTTGATCTGGCCCCACTCACAAATGAGATCAACCAGTTAAGGGGCAGCATTGATAACTTGAACACCCAGGTTTCACTTCATGCTCAATCTTTGGATAAACTGACAACTGAAGTAGAAAGTTTGAAGAAGAAGGATGAAGAAGTGAAGGATAAGGTGGTTTCTGGTTTGGATGAAGATTCCAAGATTTTAAATGAATTGAAAACTGGTCAGGAACAAGTTGTAGCTAATGTTCTGACCCAGTCTAAAGAAACCAACCACCTATGGAGATCTTTCAGGATGATGTGCACGATCTTCAAAGAATGCAAGAACATGCAATCGTGGCAGCCTCTTGACCGGTTGCCAGCTTACCATTCTGAATGGGAAGTGATTAGGGCAGGTCTAGATGCTGCCAAGGGGGAAAGAAGTGCAGTTCTTGTACAAACTCAAACTGAAAGAAATCCATCTGGAAGTCAAGCAGGTAGGGAAATGGTTGTAGCTGCCAGTACTGAAGCTGGTGAGCAAAGAACTGGTGAAACTGGTGATATAAGTGTTAGGGGGAATGTTGTGGATAAAGGAAAAGGTTTGGCATCTGATGTATCTGCCCAGCCGGCCACTGATGTACCAATGTTAGAAACTGGCAATGCTGATGTACTTCCTCCAGTTTCTGAAAGTGTAAGCAAACAACTGGCTAGACTTGGTAATCAAATAAAAGAAAGAAAGAAAATGAAACAAGCCAACCAAGTTGAAGCCAGAGCACATCTTGCACAGATCAAACTGCTTGATATTAGTGATGCTCATCTTTTGGGAATCACTAAGGAGGAGTATGCCAGAGTAAAGAATGATCCCAGGATAGTTGACCAGTTGAAAGAAATGCTTGATGTTGAACTGGACAGACACTATCCTGATGATGAAGCTGAATTTGATGCCAGAAGCTTGAATATATCAGTGGAGAAGGCTAAAGAGAATAGGGCCAGTGGGATTCTAAAAAGAATTGAACATGTTAAGAAGGTTGTGAAAAGGGTATTGAATCCACCAAGGAGGATCCCTCAACCAAGAAGACCACTGACAAGAGATGCTGACCTTAGAACCTTCATTGAACCAGCTGGTGAAGTATCAAATGATGACATCAAGTCTGCTGTACTGGCTGCTGGAGCTGGGAGTATTAAAATAACAAATGAATCTGAAGCAAGAAGCTATTACTCCCAGATCATGGCAACCAGAAGACATAGTGGGACTATCAATGATGTTAATGTAACCATTAAGCCAGGCACCAAGCACTTTCAAGTTGAAGTTAGTTATACCAGAGGGCCACTGGTTAAAACTGACAATCCTGGTGCAATGCAGTATGGGTTCACTGAATGGGTTGAAATGGTAAATGTTTTGGATGCAAAGGCACAAAAGAATAGGTTTGAGAAAGCATGGGTGAACTTCTTAAAGGGCAAGATTCAACACAAAGAAAATCTGGAGCTAAAGTTGAATATTGATCCTGAAGACTCTCAGCCTATCTCTTCAGTGACCAAGAGAAGAAGAACTGGCGAAGGGCCATCCCATTAAGTTCTCTTTTCAGTTATCTACTTGTAATTTTATTTACATTCTGTAACTTGTATAAATTTCATTTCCTTGTATAAATGAAGTTACCAGTTTGTAACCACAAGGTAGATAATAGATTAGATCTAACAAACTTAAAAGAAAAACCCAAGGCATTTATTGATCTATAAAAATGCCTTGGAAAACTTAGATAGATTTAATCGAACAAGTCTCTCCAGTTCACACTTGTACAGATACAAGGACTGAAAAAGACTTGCCAATATTTCTAGACAAATAGGGGGAATTTGTTAGGACCAGTTTACTGGTAAACTGGCCAGTCTCCAGTTGCACCTGGAGACCCAGTGAAACTGTCCAGTGAACTGGAGACCCAGTAAGAGATCCAATATATTGAAGTCCAGTTGAAACTGGAGACTCCAGTGCAAACTGGAGACCCAGTGAAACTGGAGACCCAGTGAAACTGGAGACCCAGTGAAACTGGAGACCCAGTGAAACTGGAGACCCAGTGAAACTGGAGACCCAGTGAAACTGGAGACCCAGTGAAACTGGAGACCCAGTGAAACTGGAGACCCAGTGAAACTGGAGACCCAGTGAAACTGGAGACCCATGACAATGGCAGCGAAACCCAGTTGACATTCTAGTCAGTTACAAACTGGAGACCGTCAGTGGAAAGCTCTTACAAAGCTTTACACTGATTACGAGGAATTGACTTTTGTGCTTTATGTGCTTTTACCCGGATAATAAGATTTATCTTATTATTTAAGTACAAAAAGGTACATAAAGCTGGTTGAATAAAGTTGCTTTATACTGCAACTTTACACTGCATTTTAAAGAATTAAATGCTATTCCTTAAATGCTCTCAACCACATTTGTACGGCCAAAGTTAACATCCCAATGTTAACTTTGCCTATAAATACAAGTCATTGCACAACAAGAATAACAAGTGATAAAACTCTTCAAAAGTTGAACACTTCACACTTTGCAAACCTGCAATATTCTTGGTGAACTTGTGCAATATTCTCTCAATCGTAAAAAGGAACATTTCACAACTTTAAGTGTTTCGATTGTTTAGAGAAATTCCAAGTGTAGATCAATTGTAGTTCATAGGTTGTTAGGATATTTACATACTTGTATTATCTTGGTTCCGCAACAACCTTGTAATTTATTTAAAGTTAATAAATAAATTACACTTGAAAATTACATATTGTCTCACCAATTTATTTTATAAGTATTTTGTATTATTGCATTGTTCTTTACTTATTGTCACTTAAATAAGTAATCTATCTAGAACTTGGTATATACTCCTGTAACTGGTCGTCTCCAGTTCAGTGCTTATATTGCAAAGTAACTCCACCATCGACAATGAGGTGTCTTCAGGTAGTACCATCTATTGAGTTGGGACTTACATAATTAAATTCTTTATCATATAGTTTAATAAATAGCTTTATGCATATTCTTAAAGTATATATTTTTCGATCAATATGACAAAATTAAATCAATTAATTCACATTTCATAATTTCATGAATATATATAACCATTATCATTTTTTCTCACTATTCAAAATCTTTATTAAACAACCCGGGTTAAACTATTATTTTATAACAGTTCTATAAAATACAAGATTTCAACTTAAAGAAAATAGATATATAAAAACTAAACCTATGATTTTATAATTGAAAAAAAAAACCCACCAATAATTAGGGGTATGGAGTTTTATCAATAAATTTCATAATTTCATGAATATATATAACCATTATCATTTTTTCTCACTATTCAAAATCTTTATTAAACAACCCGAGTTAAACTATTATTAAACAACCCGAGTTAAACTATTATTTTATAACAGCTCTATAAAATACAAGATTTCAACTTAAAGAAAATAGATATATAAAAACTAAACTATGATTTTATAATTGAAAAAAGAAAAAAAAAACCCACCAATAATTAGGGGTATGGAGTTTTATCAATAAATTTCATAATTTCATGAATATATATAACCATTATCATTTTTTCTCACTATTCAAAATCTTTATTAAACAACCCGGAGTTAAACTATTATTTTATAACAGTTCTATAAAATACAAGATTTCAACTTAAAGAAAATAGATATATAAAAACTAAACCTATGATTTTATAATTGAAAAAAAAAACCCACCAATAATTAGGGGTATGGAGTTTTATCAATAAATTTCATAATTTCATGAATATATATAACCATTATCATTTTTTCTCACTATTCAAAATCTTTATTAAACAACCCGGGTTAAACTATTATTTTATAACAGTTCTATAAAATACAAGATTTCAACTTAAAGAAAATAGATATATAAAAACTAAACCTATGATTTTATAATTGAAAAAAAAAACCCACCAATAATTAGGGGTATGGAGTTTTATCAATAAATTTCATAATTTCATGAATATATATAACCATTATCATTTTTTCTCACTATTCAAAATCTTTATTAAACAACCCGGAGTTAAACTATTATTTTATAACAGTTCTATAAAATACAAGATTTCAACTTAAAGAAAATAGATATATAAAAACTAAACCTATGATTTTATAATTGAAAAAAAAAACCCACCAATAATTAGGGGTATGGAGTTTTATCAATAAATTTCATAATTTCATGAATATATATAACCATTATCATTTTTTCTCACTATTCAAAATCTTTATTAAACAACCCGAGTTAAACTATTATTTTATAACAGTTCTATAAAATACAAGATTTCAACTTAAAGAAAATAGATATATAAAAACTAAACCTATGATTTTATAATTGAAAAAAAAAACCCACCAATAATTAGGGGTATGGAGTTTTATCAATAAATTTCATAATTTCATGAATATATATAACCATTATCATTTTTTCTCACTATTCAAAATCTTTATTAAACAACCCGAGTTAAACTATTATTTTATAACAGTTCTATAAAATACAAGATTTCAACTTAAAGAAAATAGATATATAAAAACTAAACCTATGATTTTATAATTGAAAAAAAAAACCCACCAATAATTAGGGGTATGGAGTTTTATCAATAAATTTCATAATTTCATGAATATATATAACCATTATCATTTTTTCTCACTATTCAAAATCTTTATTAAACAACCCGAGTTAAACTATTATTTTATAACAGTTCTATAAAATACAAGATTTCAACTTAAAGAAAATAGATATATAAAAACTAAACCTATGATTTTATAATTGAAAAAAAAAACCCACCAATAATTAGGGGTATGGAGTTTTATCAATAAATTTCATAATTTCATGAATATATATAACCATTATCATTTTTTCTCACTATTCAAAATCTTTATTAAACAACCCGGGTTAAACTATTATTTTATAACAGTTCTATAAAATACAAGATTTCAACTTAAAGAAAATAGATATATAAAAACTAAACCTATGATTTTATAATTGAAAAAAAAAACCCACCAATAATTAGGGGTATGGAGTTTTATCAATAAATTTCATAATTTCATGAATATATATAACCATTATCATCTTTCTGCCATTCAAAGGGAAGCCCTTGTTGTTCAAGTCCATTCATTAATTAGGAGTCCGTACGTACGTAATTAAACACTACTAAATTAATGGCGATCGCCATCATTTGCTGCTTTTGTATCGTGTTCGTAACCTTTCTAGTAAAAACTGAACTTATCAGTTTTCTAAAAGATCACTTCTTGTATTACTTCCAACACGATACCGTGTACATACAAAACCACCAATCCGATGCATGTCTCGTGGATCTTCCGGTTATTCGGTTTGAGGATCTGCAGGTACGAAGGAATAGTCACTTGGCAGAAATGTGTTTAGTTTGTCATGCAATATACGAAAAGGACGACGTTGTATGTAAACTAAGTCGATGTGCTCACTTCTTTCATTCCGAATGCGTTGGGAAATTGATTCAAGGGAAACACTTTAACTGCCCCGCTTGTTACGCTTCCTTCTTCTCCGCCTGCCCATCGTAAAAGGCAAGGCTATCTCTCTTTATAAATTAGTTAGTTGTATCTTGTATGAAATGGTTAATATGCTTCAATTAGTCCATATACATACATATATATATATATATATAATGTTATTATGACTAATATAATCATTGTAAGAAATCAATAATAATGCGGAATATAGAGAGAAATTGTGGAAATATTTGATTGTATTATTATGGAAAAAATTACAAACAAAATGAAAGTAATTACATATATATATATATCTAAAAATTCATTAACCGTCTAATAAACATTATTACCTAATTTAAGTTATATTTACATATAGTATACAACTTGTACAAAACTTGACTAAAAGTATATATTTCATATACCCCCTTCAAGTTGGAACTTCCTTCAAACCTATTTTCTTGCTCAAAGTAGAATGTTGTGCATATCCTAATGCCTTTGTCATGACAACTGCCAACTGCAAATTCGTAGGTATATAAGCAGTTTGTAAGAACCCTTCTTGAACCATATCTCTAGTGAAATGACAATCAATATCCAGGTGTTTGGTGCGATCATGGTAACATGGATTGGCAACAATCTGTTGAGCTGCCTTATTATCACAAAACAGAGTAAGTGGAATCTGTACATTAATATGCAGATCCTTAAGAAGATAGGATAGCCATATCAATTCACAAGTGGTTGCTGCCATACTTCTGTACTCAGCTTCAGTGGATGATCTTGAGACTGTGGCTTGTTTCTTAGTTTTCCAAGACACTAAAGAATGTCCCAAAAATATGCAGTACCCAGTGAGTGACTTCCTTGTCATTATACATGATGCCCAATCTGCATCACTGAATCCTGTTACCTTCAAATTAGACTGGACTGGATAAAACAATCTCTTTGAAATGGATCCCTTCAAGTATCTTAGTAAATGAATAGCTGCCTGCATATGTGGCACCTTTGGACTGGAAACAAACTGACTGAGATGTTGGACTGCATAAGATATGTCGGGTCTAGTCATGGACAAATATAAAAGTCTACCTACTAATCTTCTGTAGGATTCTGGATCAGAAAGACTTTCTCCTTTGTCAATTGACAATTTGAGATGAGTTGGTAATGGAAAAGAAACAGGTTTTGCAGCTGTTAGCCCTGCATCCATTAGCAGATCCAATGTATACTTTCTTTGATTCAAATAAGTCCCTTCATCAGTCCTGCATAACTCAATACCCAAGAAATACCTTGCCAATCCCAAATCTTTAATGGTAAATTTTTTATCCAGTTCCATTTTTGTATTGACAATTTCCTTTTCACAATTTCCTGTGATTAATATATCATCAACATATACTAAAGCCACTGTGAAATCTTCTCCATTGACCTTGACAAACAAGGAATAATCATGCTTGGACTGAATAAATCCCAAAGAAGACATAAATTTTGAAAACTCTTGATTTCATTGCCTGGATGCCTGTTTCAGCCCATACAATGACTTATTCAATTTACACACTTGATTAGGAAGAGCCCTTTTGTATCCTTCTGGTGGCAACATATATATCTCCTCTTCAACAAAACCATGCAAAAATGCATTATTAATGTCCAATTGATGTAAAGGCCACTGTTTGGCAGTTGCAATGGCAATCAAAACTCTAACTGTAGCAGCCTTTGCAACAGGTGAAAAAGTATGCTTATAATCCACCCCTTCTTTCTGATCAAAACCTCTAATTACCAACCTAGCCTTATGCCTCTCTATTGTACCATCAGATTTATATTTTGTCTTAAAAACCCACTTAGAAGTAATGGCTTTATGACCAGGAGGCAAATCAGTCATGATCCATGTATCATTTTGTTCCAATGCTGCAAGTTCTTTCTCCATTGCATCAACCCATTCTGTCATCTGAGAAGCCTGAGAATAATTGGATGGTTCTTGTTGAGACAACACATGAGCCAAAGAGGCCACATAGTCAGAAGGATATGACTCAAAGTCAGAATTCCTGAAAATGGGATAAACATGTTTTGTGATAGTACAGGAAGCCTTTGCCCCTTTTGATACAGGCACCACAAAATCTTTCAACCATGTGGGAGCATTAACACTTCTGGCAGATCTTCTTAATGGCTGAGCATTATCAGCAGGTACATTATCAGCAGGAACATTATCATTTTGCTCCAAGTTTTGTGCAGAAATCTCATTATTGCCAGAAGTAGAAGTAGACATAATTTCTTCATCTGGCAATGGTATATTAACCATTGGACTTTTATGATTTCCTTTAAAATTATCTACAGGAGATTCCTTAAAGGGAAACATTGTTTCATTGAATATGACATCTCTACTAGTGAACAACTCCTTTGAGGTCAAATTATATAACAAATATCCCTTCTGACCTGGTGGATAACCCAACATTATACATCTATCTCCTCTTGGTTCAAACTTATCCTTATGAGGTTTATTATTTGCAGCATAACATAAGCAACCAATGACTCTTAAATGAGCATAAGAAGGAGCTTCTTTGTGAAGAATCTCAAAAGGACTTTTCCAATTTAAAACTCTCATAGGCATTTTGTTGATCAAATAAGTGGCCGCTAAAATACAATGCCCCCAGAATTTCTTAGGCAATCCTGCATTTATCTTAATTGCCCTAGCTGTATCTAACAAATGCCTATGTTTTCTCTCCACCCTACCATTTTGTTGAGGAGTATACACCATAGATTTTTGATGCACAATTCCCTTTGATTTGAACAAAGATAACACCTCACTATTAATTATTTCAGTACCATTATCTGATCGAATATATTTGGGAGTTTTATTGAAATGATTTTAGATGAAGGAAAAGAAACTGGATAGAACAGAAAAGACTTGAGTTTTTGTATGTAACAAATATGTCCAAGTACTTCTACTATGATCATCAACAATAGTGTAGAAATACTGAGCACCATTGAGTGCAGGGGTATTATATGGACCCCAGAGGTCAACATGAAGTAACTCAAAAGGACTTGAACTCCTAGAATCACTTCTTAAGAAAGGCAATCTATGTTGTTTAGATAACAAACATGTATCACATAAAAGATGAGAAACATCCACATGTTTATAAGCATCAACATGAATTATTTTTGACATAGAAGTATGACCAAGTCTAGAATGAAACAGTTCAACAGGAATAGTAGCACTACTAGTAACTTGATTAACAAAACTAGTAATGACAGGCAACAAGGAAGCAAAAAAGTTGGTTTGTGGTTGACTCTTTGAAGGCTTGCAAAGATATAGCTTCTTGTGACCTTTCCCAACTGTGATCAGTTGACTAGTTGAAAGGTCCTGAAAAGCAAACCATGTTGGACCAAAAATAGCAATGAGAGGCTGGGAATTCAATAATTGACCAACAGACAGAAGATTGACCTTAAAGTCAGGTACATAGAAAACATTTGTGAGAGTCAAAGAGGGATTAATCTGAACTTTACCAATTTTGGTAACCAATTTAACAGTACCATCTGGCAGACTGACTCTAATGGGGGTTTTAAGGATTTTAATGGACTTTAATAATTTCAAGTGAGGTGTCATATTGTCTGTAGCTCCAGAATCAGTGATCCAATCATTTTCAATATCAATATCCACAATGCAAGATAGAGCATACAATCTTTCATAAAAATCAGTGCTAATAGTACTCATACCTGCATGTGGTCTAGAAGGACCAGCCATGTCCACATTTGAAGTCATAACCATATTCTTTTGTTGCATCAACTTCATCATTTCAGAACAAACAGCAGCAACCAGATTCTGATCAAACTCACTCTTCTTTTCACCATGTAACTCATTTTCATAATTGAAATCAAAAGGAGAATCCTTAAATCCCAAATCAGAATTCACTTGAGCAGCCATCTTTCCCTTTTTATTCTTCTTTCCTTTGTACCAGTCTGGATATCCCAATCTCTCAAAACACTGATCAAAAACATGACCATCCTGTTTGCAGTTGTTGATGCATGTTGATGTGACAACAGCAACTTAGATTTAATTAGACTTTTAGGTTAAGACATTATGTTACTTTATGTCTTATTTATATATGTGTAATTGATAGATTATGGACTTCATGTTTTGGTAATGATCGATTACATGTTTTGGTGTTATATATATGTTGTTTATATATGATGTTTGTTATGTGTGTTATACAAGTACAAACATAATATATGTTAGGTTCCTTGTACATGAAATACTTGGAAAATAACTAGGCATAGATGCTGATGGAAGTAAGTACTAACGAAGATAGGAACAAACGAAGATAATCTTCGTTATATGGGCTGGGCTGCTAAGTTCGTAAGAACAAAGCCCAGCAGGCCCAATATCGATCAGAAACATATATATATGAATGGAAACCCTAAATTGAAAAAATTGGTTCAACTCACACACATCTCTAGCGACTAAGTTCGTTTCTAACATTTAGAAAACGAAGATAGGTTACATACGGCTGATTATATACTTATAATTAGCAATATATTCGATAACTAATCAAACTAGTTATCTTGTGAGGATTCCGCACTCACGACATAACAATAGACGATCTCGAGAGCGATCTGTAGCTATCGAGGGACTCACAAGTGGTATCAGAGCCATTCGATATCTTATCGAAGGTTCGAGATCGTTTGTTTGATTGTTTTCCTCCCGAAAACCCTAACAGTCGCTAAGTTCGTTTTCCTTACGAACTTAGCAAAACGAAGATAGAAAACGAATTTATCTAATTTTCGTTTTGAATCTTCATCAAACGAATATAGCTTACGAACTTAAGCTATCTTCGTTTCAACCCTCATTTTTGTTTAAACATTAACTTTCCAATATCTTTGTTCACTTATGGCTTCCTCATCTTCAACCAACAATGCTGTTGCCCAATACCTCAATTCTCTCGTTTATCATGATCATCTTGTAGGACGTACTAATTCTCCACACAAAGTTAGTTTCATTGGCTGACTTCTGGGCGTGGAGAGGTCGATTTGAAGATTTTATTCAACGAGAAGACTTAAACATGTGGCTCATGATCACTGAAGGTTATGAGTGGCCCACTCTTACTGTGAATGGAGTTACTTCTACATACAAGGTGGGAGAATTAACAGGTGAAGAAAAGGCTAACTATGCTATTGAAGTAAAGACTCTTTCCACTCTTCGTATGTGCATTCCTCAAGAGTTGGTGCACCTGTTTCCTAAACAGGAATACAAGACTTCAAAGCAACTGTTCGATGCTATTGAAGCTCACTGTGAAGGTGATCCACTATTGAAGCAAAATAGAATTAAAATGCTCAAGAAACAATTTGACTGCTTCAATGCTACAAAGAATGAACAAGTTGAGGATCTTATACTGAGATATCAACATCTTCTTGTTGAATTAGCTTACTTTGACCTTAAATACACTCCTACTGAGATAGTGGATAAATTCCTGGATGGTTTGCCGAAAGCTTACAAAGAGTTTCGTCATGGATTGCAAGAAAGAGCTGATTATGCATCTCTTCGTATAGATGGAGTAATATCCACTCTAAGAAACAGAGAAATAAAGGATAAGGCAAAGGATCTTCAAGACAACTTCACACAAGATCCATCTCTCTATCATGCCACTATGAAAAATCCAACAGCTGATGTTAATGCCTTCTTTTCTGGAGTTGGTAATACTGGTGAGACAGACAATCGTGGTCCACTGATGGATGGAGATGATTCTTCCGGATTCATGGCTACTGATGCTGGTAACAGGGGTAAAAAGGCTAATGAAGGTGCAAAGACTGGAAATATGAAGTTCGGTAACATTACATCCTCTTCTGCTGGTTACAAGTCCATGCCAATGAATATGAAATCAGCTGAGGGTAGGATGAATGTATTTGCTGCCATGTGTGCTGCACATGAAGCTTTTGTTGCGGGTAGAATCACAGATCCAACACTCATTGATGAAGATTACGACCAGATAGATCCAGATGATGTTGAAGAAATGGATCTGAAATGGCAACTGGCCATGATCACCAGGAGAGTGCAAAAGTTTATGCAAAGAACAGGCAGACAACTTACTGGAGGTACTCAGGGCTTTGACAAGTCAAAGGTGAAGTGCTATAACTGTGAAGGTTTTGGACATTTTGCCAGAGAGTGTCAACGGCCTAAGAGAGAGGCCAATGTTACCTCTACACGTCAAGATAGAGGTGGTAATCGTCCGTTCAATCAAAATTCAACTAGAGCTCTTTTGTTGACTGATGATCCTACTGCAAATGTCAACGGCAATGACAAGGCTATAGTAGTTGTTCAACCCGATGGTTCTTATGTTTGGAATCTTCCACATGATGAGACCAATAACGCTTATTTGGCTGAAATCCTTGATGATATGGCTCAAATAGTTGATTCTCCTGATGACTTCTTGGACACCACAGTTTACCACAGTGAAGAGCAATTGTATGAAAATACTAAAAGTTCGAAATTGGAATCTGTTGCTACTGGTGTACATGATTCTGATTCCGAATCTGACGTTGAGTTAGAAAATGTCAAGAACCTTGATGAAGTGAAAGCTACTGAAGAAGTGAAAGCTGCTGAGGTTAAAGAAGATTCTACTACAGAAAAGGGTAAAAAGACAATTGAAGAGCAGATGCAAGAGTTTGAGATTCCGGCTGGCATGACTGTGGATGACTTTGTTGCTTACATGGCAGATTGCAAAGAGGCAGACCAACAGGTATCTTTATTCTCTACATACTATTGTTCATGTTTGCAAAATTGTTAATCGAATGTTTGATGAAATTGAACAAAAGAATGAACAAATTAAGAAATTAGAATCTGCTGTCAATGTTGCTCATGATGAAAGAGATAAGTTAATTAAAAAGGGTCTAACTGTAAATGATAAAGAAAAATTCTTCAAGGAAAAGATTAGATCTTTAGAGTCTGACATTAGAGCTATGAAAGATAAAGTCAATCAGTCTGTGGCCGTAGAAAGAGTAGGTAGTGAAGCTTACTCCTTGTTAGCTAGAAAGTGTGTTACCATTGAAAAGGAACTTGCTGATGCTAGGATAGAAATCTTGGAATTAAATGCTAAATCTGATTCTGCTAGACATACTGAGCTTTTAATGCATATGACAAAGTTTGAGAATTCTTCCTCTAAGAGTCTTGACACTGCTAAGATCTCTTATAAAGACGTGCCTCCTCCTTTCAATAATAACTATACTTCTGTTGAACCTAATATTCCTGAAATCCTACTTCAACCTAGTGTTGTAGATGGTAATCCAAAAGACTCAATTCCTGAGGCAAAGATGCCTGAGGGATCAAAAGAGTCTAAAGACGTTTCTTCTCAACCTAACAAGGAAGAGAAATTGAAAGGTGTTGTCCTAAACCAGTCTACTCCTAATGGTCAGAAAGACAGTATTGTACACTTTACACTTCATAAGAGTAATAGGGTCTATACTGAGTTAAAATTCCCATTAGAATCTATTGACCCTAAGAGGATTGATAAAGTCTGGGATGTAGCTATTGAGGATATGAAGAAATTAAGTCAGCTGCATCTCACTCCGTTACCTAAGCAGTCTAGGATTAGAAAATCTGAAGACGAATTAGCCATTAATGAAGAAGCAACTAAGGCTTTAAAGCACATCTTAATGCCTGCACTTAAGAAATCTCCAAGTAAAGGTAAACATGAGAAAGATGGTGCTAGAAAGTCTAAAATATCACCAACTAAACGAGACCCTGAAAAAGAATTCAAAGAAAAACAAGTAAGTCAGTGGACACTAGTGCTAACAATGAATCTGTAGGTACCGATAAAAAGGTAGATACAAACAAAAAGTTCAAGGTCCTCTCCTGCTTTGCTTGTCATGAAAAGGGTCATGTTTATAGTGTATGTCCAAATAGACCTCGAAGATCAGGTTCTCCTTCAAAGGTTTTCACCTCGGAAGGAAAAAGGGGGTTGGGTAATGATAAACAGGTTGATGAGGCTAAAGTTCAATCTTCTCCAAAACCGTTTACTATACCTCAACGACGTGAATCTCCACTGAAAGGTTCATCAGGAAATGTTCATGAGAATTCAAATCGTTTTCAAACACCTCCACGACCTGCTCGTTCTGCTCCTAGAAATCAAAATTCATATTATGACCAAATTCATTCAAGTGTTCGACCTTCTTATGGCCCTCATTCTCCTAGACCTTCTCCGACGAGAGGTCAGAAGTCTCCTCCAGTGAGAAGACGAGACGAGAATCATGTCCTACCCACAGCTTCGAGCAATGGATATTGGACTGAACTGATTCTCAGGGATGAGAAGGGTCGACCCAAACCTAAGAAGGTTTGGGTCCCCAATGAAAACTAATTTTTCTCATTTTATGTGCAGGGAGTTCCTAGGAAACCAATTCATTTATGGTACCTTGACAGTGGATGCTCCAGGCACATGACAGGGACAGGAAGCTCTTGTCCAATTATACTGGTATAAATGGGTCGTACGTTAGTTTTGCTGGATCCAAGGGCGGCAACATCACCGGTCAAGGAGATGTCGTCAATGGACAACTTACTCTAGAAAGAGTAAACTATGTGGAACAACTTACTCATAATCTAATGAGTGTTTCCCAGATCTGTGACAAGGGCAACAATGTTCATT
>CM067173.1:130787070-130811372 GCA_034093135.1 Erigeron breviscapus
CATCCACGGCAGGCTGAGGTATGCGCAAACCTCAGTCCGTAAGTCCACCATATTATTCGATTATCAAGAGTCGTCTCGTTGATTGTAATCCGTAATCATCGTAGATGTATTGTAAACGGATTTATTCATTGTAATAATTCGACTAATGATAAAGGAATTCAGATTTATATCTCCTGTTCATTTTGATTTCGTGTTCATATATATGTGTCATTCAATTACCTCAATAACGATTATGTTTGGATTCCGCACTTACATAGTCGTAGGAATCTCGAATCGATCGGTCCCCTGCACCTTCAAGTGCTCTGATACCACTTGAATCTAAAGAAATGTTTAACTGATGAAACATTGGTTGTACCAGTGGAAGAGTTGCAAGTGACTGACTCTCTTTAATTTGTTGAAGAACCTGTTGAATATTTAGACCAACAGCTCAAACAACTTAGACGTAGTCGTATCAAGTTGGTCAAAGTTCGTTGGAACTCAAAACACGGACCAAACTCGACTTGGGAACGTGAGGACTATATGAGGGATAAGTATCCTCATCTTTTTACTGAGCAAGACTTGATTTCGGGACGAAATCCTTAGAAGTCGGGGATGCTGTGACAACTCGTAATTAATTAACATCGGGTTAGTCCTAATCTCAATTAGACAGTCATTTGACGTGGAACTTATTAGACTTTTGGACTTTTAACTTGAGTCAAATATATATTGAACGTTAAATCACATTCTTGGTCGTGGCATTCTAGGGTTGATAGCTAAGTAGTTGTACGTAGGATACTTGTCGTCGTGAGATTTGATCCTCACCATTCGTGCTCATATCCTAGGTTTTGGATAGACGTGGAGACTAGACTGCTCTTATTCTCAGACTGCTCATACTTTTAGCTCTGTGATCGCTAAGGTGAGTTTATGGCGCCCTTTTTCCTTTTACTTTGGGCCTGAAAAGCATGTACTGTATACACGACTACTTTATAAATGATTTATCTTTGTCTATGCCATGAGATTTGGTAAATTAAATCATTTGTCTTATGTCTTGCCATGTTGACGGCTGTCTGAAAATGTGTATACCTGTCTTATGAAATATTGAACTAAATGACTTTGACTTGCCATGTTGTCGGCTGACTAAACTGTTCTTTGTGTTTGACGAACTAAAATGATCCCCCTTATGTAGTTTTACCATTATGAGATTTTAATGGTAGTCTTGTCAGTTTTTGAACTGGACAGTCTTGGTTCTGGTCCGTACCCCACTGTAGACGGGAAATCCTGTACGAGGCATATTATCTTTGTCAGACTTCGGTCTGTACAGTCATATATTATCTTTGTCAGACTTCGGTCTGTACAGTCTTAATATCTTTGTCGGACTTCGGTCTGTACAGTCAACATATATTTGTCGGACTTCGGTCTGTACAGTCATGTCTTATAATTACGTGAAATGGTGTTATCACAATGGCGACAAAACTATTGTCAACATACCGTAGGCGTGGTGGGTACGCCAATGGTACACCCTATATATAAGCGTTGAAAGTATGTTGGAAGTAGAAGCCTAAGTGGTTTAGTCTTATTGTCGGATATCGATATCGGCAGTCCTGTCTTAAATAACTACAACAATCGACGATTGATCTTTTAGTCAAACACACTGTAAACTCACCAACTATTTCGATAGTTGATCCTCTCAAATTTCATGCTTTTCAGGTGACCATCAGTAAGTCTTGGAATCGTATATGGCATTTTGAAGCCAATCTTTTGATCTTGGACGTACAATTTGCATCAGACAGTGAGGACTCTCATGTTTTTGGCTTTAATTGTATTAGACTGTCCAGACTTTGAACTCATATTTAGTGGGCCCAGTTCCAAATGAGGATGACTTGTATCCGTATTTTGGGGTCCACATTCTAAGACGATTGTACTTGTATTAGACTTGTATTTGGTATTAATGGATGTAATCTCTATTTACCTTCTGATAAGTACGCAATTAATTGTTAACCCTGTATTTCCGCTACAACGGGGTGTGACAGTAGGCATATCATAAATAGTTGTGGGCCTTAACACCTCTGGTAATCGATCGATTACTGGTATTAATGATGCTACATGAGTATTTCCATCTAAGTATGCACGTTTTGAGCAGGAAATTGATTTACTCCAGCATCATATGGCTTTCTGGTTTCTAGCCATGATTTAATTACTAGTTTTTCTTTTTCTAAAATGATCTCAAGATCTTGTTTTTCTTGGATCAATTGTTCAGTTACCAGAACCTGGGCTTGAAATGCCAGTTCAATATCTTGAAGTTCTTTTATTTTGATTTTAAAGCATTTATTTCAGAAGAATCTGTTTCTAGACCATTTACACAATCAGATCTAACAGTTTCTACAAAAATTAAATCAGAATTTAAAGCTTCAGCAATGTCCAATTTTAGTTCTTGGTCAGTTGCATTATCATAATCACTAACCTTTTTAATAACAATGTCCACCCATCGTCCAGATGTGACATCTTCCTTCACCAGGAGCACTTCATCATCTAGAGCCATATAGCAGCAATCTCTTTCCTCTTCTTCATCAGCAGATGAGTCATCAGAAGGAACCCACTTCTCTTCAGTTTTTGCAATCATGCACTTATTATTTGTTTCCATTTGTTGTGCCATGAGAGCAATTTGGGCCTTAAGCTTCTTATATTTCAGTTTGTAGCTATCATCAGGCTTATTATTTGAAGAGAATGGACCAGGCTTGGATGCAAACTGGTTGGACCTACACTCTTTCATGAAATGGCCCTTTTTGCCACACTTAAAGCATGTCAAATTGGTCTTGTCAGTGGAAGAACTGGATGCAAATTGTCCAGATGGCTTATTTGCTCTTGCTTTGAAACGGTTAACCGTTTTAGCAATCATTGCAATAAGGTCATCATCTTCAGTTTCATCACAACAGTCTGGAGAGACTTGACTGGTTTCTCCAGAATCCATTAGTTCAGACACCATCTTCTTCATAGAAAATACATTCTCAGAAGATATAAGTGTTGTACCTTGTGGTTCAGTATGACTGACCACAATAGGAGTACTGGAGGCATGGTTGTAGGCATCTCTTTCTGCAACCACTCTCTGAGCTTGATTTTCTTCTAGTGTACCTGAAAGCTCCATAAAGAGTTGAGAGAGTGTGTGTGTGCAGAGTTTTTCCTTGTCGTAAGACCAGGATCATGTGAGACCATTTGGTGGGAAGAATGTCACAAAATTTCTCCAGAAGTATATCCTTGTCCTTCTCAACCACAAGACCTCTCAGTTGGTTTATGATACTCATAAATCTGGTGTAAGTACCAGTGAGAGACTCGTTAGGTTGAGCAAAAAATGACTCATACCTCTTGTTTAAGGAGACTTTTCTGGTGACAATGGTGTCATCTCCTCCTTCATGTTGGTTAAGAAGCTCATCCCACATGGTTTTGTCACTAGGAAAAAGAACTAGTGTGGGAATGAGGGTTTCTGGAACAGCCCCGAGGATCATGTTTTTAAGGAGGGTGTCAAGATTCACCAGTCTCCTCTCCTCTTCAGACCAATGTTCCTCCCTCTTTTCCCTTCCCCTTCTTGATCCAGAAGGATCAAGAAGTGGATTGAGAGGTGATGTAGGTACATATGGACCTTCGTTTAAGATCTTCATCATGTTCCTCTCAATACCAGTGACATGCAAAACCATCCTAGCCTTCCACGTACCAAATTCATCGCTGTTCCCACTAAATTTAGGAACAGGATTATTCGAGTAGTGCACATGCACGTGTGGAGAAGCAGGAGTAGGAGGAGGAGGTGGTGGATTAGTGTTATTAACATTTTGGTTCATTTTGATCATGATTTACATTAGGATCGGGACCAAGACTAAAACCTTGTGTATTTTCTTGGTTAGCCATCAAGAACATATCTAGGCAATGATTAGCCTTCTGCTCTGATACCAAATGTGAGTCCCTTTAATTTCAAGATGGTTAACCAATAGAAAGTGTAAAATACAACAAGTCTAATAATCACTAGATATGGACTAGTATTACTTGTAAATAAATATGCAAGATATATAAACAAAGTAATACAAGACTTAAAGTAATAAACAAGTAAAGTGGAACATTATGTATTTTTCATGGGTATTTCATTTATTGATGTTTAAATAAAATACAAGGTTGTTTGCGGAATCAAGATAATACAATGAAGTATCTATCCTAACAACCTTTGAATTACAAATGATCTATATTTGTCAAATAGCTCTTTAGGATCGAGATACTTAAAGTTGTGAAGTATCCCTGTTTAAGATCGAGAGTATTTTAGACAAATTCACTTTCATGCAAAGTGTATGCTTAAAAGTTTATGCTTTTTAAAGTATTTTTCTTAAGGAAATGACTTAGTATTTATAGGCAACAAAATTCACCAGTGAATTTTGTGCCGTACAAATATGGTTGTATACATTTAATGATCCGACAAGAACATTAAATGTATTAGATAAGAATAAGGATAAAGTCACATCAAGTGCAAGTGTATCCTTATATCCAACCACCTTAACACACGTATACTTTGTTAAAGAACAAGTGGATTGTTCTTTGTAAAGTATGTTAAAGGCATAAGTCAAACCTCGTTATCAGTGTTCAGACTTGTAGTATCTAGAACACTGACCATCCTCCAGTGTACAGATCTGGTAAGACTTTCCAGTGGACTCCGCCATTTGTTAAGTCTTCTTCCTTCAGACTTCAGTCAGAATGTCTTCAGTAGAGTAGATCTGGACTGGGGTAAAGTCTTCAGTGAGCTAATCTGGAGAATGCTCCAGATTACCTATACAAGTAAATGCTCACTAGTCTTCAATTATTTCTGGACAAATCTTCAGAGGGACTCCAGATTCCAAGTCTGGAGTAGGTCCAGTCGAACATGTTTTCTGGTCAGATCTTCAGTGAGGCTCCAGAAGTCGGGTCTGGAGCATGTCCAGCAAAACATGTTTCTTGACTTATCTTTGATAAGGTTCCAGTAGTCCAGTCTGGACCAGCCCAATAATTCTGGACTAAATCTGGACCTAACAAGAGTGATATTTTTGAATTCAGTACCATTATCACTCCTTAACTGCCTTACAGGCCTTTTGTAAATAATTTCAGCTTGCTTGATGAAATGAATTATGCTGTCAGCAGCTTCACTCTTGTGCTTGAGAAAGAAAACCCAGGTGTATCTTGAATATTCATCAACAATGACCAAAGAGTATCTCATTCCAGTGAATGAAGGAGTACTAATTGGTCCAAAGAGATCCATATGAAGCAGATCCAAACAATTATCAATGGTTGAGCATGTTTTAGACTTAAAAGTAGCTTTGTGTTGTTTGCCTTTCTCACAAGCACCACACATGTAACACCTGTCATTTAAAAATATGGATTTCCAAAAACTTTCGCCTAACGGCGTTAAAAGAAAGCGGAATTAAACTTTAAAAGTCCAAAGCAACAAAATCTATTTGGTTCATTTATTAGTTGGTGTTACTAGCCATATCATCAAGATAGATTCAAATGGAAACCCATCGGTTGCCCAACATTAAACAACCAACCACAAAGTCATTACAAATCATAAATATCATGACATAATTCAAATGTCACATATCATTGCATAACATCACATATAGTTTAGGTGTTGAAACACGATTTCTAGCACTGAATTCGATTCAACAATGACGGTTTGTTAGTGTGTGTTCTTGGTGTTTGTGTGTGTGTTTTGAGAGAGAAATTGGAATTAAACTGAAAGATTGGGATTAATGTGTGTAAAATGAATGTGTTGGTTATGATTTCTAAGGTATGAGGGCTATTTATAGTCTAACAATACAACTATGCTAATTATCACAATTAGCCCCTCAACCTTAGTAATCATTTATCTATGATTTAACAACAAGAATGTCTTCTAATCTAAATTACAATTTATCACTATTTTTGGATTTCTAACATTCTCCCCCTTAGTGATTTATTGTAATGAATGAAGTACGTGTTATATTGTCTTGTAGGAATGATTTTGATGAGCCTGGTGGTGAAGACAATCGGTGTGTTGAACCAAGTCTTCAAAGCTTTTTCTTTTGTCTTTGGAAAAACTTGATTCAGTCTTGGTCTTGACTTCTTGAAGTTAAATCATATGAAGATTCTCAATGTTCTTTTTGAACAGAGAATAATGAAGCATGTTTGGCTTGAATCTTCGAGAATTGATGAATCATGAATCAGAGTTGTCTTTTGAAGTGCAGAAGAAATGAATCTTGGTTTTGATTCTTCAATCTTCGATTCTTGAGTGAAATTCAACTTCTTGAAACAAAATTTCATGAATATGTACTCTCCCCCTTGATTCATGCTTTGTAGTTTCTTGATGAAATGTTCTTGTATGAATTTAAGATCTTGAATGACGTGTGTTTGATGAAGACTCTTTTGACTTGAATCTTCTAATCAATCTTTCAACCTTTATGAAGCTTTGATCATTTTCACATCAACTCTAACACTTCGGAGAGTAAGCATTTGAATGCAGTTTGAATGAAATTCTTATGAAGTAATCATGCTCCCCCTCAATCCATGAGTGTAAACACTTTTTGAAGCATGCAAATTCTTCTGAATACGAGGAACCTATTGATACATCATAATGAATTTTCTTTCCCTATACAAACTTTGATAAACCTTGAAACAACAACCAAACACAAACTTTTCTCCTTGTTTTCCTTAACAATCACTAAATCAATCACTATATTCTCTCCCCCTCATAATGACAAACTTGGGAACCAATGTCATTATGTTCATTTTGATTGATTAAATGACAAAAAGAATAACATGAACTAAAGCTTAGAAATCTTGTACTTGAAGAAATATTGTATTATGGTGTTGGTGTATTCTGAGTTTGTGTGATAAGGAATGAAACCGGATAAGAATGATCCGTTAGCATATTCAAAAATCGAAAGGATTAATGAAATGACCGAAAGAAATGTATAACATTTTCCGGATTTCCTATGTATCTTTGAGATATGCATAAAACAAATCTCTAACATAGTTCGGTCTGCGGCTTTGCAACCACGAGATTGCTTCAAAGAATATAAATCATGGTTAACACTACCGAAGCATTTGATAACCATAATTTTATCCTTAAAGACTTTTAGGGAAAACCGAAGTCACTTAGACTTTTCGTTAACTCAATAATCACATAAATGTAATCATGAGACCTACGTTCAACGTTGGAAAAGATGTTAGCATTGGTAGGATTTCCATTCGATCATCGTGGAATATCAATTAAGATATCACTACAAATGTTCCGGCTATATCACAAAGATAAGCAATTATATCACAAAGATATGACTCGAATGTGTTCTATGAAGAATGAATGATGATCAAATTAATGACCATTCAAAATAGCTCTAGACACAACGTGATCAAATGAATTCGGGGACTGGAGCAGAATGTCGCCCTTTTTCAATATTAACATCTTCCAAATGAAGAGTCAATAGAAATGTGAAAATCTCCGTGAGAATAAAACAAGCATTTGTTAAGAAATACTTGAGTGGTTAGGAATGATGTGCATTGCTTCACTGGGTCCATGAAGACTTCTTCAATATCGAGATATCAACAAATGACATCCGACAGAAATGTGTTTTACCCGGCTTTTTAGAATTTGGGGAGGACTTTTGTTTCTTTTAGTCCTTTCTCACATCATCATATCACCGTAACCTCTCACTTTTCGACTTTACTCCCTCCATTCTAGTTGCACGAAATCAACATCATTCAAAATACCCTCACTATCTAATGAAAGAAGTGAATACTCCGGGTTTAGAATTCATCGGCGATGATGAAATTCATGGAGCAAATTTTGAGAAAAACTTATCGCTCATGTGCACACTAATCACCGAACTTCTTTGTAATGAAAAGTATTTGAAAAACAACAAATGTGTGAATGAAAAAGTTTGAAACACATTTGAAGTTTGAGGATTTTTGAAATCACAAACTCCTCCTTAATCTATGCAAGAATAGATCAAAAATGGTTTTCATAGAAAGGTGGAGCAAAAATTGTTTTTGTGAGATCAAAAGAACAAAATTTTGCATCAACAACAATGTTCATAGTAAGACAGCTAAGGAGTACACAAAGGCGTTCAATCCATCGCATCTTACATCAACAAGTTGGAGGCAATTAAAACATTTAAGCGTAATGAAAATCCAATCAATTGTTCAAAATGATATAGCAAAGAAGTACACAAAGGCGTTCGATCCTTTGCTTCTCATATCAACAATTGAGAGTTTGAAAAGTTTATTTGGAAAAAAAAACTTGATTGCTATTACACATACATATTCATATAAGAACACTTGGAAGTACACAAAGGCGTTCGATTCCTTGTACTCTTATATCAATCTATATGTATAATAACAATATCTTAGAATGTATAAACACTCTAAATAAATAAAACATTTGAAGAACGGGTTGCATACATAGTATATGCAAGCCATTTTAAAAAATCTTTTTGTTTATTTTTGAAATTTTTCAATTTTGTATTTTGTTTTCTGGAATGTGTCAAAAATTCCTTCAAATGGAAAAGATTAAGGTTAAAGAATCATACCATGCTCGGGGTGCTTGCTTAAGACCGTAGAGAGCCTTGTCTAACCTGTAGACATGGTTTGGCCTTTGAGGATCAACAAAACCTTCTGGTTGATCAACGTAAACTTCTTCTTTGAGGTCACCATTCAGGAAAGCAGTCTTCACATCCATTTGAAACACTGTGAAGTTTCGGAATGCGACATAGGCTAAGAAAATTCGAATGGCCTCCATTCTTGCAACTGGAGCAAAAGTTTCATCGAAATCAACACCAGGTTGTTGGCAATAACCCTTTGCAACAAGTCGAGCTTTATTTCTTACTACCACTCCATTCTCATCCTTTTTGTTTTGAAAATCCACTTAGTTCCGATTGGATCATCTTTTCTGGGATTTGGAACTAATCTCCATACCTTCAGTCTTTCAAATTGTGCGAGTTCATCTTGCATTGCCTTAACCCATTCTGGATCACGAAGAGCTTCAGAAACTGTTTTGGGTTCGATATTGCTAAGAGAAAGTGCAACAAGACATTCATTCACTGAAGTACGAGTAGTTACTCCAGCTTGTGGATCTCCAATTATTTGATCAGTAGGATGATTTTTCTGCATGCGTATCCACTTGTGAGCATGAGGAAGAGGATCTTGTTGTTGAAGATCAACATCACCATCATTGAAACTTGAAGTTTGTTGGGAGATGGAATCATAACTTGGTATAACCCTTTCCTCATATGCAGAATGATCAAAGTCAAGTGGTACATACACATTTGGAGTGTTCAGGGGATTTGTTGTCTGAGTGAATTGAGAAGGTTGTTCTTGAACATTCAATTGAGTAGGATTATCAGGAGAGGATGGTGGAATAGAATCATTTGAAGATGATTTTTGCTCAGAAGAACTTGATGACGATTCATGAGTGTTGTCAGGAACTGGATCGTTGTTATGAAGAGGTTCATCTGCTTTGAATTGGTTCAACGATGTCTGGAGGTTCTTGATCATGAATCGGTTTTGACTTATAGAATTCTTCAAAAAGAATATCTAATTCATCACTGGTTGGAGTTGGAAACTTCTTGAATTTAGAAGCTAAGGTAGAATTCCTTGTAGAAGTACTTGAAGCACTTGGATCAATACTTGTTGGTAGCAAGCTTTCTTGCTCAAAAATCATGCCTGACATCTCATCGAACCAAACATTCATCGTCTCTTGAATTGTGTTTGTTCGACGATTATAGATTCGGTAGGCAATAGATGTTTTGGAATAACCAACAAAATATCCTTCATCACCTTTCTTCTCGAACTTTCCAAGATTCTCCCGATCATTCAATGTGTAACAAACACACCCAAATATATGGAAGTAGTTGATGTTGGGCTTGCGTTTGTTGACAACCTCATAAGGAGTTTTTTCGAAACGCTGATTGATGATGGACCGATTCTGAGTGTGACAAGCAGTGTCAACAGCTTCAGCCCACATATTGGATGGCAATTTGGAATAAGCAAGCATTGTCCTTGCTGCTTCCACCAACGATCGATTTCTCCTTTCAACAACACCGTTTTGTTGTGGGGTACGAACTGCTGAGAATTGATGAGTAATACCTTTGGATTTGCAGAATTCATCAAAAACAGCATTCTTGAATTCAGTACCGTTATCCGAACGGATGTAACGAACTGGAAGTTGAAGATTTACTTGAGTATTTGTGATGAAATCTATCAACATCTGAGTTGTTTCATCTTTGGATGCTAGGAACTTAACCCAAGTATATCTTGAATAATCATCAACAATAACCAGGATGTATTTCTTCCCATTTCGGCTTTGAACTTTCATTGGCCCACAAAGATCCATGTGTAGCAAATGAAGAGGTGCTAAAGAATTTGGAGATTTCTTCGGTTTATGAGAAACTCTCTTAATCTTCCCAACAGCACATGAAGGACAGACATGCTCACTTTCATACTTATAGTCAGGTAAGCCTTCAACAAGATGCTTATTGACTAAAGTATTGATTGTTTGGAAATTTAGATGAGAAAGCCTTCTATGCCATAACCAAGAATTCTTTGAAGTAGCCTTTGAAATGAGACAAATATTATCGGTTGGTTGGTTATCATCGAGATTGACGGTAAAAAGGTTATCGTCTCGATCGCCACAAAGAATATCAACTCCATCTAAAGTTTGGACTTTGCAAAGAGATTTTCGAAAAAGAACTTGAAGATTGTTATCACAGAATTGTCCAACACTGAACAAGTTGTGACTTAAACCTTCAACATAGTGAACTTTCTTGATTATAATCCCATTTCGTTCAATATCCCCATAACCTAAGATAGGAGCGAAATTGTTGTTTCCAAAGCGAACAGTTCCCATGAATCGTTCAACGAAGTTCTTCAGCAAAGACTTATTTCCAGTCATGTGCTTCGAACACCCAGAATCGAGTATCCAAACACAGATGGTTATTTCCTGCAATCAAAGAAATTTAACCGTTTTTAGGTACCCACTTGAAAATGGGTCCTTTTTGGTTAGATAAAACAGGCAGGGTATATAACTTAGGATGCGCATTCAAACATGTTATTGAATCAACATAAGCATCAACAAGCACATTATCAACAAACATATTTGAATAAAATGTACGAACATTCACATGAGAATTAAAAGTAACATGTCTACAAGCATTCATATCAACCACACGAGAATTAAAATTGTTTACAAGCTCACAAGGCCTTGCCTTGGCACATTCAACATTTATTAACAAAGATGAATTGTTTTGATTAACAGGAGCACTTTTCTTCCTATTAACAGCATTTCTCCTCCTTCTTTTCTTCATTTTCTCAACATTCTTTTGATTACTAGTGATCTTAGGTACTAAAGTTTTAGCAACCCATTTAGCACCACTAGTTAAGCTCTTTCCACCTGTTGAATTGAAACTTTGAAAATTAGAACTAGGAGTTTTAAACACTTTCATCTTTTTGGAATCTTTTAAAGGTGAGGAAACTTCTTGCTTCTTTGGTTTATGAGAAACTCTCTTAATCTTCCCAACAGCACAAGACGGACAGACATGCTCACTTTCATACTTATAGTCAGGTAAGCCTTCAACAAGATGCTTATTGACTAAAGTATTGATTGTTTGGAAATTTAGATGAGAAAGCCTTCTATGCCATAACCAAGAATTCTTTGAAGTAGCCTTTGAAATGAGACAAATATTATCGGTTGGTTGGTTATCATCGAGATTGACGGTAAAAAGGTTATCGTCTCGATCGCCACAAAGAATATCAACTCCATCTAAAGTTTGGACTTTGCAAAGAGATTTTCGAAAAAGAACTTGAAGATTGTTATCACAGAATTGTCCAACACTGAACAAGTTGTGACTTAAACCTTCAACATAGTGAACTTTCTTGATTATAATCCCATTTCGTTCAATATCCCCATAACCTAAGATAGGAGCGAAATTGTTGTTTCCAAAGCGAACAGTTCCCATGAATCGTTCAACGAAGTTCTTCAGCAAAGACTTATTTCCAGTCATGTGCTTCGAACACCCAGAATCGAGTATCCAAACACAGATGGTTATTTCCTGCAATCAAAGAAATTTAACCGTTTTTAGGTACCCACTTGAAAATGGGTCCTTTTTGGTTAGATAAAACAGGCAGGGTATATAACTTAGGATGCGCATTCAAACATGTTATTGAATCAACATAAGCATCAACAAGCACATTATCAACAAACATATTTAAATAAAATGTACGAACATTCACATGAGAATTAAAAGTAACATGTCTACAAGCTTTCATATCAACCACACGAGAATTAAAATTGTTTACAAGCTCACAAGGCCTTGCCTTGGCACATTCAACATTTATTAACAAAGATGAATTGTTTTGATTAACAGGAGCACTTTTCTTCCTATTAACAGCATTTCTCCTCCTTCTTTTCTTCATTTTCTCAACATTCTTTTGATTACTAGTGATCTTAGGTACTAAAGTTTTAGCAACCCATTTAGCACCACTAGTTAAGCTCTTTCCACCTGTTGAATTGAAACTTTGAAATTAGAACTAGGAGTTTTAAACACTTTCATCTTTTTGGAATCTTTTAAAGGTGAGGAAACTTCTTGCTTCTTTGGTTTATCATGAGAAAACCATCCATATCTATCCTTATATCTAGTTGTACCTTTTGATGCATCTTTAGTTAGCGAAACTGAGCTAGACTTAGACACCTTAGGTATAAAGCTAGATTGAGAGCTAGATTTAGAAGCATTTGAACAGTCTTTTGGAAGTTTCACTTTGGTGTACTTTGTTTTGTGTGGGATCTCAGCTTGTTCCTCTATGACATGTTTCACAGGAGTAGCCACAAAGGTTTCTAACTTAATGGTCTTTGGTTCAGTCTTGACGAGTTTGGTCTTAACTCGTTTCCTTGAGTAATATGAAGTTGGAGCTTTGGACAATGGTTTTAGAAATTCCAGAGATTCCTCTTTTGTTTCAACTTTGATTTTGGTAGATTCAATCTTTTTCTCAGTTTCTGAATTAAAAACATATTCTCCCTCCATGAATTTATCAAAATCATCCTTTGTGGAATCTTTATCAAAAGAAAATTGCAATGGAGATTGATTAGTTTCAAATTCATTTGAAAGTTTTGAAAAATCAGGAATCTTGTTGTCCAACTTCATATCTTGGGTAGTCTCGGAAATTAGGTCAACTTGAACTGACACAGCTTTGGTTTCACAAGAAAATTGAGAAGATGTATCAACACCTATACTAGCACTAGGCTTAGGGTGAACAACTAACTCATCAACAGTGTTGCATGTGAAAAACCTATAGAAGTACCATATCAAAACTAAACTATGTGCAAGTTCGTCATTAGATAAATCAGATTGCACATAATCATCAGTATGACAAGTACATTCAAGAGAATCAGTCAAGGTTTGAGTGGAGGTATTGGTAGATGAATCACAGGTAGTTTGGGTAGAATTTTCTACTAAAGCACTTTGGTCAGTTTGAGTAGAAACATTCTCACAAACTTTCTTAGTATTAACAACAATACATTTATCCTCTAGATTCGGACTTTGAGACTTGAGATGATTAATAACTGTTTGTTGAGATTCCACCTTTTGTTGTAAACCTTCTATTTGCTTTTCCAAAAATGTGGTTGGAAAATACATTTTAGTTGGTTTAAGTAAAGTACCAACAGATTCTTGGTTTTGAAAATTTGATTCAATTTCTTCCAATTTGAAAATTGAAGAATCTTTTATTTTGTATGAATCATTGATTGCATCAAAATTAACCAAAAAATCTTGATTAGGTATTCTCTCAACTTCATCAGTCTCAAATTCGTCATCCAATGGACGAATAAATTGTTGTATCATACCAAGGCGAAGAAATTTTTCATCATACAGGGGTTCAATTTCCTCTTTGGCCTTTTGTAATGGTGTGATATTCTCAAATCCCAACCCGAGAAGAAGATCTGTTTTGTCAATCTTTGACTTGTTGAAATAGGCAGTGAAATTCAAGAGAGGATTTTGTTCAACTTTATATAACTTTTCTTGATAGAAAAGTATATTCTTTTTAAATTCCTCAACTTGTTTTTCAAGATTCTCAATCTCAATGCCTTTTAGAAAACAATTATGATTTAAATCAGAAATCTTCCTTTCGAATTCAACATTGTTTGGTTTAGCTTCTTGGAGCTTCTTATTGAGAATATCAACATCCATTTGTCTTGCATTTGCCCGAAGCCATTCATTGGTCTTTTGAATTTCAAGATCTTGATTGGCCTTTTCAAGATCATGAATGGTCTTTTCAAGATTTTGACATCTTTGTAATAACTTAGAATCAGGAGAGACATTCATCTCACATTCTTTAACCAACATCTTGTCTTTGTATGCTTGAAAATCTTGTTTAATAGTATTATTTTCAAAAAGTAATTTTGAGTTTTCTTCAAGAAGTTTTGAAAATTCACTTTTTGAAAATGAAATATTACTTTTCAACCTTTTGTTTTTGTTGGCTAAAGAATTGATATGATTTGTTAATTTAGATAAAGCTAATCTACAAGACTCTTTGTCTTTAACCAAAGAAAAAGTAGAGTCGAGATTTACCTCATCATCTGGGTATTCATCATCAGTGCTTTCTGCTTCAAGGACTTTGTTCTGGCCAATCTCGCCATATAGCAAACATTAGCGGAGAGATCTTGATCTTCATCATCAGTGAGCAACAGCCATTTGTCATCTTCTGCAAGCAATGCATGTCCTGCTTCAACTTGTTTGGCTAACAGCATCTTTTGCTTGTAATACTCATAGTCCCGCTTTCGAGGTTGTTTGCAGTCAACGGCAAAATGTCCAGGAATACCACAATTGTAGCACTTTTTGTCTGATGCCTTACCCTTCTCAACAGTTTGTTTCTCATATGCTTCCTTCTTTTCACCATACCTTGAACCAGGAGCTTCACCTTGCTCATTGCTCCTTGGATGATAGTGTTCCTTCTTTGGAAATGCACTTGTAGAAGAAGTGCGGAGATTGTTGTTTGTTGGCCTCGCTTTGTAATATTTCCTCTTGAAATGCTTTGTTACCGCGGCAAGAGCTTGATATAGTTCATCCGAAACACCATCTCTTGTAGCCATCAGATCATCTCCCTCCTCATCAGACGAAGAAACAACTACCATTTGCCTTTTGAGAGCTTCAGAAATCTTTTTCTCAACTATCAATGCCAAAGGATCAGAAGATACAACTTCTGGCATTTTGTTTGATGAAGCTTTGCTTAGGACTTGGTTTTCATTGAGTTTGAAGGATTCATATAGAGTATGAATGGTGAACTTGGTCAGATTTTGATGTTGCTTGATTTGGGTTCCAAAATCTTCCCATTCTTGACCAAGGGCTTTGATGAACTTGATGTTTAACTCAATCTCAGTTTTCTTGACATTGTTCTTCCTCAGTTCATTTATGACATTGCAGAATCTGTAGTAGACTGCCTCAAGAGATTCATTTGGCATTTTGGAGAAGTTGTCAAACTCAGTCAAAATGTTGGTCAATCTGATTGTCGAAGTCACGTCAGCTCCTTCCATCTGTCTAGCCACCTCATCCCATATCTCCTTGGCTGTATCATAAGAATCAACAGAACCATAGATTTCATCCGGTAGAGCTCTGTATAAACATGACCTTGCTCTGTTATCTGCAGCTGTTCGATCCTTTTGCTCAGCATTCAAAAGTTCATGAGTTAGAATAACTGCATTAGTAGTGGGATGGCGATGAACAGCAAGTCCATTCAGAATGGATTCTTTCATCATATGACCATTTGTTTGACTTTTCACATAGTCCATGAATCTTTTCTTCCATAGTCCGTATGAACCACGGTAGAGAACTGGAGGTCTTGTATCAGAACCCAATGCCAATGCTTCACGAGAAGCCATTTGAGATTGATTTGATTTGAAAAGTTGAAATGAATTAAGTATTGAAAAAATGAAACGGTCTTGAGAAACAGAAAAAATGGAACGATCTTGAGAAGCAGAAAATGGAACGATCTTGGAAGATCGTCTTAGGATTTTGATGAAATTTGGTTAAGTATGAGAAATGAAACGATCTTGTGAAGATCGTCTAAACAAGCCACAACTCACAATAATGAAAAACAAGCTTTCAATTACTAAGACGATCCTGGGAAGATCGTCCTAGTGAAGATCGTCTTAGGATTTTGATGAATTTTGGTTAAGTATGAGAAATGAAACGATCTTGACAAAATCGTTCTGGGTAAGATCGTCTTGGAAATTTTTGAGAAAATTTGGTTAAGTATGAGAAATGAAACGATCTTGAACTGGAAAGGTCTGGAAAAATGAAACGGTCTTGAAGAATGAAACTGTCTTGAATTAAAGTGTCTTAACTTCAGAGGGAATGAGACGATCTTGTTTAAAATCGTCTTGGGTTTCGAAGGTATGAAATGATCTTAGCTGAAGATCGTCTTAGGTTTTTAAGAAATGAGACGATCTTGGTTTGAAGATCGTCTTGTTTTCTTTCTCAAAACTTCTAAGTATTTGTAATGACCCAACCAATCCTTTCGGATTAATTAGCCAGAAACAAACACTACCACAACACACTCTTGTTTAGAACGATCTTGTGAAGATCGTCTAAACAAGCCACAACTCACAATAATGAAAAACAAGCTTTCAATTACTAAGACGATCCTGGGAAGATCGTCCTAGTGAAGATCGTCTTGATCATCTTCTTCATCTCAACAGTTTTCCAGAAAAACTCCATTAACAACTTTTTAAAACTTCAATAATTTTTGAATTACTAGGAGTTAGATCACGAAATCACTGGCAAACTGTTTGAATTCATGTCCGCAACAAGTTTATGAACAAAATTCAACACAAAACACAACAGATTCAAATCCCTCAAAATTCGCGCCAAAACTCAAAATTCAATCTCGAGATTTAGATTGAATTGGAACTTGAAACTTGACAGGATTATGTTTTCAACAACCACAAATCTATTGGTGAACAAATAATTGTGATTTTATGTGATTTAATGTGTGATTTTTGATGAACCAGACGGTGAAAAGTTCGAACAGAATTTGAAAATAAATTTGATTTTGATGAAATTGTGAATGAATTCAGGTATGGATCGTCATCAGATCGATGTTTTGCTCTGATACCACTTGTTATAACACGATTTCTACCACTGAATTCGATTCAACAATGACGGTTTGTTAGTGTGTGTTCTTGGTGTTTGTGTGTGTGTTTTGAGAGAGAAATTGGAATTAAACTGAAAGATTGGGATTAATGTGTGTAAAATGAATGTGTTGGTTATGATTTCTAAGGTATGAGGGGTATTTATAGTCTAACAATACAACTATGCTAATTATCACAATTAGCCCCTCAACCTTAGTAATCATTTATCTATGATTTAACAACAAGAATGTCTTCTAATCTTAATTACAATTTATCACTATTTTTGGATTTCTAACATTAGGTGTCCACGTTACCTAAACATCATCACATATTCATCTTTTACGTTTGGGCCCTTAAACGTGCACGTGTCATGGCAACTTAAATAGTCTAGTGAACTAGATGAACAAGCCATATAATCATGCACATTTCACATATCATCAACATATATCACATTACATAGCATTTCATAGCATATCATTACATTTCATATCATAGGGACTACATTTCATGCCTCAATAGTCATTTACATAGCCCATATCGCCTCCCGTATAATCCCGAATACCAATAAGCAAACAAGATAACATTTGGGGAAGTTATTATATGAAAACTATGCTTTTGTTGAACCCTCAGCGTGTCAAAGTAGTGTATCTTACCTCAATGGAGTACCCAACAATCACAAACGAGTATACTATGCTTGAAAAGTGTTCCTGACAACCTATGGTACAATAATGATTGAAATATAAGTCAACTAGACACTTAAACACACTTTGGAACACTCTGATGTATGATATCGCCGATACCATTAGTGGTCTCGTCGATATCGGGCTCTAGAATACACCAACCAAAAGACTATGCAGTGGTCACGAAGGTACCTTGGTGTGGTCTCGGAGGTATCGTAGACCAGAACCAAAACACCAAACAATGGCCACGAAGGTACCGTGGTGCATATCGGCGATATCGCTGTGCAGATCAGATTTCAACCCTTTTTGGCTCCCAATCGAATCCTATACGACTTTTACCCCTTAAGACGACCTGGAGACATAAAATTAACATCTTTTATGGTACAATTGATGACTTTAATCCATCAATTGATTCCTTGATCCTTTACAAACATAAATCACTTGATTGATTACCCAAATAACATGTAATAGGTAAACGTTTTGCAATATAACCCAACCCAAACCCCATGGCCTGGATCGGATTGACATAAATGACTCACAAGATCAGACTTCAAAGGATTAACACCTATAGAGAAAACAAATGACTAAACAATCTAGAGAAAACTTTAGACTTGATTCCTTAAGTTCATACACAACAGGGTCTTTCGTTATCGTGAAGGTATTTCGAGAAGCTCAATAGGGTCATAATGAGTGTAAGAATAACTTTATCAGGACTTTCATCGTCAACATATGGTAGCAACATCGTAAATCTACCTTATAAAAGAAATACCTCCCACAATCGAAAACATTAACTTCTTCCTATAATGGAGCACATAACGGAAAACGCGTTTGCATGAAAGTAGAACTAGTCACACATCAATTGAAGGTTCGACCTCACGATGGAAACAAAACCGGGAACATTATTAGAACGTCTTAAAACTACGGGTGGCCTCGACTTTAGAATTATAATCTTTGCCTAACATGAGTAATCACACAGGCAAGAAACATGATCAATTCGAAATCAAATGCTCTTGAAAAACTTTTACTTCATATGCTTTAAGAAACTATAAATAACCTCATCATCATACCTCTAAACTTTTTCTTAAGGGAAAACTCTTTATCTTGAGGAGCAGTCATACATAAAATTTTGTACACATATAGGATATCAACATCACCTTTACACTCATGCAATATAAGGAAGAATCTCCACCTGTAGATACTCGTCCCAATCGTCATATATCATCCCGTAGCGAAATCGAAACTAAACGAGTCGTAAATCCAAAACAGACCAAAATATGCGCCGCATGACTCGAGCATCTTAAACAGTAAATTCCATGCGTTTGCAGATGCCCCTTATAAACTTAAAACTCAGAATATGCGCCGCGCATAGCTTTTATGTGCCGCATATCATCTATGCTCAGGAAAGATAATTTCAAACAAAATCTAAACGTTTTCCTTACACCCAAGCACGACTTTAACACTTCGCAGCTCGAAGGTAACCTCCCATCATAACATGGTGTTCATAGAATGGAAGAGCTTCTTGGTTAAGGGATCAATCGACTTTAGTGTTAACTTTTTTACTTGCTTCAGCTTCATCATTCTTTAATCCATAGATACATGACTACTCTTCACGTGGTTAAATATGCTATCATCCAATGATTCCATCATTCTCAACTTCACTTCATTCGGATCAGCACAGACACAGTCTCACAAACACACACATGTCGTGATACATTTACAATTACGTTCGCGACCGGAATTGTAACTATATCCTTTCATACGCGTGCCCGGTACCCTTCTATGCGTCACCTACTTATATCCTTCAAGTATCCAGCATCAACTCCACTCTTCAAACTTCAAGTCCATGTCTTTTAAACTAGTAGACTCAAAAACATTGACTACCAATCACTTCATTTAACTTCATGTACATCATAATCATCATAAACATTTAATCCGGCTATCACTTTCCACCGATCTTCACACATTTCCACACACTTGAAGCATCAACATCACTAAAGTTGTAACACGGTGTTTACTCTTGACAAATAGGGGCACAATACATAGAAATCTCTCCAACTTCATTACTTTGTACACCGGTCAACACAATCATGGCCATACAAACACGCTCGCATCGTAATACGCTTGCAACTATGTTCTGGACCATAATTGTAATTATATCTGATTGTGCACCAAACCGCATGTAGGATGTAGACTCCGGCAAGGGGTTTCGATCGTGGAGAGATGGTTGAGGTTTAAGGGTTTGTTGGCGATTCCCCGAAGGTAGGAGCGGTGATCCTTTATGCCAATCTAAGGTTGTTGATGTAATTGTCAAAGCTTGTTCGACTTTAGTTTAGGGTTTTGGTTCGATCCGTGATCGTATGTATTGTATGTGTATTCGGTTGATTTGTAATCATACCAAATGAATGGGGTTTCCTCTCCTTATATAAGAGAGGGTAATCTTGGGGAGGAAGTTAGGGTTTTAACCCTAATTAGGATTTCGGATATCATTGCCATGTTTATCCGATTTGCTTGCCGTCATTATCCCTTTATAATTAGGATATGATTTACTATAATTTAGGAAGGGATTTGTAGCTATCTTTAGCTATTTAATTATTATTAACACCTCCGGGTATAGGCCCTTCATGTAGGTGCTTCGTAAGGAGTATCCTTCGTAGTATGGTCTGAAGGGGTACATCGTCAAGCCCTCCAGTCTAATATTATAGACTGCTAAGGCTATGATTTTAGACTGTACTTCTCATTATCTTGGATATTGCTTCAAAGGTAATCTTTGGGATACGCATCTTCCTGCTCCTTTAAATGTACTTTCCTTTCTTCTTTCTTCACTTTATTTCCGTCGTTAATGCGTTTCTAGGTAACTCTCTTAATTCCCTTTTTCTTTATCGATAATGACGAAGGTAGGTATTAAATCCATGTTCTCCTTCGTACTTCTTGATTAGATTAGGGCTTTCTGATTGCCTAATCAAGCCCTTCAGCTGATTCGAAGGGTTCTTATCATTTGGGGCCTTTGTAAGGTTTCGGATAAGGTATTTTTCAAAGATGCTCTTGATATGGGCCTTGCCAGAGATCGGCTGTTTTGTTTTAGGGATCCTCGATCTTCCGATCTCACTTTTTTTCTTGGTGGGCGTGGATTTACGGAGATCAGTGAGTCTTGTAACGGAGGAAATTGGGAATATATATTTATAGTGTGGGTAATCATGAAGTGTTATGCTTCTGATTCGGTAGTGTCATGGTATCCTTAGTAAGGTAATACACTTGCTATGTAGGGTATAATCCCGAAAGCTTTCATGAGACAAGGTCATTTGCCATTTTCTTTTTTGGATAAGTTTATGGGAAACGTGAGCGTCTTGCGCGATGGGTGAAACTAGGCGTAGTAGTTTTATCGTTCTTCCTCATAATGGGGTAGTCTTCGATGTATCTTCGCATCTTTTTGTTATGTAAATAAACGGTGTTGTTCCCTTCAAATCAGAGATTGTATTTCCGTTGTGTCGGGTTGTTCCACTTTTGTTGCTTTGTTCAGTAACTACTTGCATTGATGAGCTTCATGTCCGTTACTGTTACTTGTCATGTGGTTGTGTCCTTGTTCCGTAGACCACATGGTTATCTTATTATGATTCTTCCCTTTGATGTAGGGCAGATATTGCAGACTTTAGAAATTTTGCTTCTCGTTATGGGGAGAAGGCATTGCTGATGTTTCAGAGTTACGTGGGATATGTTCTTCATATATGTCGATTCTGATGTCTTTGGATGACTATTCTCTTCTTGTAATTATCTACGAAGGTGCTAGAGGTATCCTCGTCGTTATGGGAGGTTTCTTTGAAGTTCCCAACGGATCTTTCTGATTTTGGTAGTGGTTTATGTAGGCCACTATCCTTTGTTGACTCTTTCAAACTTTTTTATGGGCTTCGGGTGATGAACTATTCTTTATATTATTCGTAAGTCCTTTTTTAAGGCTTCGAGTATATATTGTGAAGAGATCATCGTTTCGAGCTACCTTTTTATTGCTTTGAAGTTGTCTCTAGACCTTGGGGGCGCATATATGGCCTCCGTGTGGTCGTGTAGAAGTTTGCTGGAAATTTGAAGGTCCATCCAGCGTATATGCACGGTATCGAGGGTACCACCATTCGATTATTCCGTGTCTCACATTTGCTTACGGTCTGCATGGTATCGAAGGTGAGGTATATATCATCATTAGCACCCCAATCTAATATTATGGACTGCTAGGGTCGTGATTTTAGACTGCACTCATTGTCCTCCAATTTCACGAGTTATTTCATCGAATTTACTTCGATAAAAGAGAGTACCAAAGGCTGCTGTATGCTATCGGAGATTTCCGAAGGTCGTTGAAGGCTGTCGAATGTTTCCGGAGCTGGCTCAAAGTGTTCTGGAGACTTCTAGAGCTCGTTAAAAGGCTTCTGGAGGTTTTCGTTGACTGCGAAGATTCTGGGTCAAGTTCTCTATCTAGATCTATGCCGGGAAAGACTATTGGAAGATTACAGAGGCTGTAGGGGTCCTTCGAAGCTCGCTACGGGCTTCAGAAGGTCGATGGAGACTTTATGAGATTTCTGACCGTAGCTACAAGTTGTCGTAGGTCTTCGATGGCTAATTGAGGTTTCCGAAGCTCGTCGAAGGCTGACGGAGGTTTCCGAAGCTTGTCGGAGGTTTCCGAAGCTTGTCGAAGGCTATCGGAGGTCTCCGAAGGTCGCTGAGGGTTGCAGAAGGTCTTCCGAGCTCGACGAAGTCTGAGGAGGGTCTTTGAAGCTCGCTGGAGGCTGCTGGAGGTGTCCGAAGCTAGTCAAAGGCTGTCGGAAGTTTTCGAAGCTTGCTGAAGACTGTCGGAGGTTTCCGAAGGTCGCTGAAGGCTTCGGGTTGGTTCACCCATCTGGATCTGGAGCAGGATAGGCAGCGAAGCAGACTCTCCATCTATATCTTCTCTTCTGCTGCTGCTCAAATCTCGAAACAGAGAACAAAATTCCTTTGCTATTCGACTCTTGCAGCTGCTTAAGTGGAAAACCAGAAACAATTTGTCTTTTGCGGCAACTCTCAAAATCGTAACCCAAGAATTCCTCTACGAACGAACTCCAATACCCTTTATTATTTAATTCGAAAGATTCGATGTTATCCTCTTTACGGCGAATTAATGTCATATATATATAGGATAGTTGAGTTATTGTGTTAACCGACTCCAATTTTGAGTCATGACTTGTTTCCCACGTGAACTACTTCCAAGATGGGCTTAACATGTTTTCTTCTTTCTTTCGGTATTAGCCCACGAGACCACCATCACATGTAATTTCATTAACAAAGCCCAAAGTAATAAATATATGACTAGATGAGCTGCTTTCCTTCTTCGACCATTCTTTTATTAGCCACAAAATTTTTGTTCAAAAGAGGCAGCCGCAAAAGTGAAGGTAGCAATTAATTAGTATCCGATAGGATCACAAAGATGAAAAAGAAAACTACATTTCTTTTGTTCATGGCGGCTGACAAATAATTTTTGTGGTAACTGATGAACCGACAAAAATCTAGACGAGAATTTACAAGTCTGATTTCGGATTCTTCTTAGCAATAAAGACACGAATTCTTTTTGTTGACAAGTTCCACAGATCGCAGCAGAAAAGGCTACCCGTCGGTCGGAGTTTTTTTCTTACGGTGATCTATCATCTTTTTTAGTTTGGCACGACGAATCCTGGATTCGTATCATGGTGTGATTTAATGGTGGGTTTTGTGATGTAGTCCCACGGATGGCGCCATCCGATTGTGCACCAAACCGCATGTATGATGTAGACTCCGGCAAGGGGTTTCGATCGTGGAGAGATGGTTGAGGTTTAAGGGTTTGTTGGCGATTCCCCGAAGGTAGGAGCGGTGATCCTTTATGCCAATCTAAGGTTGTTGATGTAATTGTCAAAGCTTGTTCGACTTTAGTTTAGGGTTTTGGTTCGATCCGTGATCGTATGTATTGTATGTGTATTCGGTTGATTTGTAATCATACCAAATGAATGGGGTTTCCTCTCCTTATATAAGAGAGGGTAATCTTGGGGAGGAAGTTAGGGTTTTAACCCTAATTAGGATTTTGGATATCATTGCCATGTTTATCCGATTTGCTTGCCATCATTATCCCTTTATAATTGGGATATGATTTACTATATTTTAGGAAGGGATTTGTAGCTATCTTTAGCTATTTAATTATTATTAACACCTCCGGGTATAGGCCCTTCGTGTAGGTGCTTCATAAGGAGTACCCTTCGTAGTGTGGTCTGAAGGGGTACATCGTCAATATCACTTCACATGCAGTTATACCATTCTGTAACACCCCAACAAATGGCGGAATCATGGGATGTCGAGAAATAGCACATATGAGCATGGAAATTACATAGAGCAACGCTTAATGGCTTATTGTCACACATTTCAAACATACAATAGTTCAAACCAAAATAACCTCATAAGGTTTACATGCAAATCACAAAACAATATTTTACATAATTTCCTAA
>CM067173.1:130812372-130873487 GCA_034093135.1 Erigeron breviscapus
AACCGATTGGTTTCCATTTGAATCTATCTTGATGATATGGCTAGTAACACCAACTAATAAATGAACCAAACAGATTTTGTTGGTTTGGACTTTTAAAGTTTAATTCCGCTTTCTTTTAACGCCGTTAGGCGAAAGTTTTGGAAATCCATATTTTTAAACGAAGGACAAGCTGTGTGGTGATTGTGAGAAAGGCAAGCAACATAAAGCTACTTTTAAGTCTAAGACTTGCTCAACCATTGATAATTGTTTGGATCTGCTTCATATGGACTTATTTGGACCAATCAGTACTCCATCATTCACTGGAATGAGGTACTCCTTGGTAATTGTTGATGAGTATTCAAGATACACCTGGGTTTCTTTCTAAAGCACAAGAGTGAAGCTGCTGACAGCATAATTCATTTCATCAAGCAAGCTGAAATTATTTACAAAAGGCCTGTAAGGCAGTTAAGGAGTGATAATGGTACTGAATTCAAAAATATCACTCTTGTTAGGTCCAGATTTAGTCCAGAATTATTGGGCTGGTCCAGACTGGACTACTGGAACCTTATCAAAGATAAGTCAAGAAACATGTTTTGCTGGACATGCTCCAGACCCGAATTCTGGAGCCTCACTGAAGATCTGACCAGAAAACATGTTCGACTGGACCTACTCCAGACTTGGAATCTGGAGTCCCTCTGAAGATTTGTCCAGAAATAATTGAAGACTAGTGAGCAATACTTGTATAGGTAATCTGGAGCATTCTCCAGATTAGCTCACTGAAGACTTCACCCCAGTCCAGATCTACTCTACTGAAGACATTCTGACTGAAGTCTGAAGGAAGAAGACTTAACAAATGGCGGAGTCCACTGGAAAGTCTTACCAGATCTGCACACTGGAGGATTGTCAGTGTTCTAGATACTACAAGTCTGAACACTGATATCGAGGTTTGACTTATGCCTTTAACATACTTTCCAAAGAACAATCCACTTGTTCTTTAACAAAGTATACGTGTGTTAAGGTGGTTGGATATAAGGATACACTTGCACTTGATGTGACTTTATCCTTATTCTTATCTAATACATTTAATGTTCTTGTCGGATCATTAAATGTATACAACCATATTTGTACGGCACAAAATTCACTGGTGAAATTTTGTTGCCTATAAATACTAAGTCATTTCCTTAAGAAAAATACTTTAAAAAGCATAAACTTTTAAGCATACACTTTGCATGAAAGTGAATTTGTCTAAAATACTCTCGATCTTAAACAGGGATACTTCACAACTTTAAGTATCTCGATCCTAAAGAGCTATTTGACAAATATAGATCATTTGTAATTCAAAGGTTGTTAGGATAGATACTTCATTGTATTATCTTGATTCCGCAAACAACCTTGTATTTTATTTAAACATCAATAAATGAAATACCCATGAAAAATACATAATGTTCCACTTTATTAGTTTATTGCTTTAAGTCTTGTATTACTTTGTTTATATACTCTTGCATTTATTTACAAGTAATACTAGTCCATTCTAGTGATTATTAGACTTGTTGTATTTTACACTTTCTAGGTTAACCATCTCGTAATTAAAGGGACTCACATTTGGTATCAGAGCAGAAGGCTAATCATTGCCTAGATATGTTCTTGATGGCTAACCAAGAAAATACACAAGGTTTTAGTCTTGGTCCCGATCCTAATGTAAATCATGATCAAAATGAACCACAAACGTTAATAACACTAATCCTCCACCTCCTCCTCCTACTCCTGCTTCTCCACACGTGCATGTGCACTACTCGAATAATCCTGTTCCTAAATTTAGTGGGAACAGCGATGAATTTGGTACGTGGAAGGCTAGGATGGTTTTGCATGTCACTGGTATTGAGAGGAACATGATGAAGATCTTAAACGAAGGCCCATATGTACCTACATCACCTCTCAATCCACTTCTTGATCCTTCTGGATCTAGAAGGGGAAGGGAAAAGAGGGAGGAACATTGGTCTGAAGAGGAGAGGAGATTGGTGAATCTTGACACCCCTTAAAAACATGATCCTCGGGGCTGTTCCAGAAACCCTCATTCCCACACTAGTTCTTTTTCCTAGTGACAAAACCATGTGGGATGAGCTTCTTAACCAACATGAAGGAGGAGGTGACACCATTGTCACCAGAAAGGTCTCCTTAAACAAGAGGTATGAGTCATTTTTTGCTCAACCTAACGAGTCTCTCACTGGTACTTACACCAGATTTATGAGTATCATAAACCAGTTGAGAGGTCTTGGGGTTAGAAGGACAAGGATATACTTCTGGAGAAATTTTGTGATATTCTTCCCACCAAATGGTCTCACATGATCCTGGTCTTACGACAAGGAAAAACTCTGCACACACACACTCTCTCAACTCTTTATGGAGCTTTCAGGTACACTAGAAGAAAATCAAGCTCAGAGAGTGGTTGCAGAAAGAGATGCCTACAACCATGCTTCCAGTACTCCTATTGTGGTCAGTTCATACTGAACCACAAGGTACAGCACTTATATCTTCTGAGAATGTATTTTCTATGAAGAAGATGGTGTCTGAACTAATGGATTCTGGAGAGGCCAGTCAAATCTCTCCAGACTGTTGTGATGAAACTGAAGATGATGACCTTATTGCAATGATTGCTAAAACGGTTAACCGTTTCAAAGCAAGAGCAAATAGGCCATCTGGACAATTTGCATCCAGTTCTTCCACTGACAAGACCAATTTGACATGCTTTAAGTGTGGCAAAAAGGGCCATTTCATGAAAGAGTGTAGGTCCAACCAGTTTGCATCCAAGCCTGGTCCATTCTCTTCAAATAATAAGCCTGATGATAGCTATAAATTGAAATATAAAAAGCTTAAGGCCCAAATTGCTCTCATGGCACAACAAATTGGAAACCAATAATAAGTGCATGATTGCAAAAACTGAAGAGAAGTGGGTTCCTTCTGATGAATCATCTGCTGATGAAGAAGAGGAAAGAGATTGCTGCTATATGGCTCTAGATGATGAAGTGCTCCTGGTGAAGGAAGATGTCACATCTGGACGATGGGTGGACATTGTTATTAAAAAGGTTAGTGATTATGATAATGCAACTGACCAAGAACTAAAATTGGACATTGCTGAAGCTCTTAATTCTGATTTAATTTTTGTAGAAACTGTTAGATCTGATTGTGTAAATGGTCTAGAAACAGATTCTTCTGAAATAAATGCTTAAAATCAAAATTAAAAGAACTTCAAGATATTGAACTGGCATTTCAAGCCCAGGTTCTGGTAACTGAACAATTGATCCAAGAAAAACAAGATCTTGAGATCATTTTAGAAAAAGAAAAACTAGTAATTAAATCATGGCTAGAAACCAAAAAGCCATATGATGCTGGAGTAAATCAATTTCCTCTCAAAAACGTGCATACTTAGATGGAAATACTCATGTAGCATCATTAATACCAGTAATTGATCGATTACCAGAGGTGTTAAGGCCCACAACTATTTATGATATGCCTACTGTCACACCCCGTTGTAGCGGAAATACAGGGTTAACAATTAATTGCGTACTTATCAGAAGGTAAATAGAGATTACATCCATTAATACCAAATACAAGTCTAATACAAGTACAATCGTCTTAGAATGTGGACCCCAAAATACGGATACAAGTCATCCTCATTTGAAACTGGGCCCACTAAATACGAGTTCAAAGTCTGGACAGTCTAATACAATTAAAGCCAAAAACATGAGAGTCCTCACTGTCTGATGCAAATTGTACGTCCAAGATCAAAAGATTGGCTTCAAAATGCCATATACGATTCCAAGACTTACTGATGGTCACCTGAAAAGCATGAAATTTGAGAGGATCAACTATCGAAAATAGTTGGTGAGTTTACAGTGTGTTTGACTAAAAGATCAATCGTCGATTGTTGTAGTTATTTAAGACAGGACTGCCGATATCGATATCCGACAATAAGACTAAACCACTTAGGCTTCTACTTCCAACATACTTTCAACGCTTATATATAGGGTGTACCATTGGCGTACCCACCACGCCTACGGTATGTTGACAATAGTTTTGTCGCCATTGTGATAACACCATTACACGTAATTATAAGACATGACTGTACAGACCGAAGTCCGACAAATATATGTTGACTGTACAGACCGAAGTCCGGCAAAGATATTAAGACTGTACAGACCGAAGTCTGACAAAGATAATATATGACTGTACAGACCGAAGTCTGACAAAGATAATATGCCTCGTACAGGATTTCCCGTCTATAATGGGGTACGGACCAGAAGACTGTCCAGTTCGAAAACTGACAAGACTACCATTAAAATCTCATAATGGTAAAACTACATAAGGGGGATCATTTTAGTTCGTCAAACACAAAGAACAGTTTAGTCTGCCGACAACATGGCAAGTCAAGACATATAGATCAAAATTTCATAGACATGTATACACATTTTCAGACAGCCGTCAACATGGCAAGACAAAAGACAAATGATTTAATTTACCAAATCTCATGGCATAGACAAAGACGAATCATTTATAATAGTAGTGTATACAGTACATGCTTTTCAGGCCCAAAGTAAAAAGGAAAAAGGGCGCCATAAACTCACCTTAGCGATCACAGAGCTAAAAGTATGAGCAGTCTGAGAATAAGAGCAGTATAGTCTCCACGTCTATCCAAAACCTAGGATATGAGCACGAATGGTGAGGGTCAATCTCACGACGACAAGTATCCTACGTACAACTACTTAGCTATCAACCCTAGAATGCCACGACCAAGAATGTGATTTAACGTTCAATATATATTTGACTCAAGTTAAAAGTCCAAAAGTCTAATAAGTTCCATGTCAAATGACTGTCTAATTGAGATTAGGACTAACCCGATGTTAATTAATTACGAGTTGTCACAGCATCCCCGACTTATAAGGATTTCGTCCCGAAATCAAGTCTTGCTCAGTAAAAAGATGAGGATAGTTATCTCTCATATAGTTCTCACGTTCCCAAGTCGAGTTGGGTCCGTGTTTTGAGTTCCAACGAACTTTGACCAACTTGATATGACTACGTCTAAGTTGTTTGAGCTGTTGGTCTAAATATTCAACAGGTTCTTCAACAAATTAAAGAGAGTCAGTCACTTGCAACTCTTCCACTGGTACAACCAATGTTTCATCAGTTAAACATTTCTTTAGATTCAAGTGGTATCAGAGCACTTGAAGGTGCAGGGGACCGATCGATTCGAGATTCCTACGACTATGTAAGTGCGGAATCCAAACATAATCGTTATTGAGGTAATTGAATGAAACAAACACGAAATCAATAAGAACAGGAGATAAAAACAGAATTCCTTTATCATTAGTCGAATGATTACAATGAATAAATCCGTTTACAATACATCTACGATGATTACGGATTACAATCAACGAGACGACTCTTGATAATCGAATAATATGGTGGACTTACGGACTGAGGTTTACGCATACCTCAGCCTGCCGTGGATGACATCTATCTAGACTAAAAAATCCCCCTAAAACCGAAACCTAAGAACAATATATATAGGCTACAAATGGGCTGGGCTTCAAACTCGTGGGCCTCCAAACTCGTGGCCTCCACACGAGTTTGGTCTAAACTCGTGGCCTCCACATGAGTTTGGGCTAAACTCGTGGCCTCCACATGAGTTTGGCCTAAACTCGTGGTCAACACATCTAGCAAAACAGCCCATTAATTGAGATGCATCGGACACAAAATGTGCACCAGAACGTGCACTTACAGTCTCCCCCTTGACCGATGCACTCAATTCATTCACCGATAATCATTAGCAATCGAAAACCTGCAAAAGCAAACTCCCCTTAACTAATGATACCGGGTCTTCTTTTGTTGAGACTCGATCTTCTGACACAACATTCTGATCTTCAAACTCTAAAATCTCTGTATCTCTGTGACAACCAACTAACCTAACACATCTCATTGTAGTTCTCCTCCTCAACAGTAGCCATCTCCGAATTAAACATATGCAATCTTCTTCCTGCTTGGAACTTTGCTCGAGACATTCCTCGACTTGCTTAACCGGCATATAATATAGAAGTTGAATTTCCAACAATCAGCATCAAATCAATCAGCTCTCACAAAAATAAGAAACTCTGTAGCTTGAATCACAAACTGCAATACCATAAATCCTGTCTCAACTAGCAGCATCTGACTTTGTCTTGTACCTTCACAATTCCACCAACCACCCGAAGTCTTTCCTATCAGATCTCCCCTTCAGTTGTATACACCACCAAATATAAAGATCTTTAATCTCGCAATCACAATAAATGATCGCCTGATAATCATCTCTATTCTTGGAATATAAATAGGTTCAATCTTCAATTACTTAACAACAGATGACCAACTTCGTTGCTCTAATATTTCGACAAAGTTTCCACAACTGCCATCTATTTGATACTTGAGCATATTTCACATTAAGCACACCATCATCTAAACACAGATCTTGGTTTGTCTCTCAAGTAGCACAGAATTTTACTCAGAAATCTGAAATTTTTATCTCCCCCTTTTCTCTGCAAAATTCTGAAATCTAGCCCATCTTAGGTTTTAAATATCTCCCATTCTTGAGGTTCTTCAAAAAGCTTAGAGCTCACGACGGTTAAAACTCTTCGCCAAACAGGGTATATTCGTTTTCCCTCCAAATTTCCGAGGAAAAACACATTTACGTGAAACATTGGTATTCACGTAAATTTTTATTTCTAAGGCTGTGGGAAAATTTTGATAATTGCCGAAAATTTTCATCCAAAACGTGCCGAAATCGCACAAAAACGGACCGAAAATTTTTCGAACGCTACCAAACTTCAAATCTCCATGAATCATGCATTTTAAGACCATGGACAAAAATTATTTTTTTTTTTTTGTTTTGGAAAAGTCAATATAGTCAAGATTCGTTTGATATATTTTTGAGATTTCAATTTGTTTTTGGTGAAAAGATATGCTTGACGATGATAATTGACTGACCATAGGTCTTTAATTAGATACTTTTTGCACGCTTAAGATAATGCTATCTGTTGATATTGATGCATTGATGAGTTTCTTTTAAGTGTGCAGGACTTTCGATATTGGAATTTTGTGTTTTTCCAAAGTTGTTAAATAGTATCTTACCTGTTGATACAGGTATATCGTAAAGTCAAGATTATCAGGTTTGATTGTTAAAATTTTATCTGCTAATGATGACTTGATTTTCAGAGGGTTAAATCATTGAGTTTCATACAGGTTATCTCTTTCCTGTGTATTAGCTGGTTATTCAGGTTTGAAGGTAAAGGGTATGAAATTTATCTAAGTGTATTTTGAAAATGTGTTTGATGCTACAGGAAACACGCGTTTAAGCATGTGGTAACCTAATCCACGTGTTTGGTACACCACGCGTTTGGAGTTTTCCTCCACGTGTTTGGCTGACTACCACGTGTTTGGCCTTATACCACGCGTTTGGATTTAGACCACGCGTTTGGCTTTGGACCACGTGTTTGGATTTAACCACGCGTTTGGATTAACCACGCGTTTGGATTTAACCACGCGTTTGGATTTAACCACGCGTTTGGATTTAACCACGCGTTTGGATTTAACCACGCGTTTGGATTTAACCACGCGTTTGGATTTAGACCACGCGTTTGGATTTAGACCACGCGTTTGGATTTAGACCACGCGTTTGGATTTAGACCACGCGTTTGGATTTAACCACGCGTTTGGATTTAACCACGCGTTTGGATTTAACCACGCGTTTGGATTTAACCACGCGTTTGGATTTAACCACGCGTTTGGATTTAACCACGCGTTTGGATTTAACCACGCGTTTGGATTTAACCACGCGTTTGGATTTAACCACGCGTTTGGATTTAACCACGCGTTTGGATTTAACCACGCGTTTGGATTTAACCACGCGTTTGGATTTAACCACGCGTTTGGATTTAACCACGCGTTTGGATTTAACCACGCGTTTGGATTTAACCACGCGTTTGGATTTAGACCACGCGTTTGGATTTAGACCACGCGTTTGGATTTAACCACGCGTTTGGATTTAGACCACGCGTTTGGATTTAACCACGCGTTTGGATTTAACCACGCGTTTGGATTTAACCACGCGTTTGGATTTAACCACGCGTTTGGATTTAACCACGCGTTTGGATTTAACCACGCGTTTGGATTTAGACCACGCGTTTGGATTTAACCACGCGTTTGGATTTAACCACGCGTTTGGATTTAGACCACGCGTTTGGTATTCCACGCGTTTGGCAAATCACGTGTTTACAAACCCTAGTTCCACGCGTTTGCAACCTAGGTTTCAGATGTTTGTTCCACGCGTTTACCCTTCTTCACGTATTTACCCTTGATCACACGCGTTTACCATTGTACCACGCGTTTGAAGATTGGTTCACGTGTTTAGGTTTTTATAGCAGACTTCACGCGTTTGAGACTTTTACACGTGTTTACAAGCAGATTCCAAAATTTTCTAAGTTTTATTGTGCAGAATTGTTGATGCTAAATTTTTGTTATTGCACTGTTTTTGTTTTCCAGAAATGGCAGGAAATCCAAGAAATTTCTTCTCAACTCACAATCAGTTGATCGATTTGTCGAGAGATCGAAGAAATAGGGACTTTAATGGTTTGCTTCAATATCTGGAACGCTCTCGTATTCATTTTGTGCTAACTCACAATCCAGTGCTATATCAAGGATATCTGCATCAATTTTGGAATAATGCATCAATAAGAGTGGTTCAAGCACAGCCTGCACAACAAGATAGACCTGCTGTCCCTCGAAGTGTTAGATTTCAGACGACTGTTGCTAATCACACGTTTTCATTCACTGCTGCTGATTTGAGAGAAATACTGCATTTAGGGACCGTCGCAGAAGAAAATGGTCCAATAGAGCTAGATGAAACGTTGGTTAGAGGTTGTTTTGGACGAATGGGACATGCTACGCCAGATGCAAAGTGGCCGATTGCTAAGGCAGGATTCTATGGCCAATGGAGGTTTCTGGCTCATGTTTTGATTGTGGCGATTAGTAATCGTCATGCAGGGTTTGATCAGCTGAATAAACAAGTCGGTTCGCAGATGGTGGCTTTGACCTTGAATAGGCCATATTCATTCTCGAACTATTTTTTCGATATTTTGAGGACCCAGATCACTCAGACAGGGTCACAGAGGTTTATGGTTCTACCAAGGCTAACGATGGCGATTATTCATCATTTTGTACATAATTTGCCGGTATTGGAAGACATGTATGTGATTGCTTCTCCACCGAATAGAATTTGGTCGATGATGATGAAGATTAAAGAAAATTATCCAAATCCACAGATGGTACCATTGTTTGGACATTTGATAAATCCAAACTATAGAGCTCCAGCTGTCGGATGGGAAGATGAAGATGAGGTCGCAGGAGGTGGAAATAATGATGCACCACCTCCACCACCACACGGACCTCAAGTTCAAGTTCCAATTCAGGTTCAACGTCAACGACAAGTTCAACGACGAGTTTGGCCACGAGTTCAACCGCGTGTTCAACCACAGGTTCAACCGCAGGCTCAACCTGACGTTCAGCCATTACAAGCAGATGCTGCAGAAGTTCGAGCAAATAATGAAGCAATGGAGGATTTGTTAGATCGGGCTGAAGCTGCTAATCCTAATATTGGTGAAGCTTTCGTGAATGCTGCTTTAGATCCAAATGATGTAATTGCGCAAGTTGATAATTTTCAAGCTTTGGAAAACGTAGAGTTGTATGTAGATCCAGATGCTGAAAATATTCAAGATTTGAATCGCTTATGGGATGATGTCGATGATCCTCTGAACTCTGCTATGGCTAATGTTGCTGGTGATGCCGCAACAAGTTCAAAAGGAAAGAATATTGATCTAGAGGCTACAGAGAGTGATTCAGATGCTGATATGACTGGTCGTGCAAGTGATACTTCTCCCGTTGAAAGAGGTTCAAAGAGGGTTCGTACTGAGGAAGAAACAGATCCAACATATGAACCGCATGAAGAAGCAATACCGCTACAAAGACGAAGAACTGCTCCTAGATCGGGAAAAGTACTACCTTCAGTTGCTGATAGACCTGTACAATCAGAGATACCTGTAGTTGCTACTATGTCTGCGTCATCTACACTGGGTACGCTGATTTATAGAAGACGAAGACTTCGTCAATCTCCAGTTGCATCTACTCAATCTGAATCAAGTCAAGAAGATATGCAGAGTGCTTTGATTAGACATGTTGTTCCTGTAAGCACTGCGTTTACGACACTTCTACGTCCACTTCAACCGCCGTTGATCGGACTTCCACGATTTCCTCCACGACCTCCTACTAGACCTTCTGGAGTTGCATTCTTTAGACCAACAGTTGAGTCTACTTCTGAACCTGCGCCGATAATGTCGACTCAATTCAAGGTGAATCATCTGGAAATGCGAGTTGTTACATTGGAAGCTCAAATGAAGATCATGCAAGGGTTAGTAGACAAGCTAGTTGCTGATTTAGAGACAGAAAAGCGTCAAAGTACTGCACTAAGAGAAAGGCTTAGGCAGTTATTGGCTCAAGGGGGAGATGGTTATAGGGAGACAGAGTTGAAGAGGAAAGAGGATGAAGATCATGATGATGATGCAAATGCTGATTGTGAGCCAAGAACTGAAGCTCAAGCAGAAGCAACGACTCAGGGGGAGACGCCAAGACAGAAAGAGTCAGAGATTGCTGGTACAGCTGGTGCTAGTACGTCTGGGACTCAAAAAGATAAAGGAAAAGCTGTGATGGTTGCTCCAGATGTAGTTCTTGCTGATGATGATGATAGAGATTCCAATTCAGATAAGCTTCAAAAGATAGGTGCAGGTACATCTAAGGTTCAATATGATGAGTCTGAAGATGATAAAAGTTTGGAAGAAGGTGAAATGATTCCTGATTTGGACTGGACTAATGTTTTTCAAGATGATTTTGTGCAACAACAAGCACAAGCTCAAGATCAACAAGTTCCAGATGATCAACAAGAGGTTCAAGCTGAACAAGTTTTTATTCCAAGTTCAAGAACTCTACACTTTACGGTTTTTACCAAAGTTGGAGATGATGAAGATGGAATTACTCTAAGCTGGAGTATTGAAGATTCTAAGGAATTTGATGTGACAGAGTATCCAGTACCAAGTAGGGATGAAGATCATCTACATCAAATTGACAGAAGAATACCGGCAAGAGGATTGGTAGGAGAAAGTATGAAACCATCTATCTTTTGGGATTTTGTTAGTGATAGAGATGCTCATAAGTATGTTACTACAATTTTGAGTTGGTTTTTCGATGATGAGCTGAAATTGTTTATTATTAAAAGAGATGATGGTTGTCAGTACTTAAAGCCTATGAAGAAATATTTTAAAAGCCTTAGTGAATCCGATTTAATGGATTTAGGAAGGAAAAGGCTTGTTAATCCGAGTGGTAATGGTTATGCAACTTACTGGAGTAGAAAGTTTCAAGACGATTATAGGAAAAGGTTCTATGATAATTTTGATAAAACCAGTGTGTACATAACGCCAAGATCCTTGAAGAAAGTTACAAAGGATGATGGTACGATAGAATTTACTCAAAGATCAATTAAGCGTTTACTGAAGGTTCCAGTCAAGAAATGGCCTCAAGATGTTTTGAGTACACTTGATCACTGGGAGATTCACAGGGACACTGGTGAAGCATTGATGTATGGAGATAGAGATAAGAGAGTTATTTTGTTACGTGTATTTGATCCTATGCAGATTGTGAACCTTTCCAGAGATGATCAGAGAAGGTTATATGACACTGAATGTCTGTTTAGACCTTCATGGACCACTGAGGAAAGCAGATATAGGAAGATTTTGCGTATTTGCTTACATGCTAATGTTCATGCAAATAGCAGAAGATAGTTATTTGATGGATAGTGTTTCTACAAGACTGAAGAAATCGTGTAGCTGATGTCAAGGGGGAGACTGTAAGTGCATGATTCTGTTGACAACAGCAACAGCGATTTGATCAGTATATGTTTATGTTTTGTAATATGTAATCATAGACTTATGTTATGTTTAAACTTGTTATTTGGACTTAAGTAATGTGAATGATTACATATTGATCAGAGTTTTGGTATGTTTAATGTTTACGACTTGTATGAATGTGATTATAAATAACATACAGATAGAAGTGATAAACTAGTCACGTTTTGAGTAATTAAAGTATACTTAAAAGATGACAAAAGGAAGTGTGTACAAACTCGTGCTACAGTAACACGAGTTTGCCTAAACACGTGGTCATCACGTGTTTACATATTAACACGCGTTTGTTAATGGGTTATGGGTTTTAAGATATACGGTCCATATTAGCACGCGTTTATGAACAGTATAGTATAAATACACACACATAATACGTATTTGTTAACAGTTTTAATAGAAAATACACCGAAACTCTGTCCAATTGCAAACTCGCGCGCGTTTAAGGTCTTAGGTTGTTTCAACAACGAAAGACGATAATATAATTAAGCAAACGGGTTATCACGAGAGGATTCCGCACTCTCGTCATAACTATAAGCGTTCTCGTTGACGATCAGTCCACAAGGACCTACAAGTAGTATCAAAGCCAAGTTATTTTTTTTATTTTATTTTATTTTTTTATAGCTTTTCTACAACCCTGTCTTCTATGCTTCAATGTATCAGACGATCTGCAGTGATCCTTCCACACCGAAACATACTTGAACCTCGATTCCATTTCGACAACTCAAACACGTTTTTCGGCAAACTCGTGAACAGTGCCACGAGTTTAAGAACCTAAACGCGTGATACCCCTTAAACACGCACATATAGCACCACGCACTTGAATATCTGCTCTTCGCCCAAACTCGTGTTTAACTAAACACGCTCGAGTTTAACATATCCAAACGCGTGTAATCTGCAAGAAAACCTAAACACGTGGACCAATCTTTAAACACGTGAGACTATGTAAGTGCAGGGATCAAAAGTAAACACGTGCAACAATGTAAACGCGTGGTACAAACGCGTGACACCTAGGAATTTGCAAACGCGTTATAAGTAAACACGTGAAATTAGGGTTTGTAAACGCGTGTTTTCCCAAACGCGTGGTAATCTCATCTGCACAAAACAGATCTGATCGAAGTTCTTCATTCAAAAACCCTAAAAACGAACCACGAATCAGAGACATAAAGCCTCTCCTGCTCTGATACCACTTGTAGGTCCTTGTGGACTGATCGTCAACGAGAATGCTTATAGTTATGATGAGAGTGCGGAATCCTCTCGTGATAACCCGTTTGCTTAATTATATTATCGTCTTTCGTTGTTGAAACAACCTAAGACCTTAAACGCGCGCGAGTTTGCAATTGGACAGAGTTTCGGTGTATTTTCTATTAAAACTGTTAACAAATACGTATTATGTGTGTGTATTTATACTATACTGTTCATAAACGCGTGCTAATATGGACCGTATATCTTAAAGCCCATAACCCATTAACAAACGCGTGTTAATATGTAAACACGTGTGACCACGTGTTTAGGCAAACTCGTGTTACTGTAGCACGAGTTTGTACACACTTCCTTTTGTCATCTTTTAAGTATACTTTAATTACTCAAAACGTGACTAGTTTATCACTTGTATCTGTATGTTATTTATAATCACATTCATACAAGTCGTAAACATTAAACATACCAAAACTCTGATCAATATGTAATCATTCACATTACTTAAGTCCAAATAACAAGTTTAAACATAACATAAGTCTATGATTACATATTACAAAACATAAACATATACTGATCAAATCGCTGTTGCTGTTGTCAACAGAATCATGCACTTACACTGCCCGTCCGTTTGTGGATGGTAAGCCGTACTCAAATTCAACTGAGTGCCTGATACGTCTTTAAAATCTCTCCATGATCCTAGATCGATGACTCTTATTCATCAAGAGTTCTCTAATTCCATTCTACTTTGGAATCCACACCCTGTCTCTGATTCAAATTTTTGTCACACCCCGTTGTAGCGGAAATACAGGGTTAACAATTAATTACGTACTTATCAAAAGGTAAATAGAGATTACATCCATTAATACCAAATACAAGTCTAATACAAGTACAATCGTCTTAGAATGTGGACCCCAAAATACGGATACAAGTCATCCTCATTTGGAACTGGGCCCACTAAATATGAGTTCAAAGTCTGGACAGTCTAATACAATTAAAGCCAAAAACATGAGAGTCCTCACTATCTGATGCAAATTGTACGTCCAAGATCAAAAGATTGGCTTCAAAATGCCATATACGATTCCAAGACTTACTGATGGTCACCTGAAAAGCTCTATGGGAATAAGATCTATCTTAAAGGTTATACCAGACAACGTTAAATTGCAATTTACCAGATGATCTCTAGCAACATACTTTTGACCGTTTACATATTCGACGATAAAATTTTCTTTCATGGGGATAGCTACTATATTAATTTGAGATTTAAATTCTAAGGATATAAAGCTTTTATTAGCACCGGAGTTGAATAACGCAAAGACATAATGATTATTGAGTATGAATGTACCTATCACAACATTTGGGACCACGTCATGCATCAGCAGCCTCCAAAGCAAAAACTCGACCTTTGCCTTGTTCTTCTTGATTCCAAGCTTGATTGTCCCCCGCATTGTTCCTCACGGGAACTATAGCATTGTTGTTCGGGTTTAGATTGAGTCGTGGACAAGCGGGTCGCATATGGGTTTCGCTGCCACATTCGTAACATGAAGCCGGTGCATTGTTCTTACAAAACTTTGCCAGATGTCCGGTCCTTTTAGAACGGTTACAAGTAGGACAATTTCCCCGGTGATGGAGACCACACCTATTACATCTCGGGTCTGGACCAGTGTACCTCATGACGTCCTGAGTGACTACTGCAAAGTTTCTAACAGTCTTAAACCTCTTGCCATTTCCGTCGTCACCAAACCCACTACTAGAGGCCTGATCGTTTCTTCTCTTGATCCCCTCTGTTCCAACCGAAGAACCAGGGGTTCTTTTCAAGTCTATCACCATCGGTTGGTTGCACTGACTGCCGCTTGAAGAGTCAAAGGATTAAAAGCGGCTACCAACCTTCGGATGTCAGGTGACAATCCATAACAGTATCTTTCAACTAACTTCTCCTCTGTATCCACCATACGAGGAACTAGCCTTGTCAGCTCATGAAAACGAGTAGTGTATTTCTCGTTGTCCAATCCAACCATAGTATGATTCCAGAATTCACCTTCCATTTTCTGTACTTCCTCCCGCGGACAGTACTTCTCCATTAACACCCTTTTAAAGTTCAACCAAGGTATGCTATTTGCTTGCTCTCGACCACGAGTCCTAATCTGTTCATTCCACCATGATAGTGCGTGCTTTTGAAATTGAGCAGCGGCATATTCCACTTTGTGCTCTTCGGCACAACGGCTGATATGAAGCACCGCCTCTATGCTCTCTAGCCAATTTATTAGACCGACAGGACCTTCGGTGCCATGAAATTCCTTTGGCTTGCAATAAGTGAAGGTCTTAAAATCACTCCCGTGAGTATGACCTCGTGGGATAACTTGTTCAGCAGTAGGCTCGACATTGTTGCTATTGTCAGCCTGATGGTTATTATTGGCATTCAAGCTTGCCGTGATCTGGGCGACCAAAGTAGGCATAGCAGCCAACAACTGTTGTGTCACAAATGCTGCCATATTATTATCCCCGCCAGTATTTGGGGTAGGTCCAGGACCAGTGTTCACCTGGACAGTAGCAGCTTCCGGTCTTTGCTGAATGACAGGTTCTTCCTGTTCAGCTTCAGTATTCAAAGGAGTTGATCTAGTAACTCTCTTGGGTGCAGTTTTCTTGACTGGAGCCTTTTTCTGAACTTTGCTTTTCGTCTTAGGAGCCATAAGTCTAAGATATGAACAAAAATGTCATTTAGAGATTTCCTTGATAGGTTAAACAGAAAGTAGCTTTGCAAGACAGATGACAGTACAATGCAAGTCACAAATTGTTGACTTGTATGAATTCATGTACTAGACAAGACAAGAAAATATGGAAAATCATATTTCTAGAGCTAAGAATAAACAGTTGACATAGTCTGAACAAGTATGTAAGCCAAAAGACAATCGTATTTCATTGATGTTCAAAATTTTACATAGTCTGGTATGTACAATCCAAAAACATGTGGGAAACTTCATCCACAACGATAGACTACATAGTCGGAGCAATACGATTTAAAGACACGTGGGAAATACTTCCACAAAGATAGACTACAAAGTCATAGTGATACGATCCAGAGACATGTGGGAAACTACATCCACAAAGATAGACTACAAAGTCATAATGACTGTACAGACCGAAGTCTGACAAAGATAATATGCCTCGTACAGGATTTCCCGTCTATAATGGGGTACGGACCAGAAGACTGTCCAGTTCGAAAACTGACAAGACTACCATTAAAATCTCATAATGGTAAAACTACATAAGGGGGATCATTTTAGTTCGTCAAACACAAAGAACAGTTCAATCTGCCGACAACATGGCAAGTCAAGACATATAGATCAAAATTTCATAAGATATGTATACACATTTTCAGACAACCGTCAACATGGCAAGACATAAGACAAATGATTTAATTTACCAAATCTCATGGCATAGACAAAGACAAATCATTTATAAAGTAGTCGTGTATACAGTACATGCTTTCAGGCCCAAAGTAAAAGGAAAAAGGGCGCCATAAACTCACCTTAGCGATCACAGAGCTAAAAGTATGAGCAGTCTGAGAATAAGAGCAGTCTAGTCTCCACGTCTATCCAAAACCTAGGATATGAGCACGAATGGTGAGGGTCAATCTCACGACGACAAGTATCCTACGTACAACTACTTAGCTATCAACCCTAAAATGCCACGACCAAGAATGTGATTTAACGTTCAATATATATTTGACTCAAGTTAAAAGTCCAAAAGTCTAATAAATTCCACGTCAAATGACTGTCTAATTGAGATTAGGACAAACCCGATGTTAATTAATTACGAGTTGTCACACCTACAACACCCAAGACCAAATCTTACACAGTTCAATCCCCAGAGGTTAAGACTGGAGCTGTCCAGATGACTGCTCCAGTTAAAAAGGTAAAGCAGAATAGACCTTTGCCTCAGAACAAACCCTTACCAAAGCCTTGGACTGGAAAGGCTAAGGTATCATCTGATGAAAATATTTTGTCCAGGATAGAGAGCCAGATTCAAATTCTGACTCGTTAATCACAAAGTTTTAATGCAAGATTAAACTTTATTGAGGGTACTTCATCTGGCCCTAGACAAAATACAAAACCTTTTTCAAAGAAAGACAAATTTATTTCTCCAGTTGAGAAAAAAGAAAAGGTTTCAAAACTATCGACTCCAGTGGTCTTCTCAACTAAGACCACTGTTGAAGTAAGTGAACTAGACCAGATTGCCCTGGGACCTATAAGGGAGGGTCCAGTGAACCCATCAGTCGATGGGTTCCCAAATCTAACTGATCAATATTTGGTGTATGTGTAGGGCGATCGAAAGAAATATATCTGGTATCTTGACAGTGCAGCTGGCAGGACGATGACCGGATGTAAGACCCTACTAGAGGAGTTCACCATTTCTGATGGACCCTCCATCACTTTTGGAAATGATGGTTGTGGAAAGACTGAGGGATATGGTGTTCTGAACAATGGACAAGTCAAGTTCAGACGAGTTGCATTTGTGAATGGTTTGAAATATAACTTGATCAGTGTAAGTCAACTGTGTGACGATGGCTATCAAGTCTTATTCAATGTTGCTCAGGGCATTGTATTCAACAAGGACTGGAAGGTAGTGTTGATTGCTCCCAGAAAAGGGAATGTGTACGTGATGGATATGGAAAGCTCTCCAGATGAGCAGTGTTTCTATACTCAAGCTGATGAAGACACAAACTAGTTATGGCATAAAAGGTTATCCCATTTAAATTTCAAAAACATTAACAAGTTGTCCAGAATACAACTTGCAGATGGGATACCTTCAGTTTCCTTCAAAAAGGAAAGATCATGTCCAGGATGTGAGATGGGTAAGCAAAAGCGTACCAGTTTCAAGACCAGACAGAATTTCAGCATTTCTGAACCTCTTCATATGCTTCATATGGACCTATTTGGTCCAGTGAATGTTCAGACTCGTGCTGGTAAAAGATACACCCTGGTGATAGTAGATGAATTCTCCAGATATTGTTGGGTGATCTTTCTGAGGTCCAAAGTGAAGCTGCTGCTGAAATCATCAGTCTTATCAAGCAAGTTGAGCTCAAGTACAGTCGAAAAGTGTGTCAGTTAAGAAGTGACAATGGAACAGAATTCCAGAATGCAACTCTGGAGTCATTCTGTACTGACACTGGCATCTCCCAGAACTTCTCTTCAGCCTGCTCTCCAGAACAGAATGGAGTGGTGGAAAGGAAAAATCGAACGCTGATAGAAGCTGCCAGGAGTATGCTAGCTGAATCTGGACTGTCTACCAGTTTCTGGGCGGAAGCAATTGCAACTGCTTGCCACACCCAGAATCGATCAGTGTACATCAAAAGACACAAAAAGACAGCCTATGAAGTCTTAAGAAATAGAAAACCAAACATTGGTTATTTTCACGTTTTTGGATGTCCAGTTTACATCCTGAACGACTCCAGTCAGCTAGGCAAATTTGATGCCAAAGCTTGATGAAGGGTATTTCTTAGGCTATTCAGCCATTCGCAAGGCCTTCAGAGTCTATAACAAGAGACTGGAGAAGGTCCATGAGTCAATTCATGTAACATTCGATGAATCAAATGCTGCAATCAACAAGAAGCCAGCCCTTGATACTCCCCCAGTTACTCCAATTGTCTTTTGTGAATTTGATCCAATAAACGACAAAATGGATGATTCACCAGACACAGTTTCCAGTCATCCTGATCTGGAACCTGTTCAGAAAAAGAAAGTCTCCAGTAGTACCCCATTCTATCCTTCTTTTATTTTCAAACTACCCACTGAAATTAATATTGGTTCAGATGTGCGTACTACTCCCCAGTATCAGTGTCAGTTGAGAATTTACCAGAAATGCTTTCTGGTGACCAAACTGAACCAGTACTACAAGAAATGCCTTCATATGAAGAATTTCATGATGCAAATCGTGATTTAAATGAATCAGATGAAGATGTTGAAGTACTTTATGAAGACCCTCCCCCTGAAGCAACTTCAGAGGAGACTCAACTGAATTCTTGCACTGATATTGTTGTCAGTAACAATCCTGGTCAGTACTCCAGATGGACAAAAGCTCACCCTATTGATCAGATCATAGGTGACTCCAGTCGTGGTGTTCAGACCAGAAGAGCCTCCAGTGATCAATGCTTAAATGTCAGTTTCTTATCACTGAACGAACCTAAGAAGATTGATGAGGCTCTGGAAGATCCAAACTGGGTGACTGCTATGCAAGAAGAGCTTCACCAGTTTGAAAGGAACAAGGTATGGTATCTGGTTCCTTTCCCAGTTGGAAAGAAAGAACCAATTGGAACAAGATGGGTCTTCAGAAACAAAGTAGATGAAGATGGCCACGTAATCAGAAACAAGGCCAGACTGGTAGCACAAGGCTACTGCCAGTCAGATGTCGACTTTGATGAATCTTTTGCTCCAGTGGCTAGACTTGAAACGATAAGAATCTTCTTAGCATTCGCTGCTAATCATGAGTTCAAGGTCTACCAGATGGACGTAAAGAGTGCTTTCTTGAATGGAAAGCTTGAAGAAGAAGTTTACGTCAGACAACCTCCAGGTTTCGTTGATGACAAGCATCCACATTGGGTATATCGTCTGGACAAAGCGCTATATGGCCTCAGACAAGCCCCACGTGCCTGGTATGATACTCTGACTAAACATTTGTTGAAAAATGGCTTTAAACGAGGTGCAATTGACAATACATTGTTCATTTTGCATGAGAAAGGTAATCTGTTAATGGTACAAATTTATGTTGATGATATAATTTTTGGGTCTACTGATGAAAACATGTGCAAGAAATTTTCAAAAATCATGTCCACTGAATATGAAATGAGTTTGATGGGTGAATTAACATATTTTCTTGGACTCCAGATTAAACAAAATCAAGATGGCATTTTTATTAATCAGGAAAATATGTTAGAGATCTTTTAAAGAAATATGATATGAACTCTTCACCATCTAAACCAACTCCTATTTCTGCACCACTGACACTGGACTCTGATCCAGATGGCAAACCAGGCATGGTTGGTTCACTGATGTATTTAACTGCCAGTAGACCAGATATTATGTTTTCAACATGTTTATGTGCCAGATATCAGTCTAATCCAAAAGACTCTCATATGCTTGCTGTTAAGCGCATACTGAAGTACCTTAAAGGTGTCCCCAGTCTAGGTCTTTGGTACCCCAAAGGCTCGGGAATGGATCTAATGGGTTATTCAGATTCAGATCATGCAGGTTGTAAGATAGATAGGAAATCCACAACTGGTGGATGTCATTTCCTAGGTGGCAAACTGGTCAGCTGGACCAGTAAGAAGCAAACTTCAGTTTCATTATCCACTGCCGAAGCTGAATACGTGTCTGCAGCCAGTTGTTGTGCTCAGATACTCTGGATGAAGAACCAGTTGCTTGATTATGGTATTAAATATTCAAAGACTCCCATCTTTTGTGATAATACCAGTGCCATAGCTATCTCAAACAATCCAGTCATGCACTCCAGAACGAAGCACATTGACCTAAGGTATCATTTCATTCGCGATCATATTATGAAAAATAATATTGAACTCCATTTTATTCCCACTGACAAACAACTCTGTTAGGTCCAGAATTAGTCCAGATTTAATGGACTGGTCCAGACTGGACTACTGGAACCTTATCGAATATAAGTCAAGAAAACATGTTTTGCTGGACATGCTCCAGACCCGAATTCTGGAGCCTCACTGAAGATCTGACCAGAAAACATGTTCGACTGGACCTACTCCAGACTTGGAATCTGGAGTCCCTCTGAAGATTTGCTCAGAAATAATTGAAGACTAGTGAGCAATACTTGTATAGGTAATCTGGAGCATTCTCCAGATTAGCTCACTGAAGACTTCACCCCAGTCCAGATCTACTCTACTGAAGACATTCTGACTGAAGTCAAGACTGAAGTCTGAAGGAAGAAGACTTATCAAATGGCGGAGTCCACTGGAAAGTCTTACCAGATCTGCACACTGGAGGATGGTCAGTGTTCTAGATACTACAAGTCTGAACACTGATAACGAGGTTTGACTTAAGCCTTTAACACACTTTCCAAGGAACAATCCACTTGTTCCTTAACAAAGTATACGTGTGTTAAAGTGGTTGGATAATAGGATACACTTGCACTTGATGTGACAATATCCTTATTCTTATCTAATACATTTAATGTTCTTGTCGGATCATTAAATGTATATAACCATATTTGTACGGCACAAAATTCACTGGTGAATTTTGTTGCCTATAAATACTAAGTCATTTCCTTAAGAAAAATACTTTTAAGCGTACACTTTGCATGAAAGTGAATTTGTCTAAAATACTCTCGATCTTAAACAGGGATACTTCACAACTTTAAGTATCTCGATCCTAAAGAGCTATTTGACAAATATAGATCATTTGTAATTCAAAGGTTGTTAGGATACATACTTCATTGTATTATCTTGATTCCGCAACAACCTTGTATTTTGTTTAAACATCAATAAATGAAATACCCAGAAAACTACATAATGTTCCACTTTACTTGTTTATTGCTTTAAGTCTTGTATTACTTTGTTTATATATCTTGCATATTTATTTACAAGTAATACTAGTCCATATCTAGTGCTTATTATAACTTGTTGTATTTTACACTTTCTAGGTTAACCGTCTTGCACTTAAACGGGACTCACAAACTCGCTGACATTTTTACCAAACCACTGGATGTCAAAACTTTTGAATATCTTGTTGGTGAGTTGGGAATGTTAAATCCATAGATCTGGTGATTGTTTAGATATTGAACGCCATTGTGTACTATCTTTACAATTATTAGATTTCTGGAGAAACATTCCAGGGAAAGACTTGAAAAATATTTTCTAAATTAAACTTGTTTAAGTTCAGGGGGAATTAATTTTCTCACTGGACAAATTATTCAGAAAATATTACTGGTGCTTTGTAAATATGTCCCTCTCACTAGTAACTAGATAGGTTGAAGTGCGTGTTTGAGTTGACTTTTGTCTTCTTGTAAATGTGTCCCTCTCATTTGTCTATATTAGTTGACGTGCACGTTTGAGGTTTCCAGTCTTTCAAAAAAAATGGTATTCACTGGTACTTTACTGGAGTGTCCCTCCAGTGTACTGTCAGTACATGTTCACTGGACTAATCCACCAGTGATACTGGAGCGTCTAGTCAACCTCCAGATGTACTGAAATTTGTCATGATATTTTCAAATACTTGGTCTTTGTATGTGCCACGTAAGCAAACTTTTTCAAAGATATTTATCTTGAATCCTACGTGGCATGTAAATTTTTCAAAACAATGATGGTCTTTTTACTTTGGGAAAACAAAAAGGTACAAGTTGATTAGTTTTTGTGGGCGGTGAACCATCACACATTAATGAATGCGGATCTCAAAACCCGATCAAAAATTATATTTGATAATTTCAAATTTAATCGTTTGAGTTCCACATTATCTCCCCTATATATACCCACTTTCAATTTCAATTTACATTTACTTCGAACATTTACTCCCAAATCCTCAAATTCAAATTCCTTCATTAAATTTCTTCATTCATTTTCCAATCATAATAATCTCATATTAACTTCATTCATTAAATTCTTCATAAAACCTTAAATATTCATTCAATTTCATCTTTCATCTATAATCAAATGGCACCAAGAAATCTTTTATCCACCGAATATGCTCCGGTCGAAGATGTTGTTAGACTGAGACATATTTCTCTTGATGCAAAGGCCATTCGTATCAATATGAATTACTGGATGGCAAAACTTTCCAGTACTCATCCAGCACAATCTATCATTGGGAGATTGAATACCTTCTTTCTCTCATGCCCTCTGTATGGTGCATTAACCCTAAATCCAGGGAAAATGTACCATGACTACTTATGTGAGTTCTGGTACTCCGCGTTTTACAATGAAGAAACCTCATCAATTTCTTACACTCTCAACGGAGGTACCAGATCGTTAGGCTTCACAGTGAGTTTGCTCAGGTCTGTTCTTCAGTTAAATTATCATGACCAGAATGAGCAACCCATGGAACTTCCAACTAGCATTAATTTCAGAGAAGTGTGCAGGGTGATGGGGCACACCGAAATTGTTGATGAAAATGGCCAGTTGTTAAGAAAAGGAACAATCTATATGAGTAGGCTTACAGATTCGTGGAGATTTTTCTTCACTCATTTGGTAGAGTGTCTTGGAGGCAGTTCTGGAGGACTAGATCAAATAAATCAAACACAACTCCAGATAGCATATTGTTTATGGTTTGGGATAAGGGTGGATTTTGCTCAGATCCTATTTAATGATTTGGTGGATCGACTGAAGGCAAAGGGGAGAAAACCCCATATTCCTTACATTCGTTTTCTTTCCCTTATGTTCAGGAATGGTCTAAGGAACCAATATGATGTTAATACTACTCATTTTTCAAAGAGTGAGTTTTTAAGAGATCTGAACAATCTTCAATCAAGAGATGGTAAGGTAGATATTCCTCAGTCCATGCTCTCATTTCAAAGAGTGGAAGAGAATGTGGCGCCAGGCAGTGTACAGAATGTTGAAAGCCCTGGTGATGAACAAGAGGTGCAGGTTGTAGAAATGGTACAACCAATTAGTCAAGTGGCTCCTGAAGAAAGTCAACAACCCACTGTTGAGCTTTCCAGACGACCAAGAACTCATAGGCGTCTGATGAGGGGAGGAGTCCAGGTAAACCCATCAACCCATCCTGGTGATACAATAAATATTGATGGTTCTCCCATCTTTGAAGAAAATATTGAATCTCTTGTACAATCTGAACAGAGAGTGGACACTGAAGTCCAGGCTGTTGTACAAGAAGATGTTGCCCAGGTTGTTGAAGTTTTTGAAGATGTTCAAGCTGAAGAACATGCTTCTGGTGAGCAGGAGGCTCCACTTGATTTAAATGTTGATGTTGGTGTAGAGACTGGTGAACAGTCTGGTGAACAGGCAGTTGGGAACATTCAAGAATGGGATGATGTTGACTCCCCAATGTCTGATGGCTTCGATGTAAATTTAAACTTTCTGGGTGAAGATGTTCAAGAAGAAGTAAATCAACCTGAAATGCCAACACCTTCACCAGAAATACCTTCAAATACACCAGAAATGCCACCACCAGAACCCACTCAACCCCCACCAGAATCAATGCCACCACCACCACCACCTTCAATTCCTCAATCAACTTCCTATTTCACTCCAGTCAACCCAACCGACCAAAGTGTGCCAGACTCAAATGTTGAAACTGAAGAGGTCTGGGCACAAGTCCCAGTAATGACCAGATTGACCTCTCATCTGGAACCACCCACTGGTCTCTCCACTTCTTCCTCAACCGAGGTCCAAGGCCTTCTTAGTAAGGTGGCGGACCTGGAGAGATCACTGCACTCATCTTCCCAGGTTATTTCTGACTTCAAGTCTTTGTTATCAAATAATCTTTCTTCAGAAATGAACTTGTTCGCTGGGAATGAGAAGTTAGTGTTCGAGAAGTTGGATGAACTGGTACTGGCCACCAATCAAAATTCTGAAAACATTAAAGTGGCAGTCCAGGGGTTGGAATCCAAAATGGTGTCTTCTGTTCAGACTGTAGTCACTGGCGAACTGGCAGGGCTGAAAGAAGAGGTTAAGAACTTGGTGTTTAGGGTAAGCTCTCTGGAGAGTAGGCCCGTACTGGATCAAGGAGAAGTTGTTAGTGTTTTAAGTAATGAGTGTACAAGGAAGTTCAGAAACAACATGTTGAAAGAATTATGTGAAGAGGTTTCTGGAACTGTCCTTCGTAGTATTTTTGATGGGGTTTTACCACAAGTTGAGAAGCTACTGGATGAGAAGCTGCCTAAGCACTTGCCTGAACAAATTGAAAATCTGAAGAAGGAAGTGCTGGTATTAAAGAAAGATATGACTGCTTCCATGCCAGAACAAGGCAGAACATTTGGCTCACTGGATAGGCACATGATGGAAGAGTTGTGGAATGATCTAAAGTCCAGGACTAGAGATCAGTCCAAGGGGGAAAAATTGTCAATTCCATCATCTGGTGTCCAAGAAAATTTAAGGAAGAGAAAAGAAGAAGTTGTAAGGGCAGTCGCTACTGAAAGCGTTGTTCAGAGAAGACAAGTGACTGGTACTGATGCCAGTGCACGTATTGCCCAGAGAGCATTTGGCACTGAAGCCAATGTGCAGACTGAAGAAGAGGCTGCTGGTACTAAAGCCGAGCCCCAGTTTGAGTCCTTCCCAGACATCCCTACCACACTGAAGGCAGTTAAAGGGAAAGAAAAGATGGTGTCTGGTGAAGAGGAAGAGCAGTTTGAAGATGTTGATAATGAAGCATCTAGGAAATTAAATCAACAGTGTATCATGATAGAAATCTTTAAGACAAACTAGAAGAAAGAACTGCTGGCCCATCATAGGGATATGGCTACAATGGGTACTCTGGATTCCTACAATGCTGGAAGACTTGGCATAAATATTGAAGTGTTTAAAAGGATGAAGGAGGATCCCAGAGTTCAACAATGTCTTGATGCACTGAATGATGTACATATACGCTCGTTCTATGCAGAGGAAGAACAGGTATATGATTCCTTGATTTATGGTGTGTCCATTCCAGAGTTGATCAGACAAAGAAAGGAGGAGCTGGTAAGCCTCCAGAAGAAAATAAGAAAAAATGCTGGTGCTCTGGAAGTGGAATACAGGAAGAAAATGACTGGTCTACCCAAACTTACTGCCAGACAACTGAAGGCAATAAAAGATGGTGATATTAGCACCTTTATTCCACTGGATACAACTCTGAAGATCAATAGACAAGAACACCAGTCCACTGAAGGACAACAGAGTGGTGTATCCAGGGAAACTGAAGATATGGTTCAGTTGGCTAAGCAAAAGGCAAAGTTTGAAGAAATGATGACGTTCAGGGCCAATGCAAGAAGGATTATAAATGCTGAAATCACACTGGCTGAACATCATCAAGGTATGACTAAGTTTAATGTGAAGTTGACCAGAGAAGGTAACTTCACTGATGAAAGGAAGGATACGTCAGTCCAAGCATTTGGATGGACTGAACTAAAGGAGATTGGAATGACCTTCAAAGGCAAGACTGATCTCTCTCCAGACGTAAAGGCCTTTATGAAGAGGATTGAGAAGGTCTGGAAGAGAATCAACAAATGGAAGCTGTGTTGGGTCTGAGACCACCAGTGTCTGTTCCATCATCTCCATCTCCCAAGAGGAAGGCTTCTGAAGATGCACCAGAAAGGATATCTAGAAGAAGGGCCTGAATCTTGTATCATTGTACTTGTTGTAATTATTGTTTCAAGAAAGTTGTAATTATTTTCCTTTTTGATGAAAGTAATAATAGTTGCAAATTTTTAATTTTACAAGTAAATGACCAGATTTAGTCTAAGTTAGAACTTAAAAGATGAAACTGAAAACACTCATGATCTATAAAGTGTTTTCCAGTAACTTAGATTATTTAGACTTAAATCGACCAAGTGTTTTCCAGGCATACAAATTTGTATATCTATAAGCCTGAAAAATACTTGCATTATTTCTAAACAAATAAGGGGAATTTGTTAGGTCCAGATTTAGTCCAGAATTATTGGACTGGTCCAGACTGGACTACTGGAACCTTATCAAAGATAAGTCAAGAAACATGTTTTGCTGGACATGCTCTAGACCCGACTTCTGGAGCCTCACTGAAGATCTGACCAGAAAACATGTTCGACTGGACCTACTCCAGACTTGGAATCTGGAGTCCCTCTGAAGATTTGTCCAGAAATAATTGAAGACTAGTGAGCAATACTTGTATAGGTAATCTGGAGCATTCTCCAGATTAGCTCACTGAAGACTTCACCCCAGTCCAGATCTACTCTACTGAAGACATTCTGACTGAAGTCTGAAGGAAGAAGACTTAACAAATGGCGGAGTCCACTGGAAAGTCTTACCAGATCTGTACACTGGAGGATGGTTAGTGTTCTAGATACTACAAGTCTAAACACTGATAACGAGGTTTGACTTATGCCTTTAACACACTTTCCAAAGAACAATCCACTTGTTCTTTAACAAAGTATACGTGTGTTAAGGTGGTTGGATATAAGGATACACTTGCACTTGATATGACTTTATCCTTATTCTTATCTAATACATTTAATGTTCTTGTCGGATCATTAAATGTATACAACCATATTTGTACGGCACAAAATTCACTGGTGAAATTTTGTTGCCTATAAATACTAAGTCATTTCCTTAAGAAAAATACTTTAAAAAGCATAAACTTTTAAGCATACACTTTGCATGAAAGTGAATTTGTCTAAAATACTCTCGATCTTAAACAGGGATACTTCACAACTTTAAGTATCTCGATCCTAAAGAGCTATTTGACAAATATAGATCATTTGTAATTCAAAGGTTGTTAGGATACATACTTCATTGTATTATCTTGATTCCGCAAACAACCTTGTATTTTATTTAAACATCAATAAATGAAATACCCATGAAAAATACATAATGTTCCACTTTACTTGTTTATTGCTTTAAGTCTTGTATTACTTTGTTTATATATCTTGCATATTTATTTACAAGTAATACTAGTCCATATCTAGTGATTATTAGACTTGTTGTATTTTACACTTTCTAGGTTAACCGTCTTGCACTTAAACGGGACTCACAACTCTTAACTCATTTTGCAGTGAAAAGGGAATTTCACAAGTCTACTCAGCTGCCAGAACTCCTCAACAAAATGGTGTTGCAGAAAGAAGAAACAGATTTCTCATTGAAGCTGCCAGATCTATGATGGCTCAAAACAATGTCAAGTCTCATTTCTGGGCTGAAGCAGTTCACACAGCTTGCTTTACCCAGAACAGATCCCTTATTGTAAAAAGGCACCAGAAGACTGCATATGAACTTCTTAGGGGGAGAAAACCTGAGATTTGTTTCCTAAGAATGTTTGGAAGTCCTTGTTACATTCTGAATCAGAAAGACCATATTGGAAAGTTTGATGAAAAAGCAGATGAAGGTATCCTACTTGGATATGCAACAATGATGAAAGCTTTCAGAGTTTACAACAAAAGAACCAAAACTATTGAAAACTCTGTAAATGTAAGCATTGATGAAGGTTGTTCTAAGCCAGACTGCTCTCCTCCTGAAGAAGAAGATTTTAATTTTGAAGAACTGGCTGTTCCTGAGAATGAGCCTTCAACTAATCCTCCAGTTGGAGCTGATAATGCTCAAACTCAGGGGGAGCAACTTGTTGAAGAAGATGTCCCAATCTTTGAAAATGTGCAAGCTGATCCTACTCCCACTGAAGACATTATTCAGAATCCATCTAATGACTCTCTACCTGGTTCAGATCCTCCAATTCTAATCCAAGTTGATCAACCTCTTCCATAAGCAGATCATATTGGACTTTCAAATCTGAATCAGCCCATTATCCCAGTTGCAAATAATCCAACTCATGTGACCAAATAGACAAGGAGTCATCCAATTAACCAAATCATTGGTGATCCTCTCTCTGGTGTTAAAACAAGAAGGAAGGTAACAGGCAATTTCTGTATGTTTGTCAATTTTGTGAGTAAGGTAGAACCAACTGAGGTTAATGAAGCTCTGGCAGATCCATCTTGGGTAAATGCTATGCAAGATGAACTCACACAGTTTGAAAGAAATAAAGTTTGGGAACTTGTTCCAAGACCTCATCACAAGACTGTGATTGGAACCAAGTGGGTCTACAGAAACAAAATGGATGAAAGGGGAGTTGTGACCAGAAACAAAGCAAGATTGGTAGCTCTTGGTTACAGACAAGAGGATGGAATTGATTATGATGAGACTTTTGCACCAGTGGCAAGACTAGAGGCAATCAGAATGTTCTTGGCCTTCTCTGCTCACAAAGGTTTCAAGGTCTATCAAATGGATGTGAAGAGTGCATTTCTCAATGGAAAATTGGAAGAAGAATTCTATGTTGAACAACCTCTAGGTTTTGAAAGCTCAAAGTTTCCTGACCATGTATTCAAGCTTCACAAAGCTCTATATGGCTTGAAACAAGCTCCAAGGGCATGGTATGATACTTTGTCTAAATTTCTATTGGCTAACAAATTCAAAAGAGGTAATGTTGACAAGACCTTGTTTGTGAGAAAGTATAATGGTGATATCCTTCTTGTGCAAATTTATGTAGATGATATCATATTTGGTTCTAGCAGTGAAAGACTTTGTAAAAAGTTTTCTGAATTAATGTCTAAAAAGTAAGAAATGAGCATGATGGGAGAACTAAACTATTTTATGGGTTTACAAGTTAAACAGACTAAAAATGGAATTTTTATATACCAAGGAAAATATGTCAAAGATCTCTTAAACAAATTTGGTTTTCGTGACTGCTCACCTATGAAAACTCCTATGGGAACTGGTGATAAGCTGGGTGGAGATAAAAATGGCAAATCTGTAGACATCACAGCTTATAGGGGTATGATAGGATCATTATTTTACTTAACTGCCAGTAGACCAGATATTATGTTTGCTACATGTCTTTGTGCAAAATATCAAGCTAGTCCTAAGGAATCACATCTTAAAGCTGTGAAGAGAATTTTTAGATACCTTGAAGGTAGTCCCAATCTGGGTCTTTGGTATCCCAAAGACTCATGATTTGATCTAATTGGCTATTCAGATTCTGACTTTGTAGGCTGTAAGATTGACAGAAAAAGTACTTCAGGAGCTTGTCAATTGCTTGGCAATAGACTTGTAAGCTAGTCCAGCAAAAAGCAGCATTCAGTTTCTATTTCTACTGCAGGAAGTTTGTTGGTGCATGTTTTTCGTTGACAAAAGCATTCTAGATGTGTTACATATATTTACATATATTCAAGTCTTGTAATTTATCTTGTAATTAACGTTTGTCAATAATATTACGTTGGCATATATTGTTGATCATATCAGGATCCATTTATGTTTATATGTTTGTTTATTATTTGTATTTTGCAGGTTCTAGACATAACATGTAAAGAGTCATTAAGTTAATATTGTTTCTGCGTTTAACAACAGTTGAAATATTAACTTAATGTACTTCCAAAGGGAGGTTAAGTTAATTGTGTTTCTGCGTATTTACAGCAGGAGAAACATTAACTTAGTGAATACTTCCAATAGGTAATATAGACAATGTTGTTTCTGCGTATCCACAGCAGTAGAAACATTATCGTAGCTAATGTTGGTTCTGCGTATATTTACAGCAGTTTAAACATTGGCTGAGTTAATGTTGGTTCTGCGTCTTGACAACAGTTGAAACATTAACTCAAATATTCCTAAGTGTTATTTGAGTGTTCTCGGGAACTTGCAATTAGTTGCTTATGGAGAGAACACTCAAAAGGTCATTTGAGGGTTCTTGGGAACGAGCAAAAGTTTGCTTGTGGTAAGAACACTCAAATGGTCATTTGAGAGTTTCTGAGGAACAAGCAAAAGTTTGCTTGTGGTAAGAACACTCAAATGGTCATTTGAGAGTTTCTGAGGAACAAGCAAAAGTTTGCTTGTTCATAAGAACTCTCAAATGGTTTGAGAGTTTCTGTGAAAACAAGCAAAAGTATGCTTGTACACAAGAACTCTCAAACCAGGCCAAAACCCTTATGGGCTTGACATGAGAACACTCAAACCCAATGGATCTGAGAGTTCTTGTCACTTGCCTATAAATAGAGGGTGTGTGTATGCGTGTTTCAACAAGAGTGTAGAGAGAGAAACGAGCAAAACCTAGAAAGAGAAAACCAAGAACACGCACGGTTTCCTTGTGGGTACTCGACTCACGCACGAACCGCAAAACACACACCCGGTTTGGACGGCTCGTAGACTTAGATTACCACGTTGGTTGGTAAAGTTTTTCCGGAGAGCCGTTTCACTATAGTAACCAAATACGGGTGTTTATATTCACGCAAAAAGATATATTGTTGGAGCACATAAAGTGCACAAATTGTTGTCCGATGCAATAATTCTAAAAGGCTGAGAAATTCGTACATATATGCCTTACGAACTTTAAGTTCGTAAGAACTAATAAGTTCGTACATATATGCCTTACGAACTTTAAGTTCGTAAGAACTAATAAGTTCGTAAGGCCCAGCCCATTTTGTACGAATTTGACAGCCCAGCCCATTTTGTACCTATAAATATAGGACTTAGGTTTCAGATTTCAGTGATGATTTAATAGCTATGTAATTCGTCCATGGCCGGCTGAAGGATCGCGCAAACCTTCAGTCGTAAGTCCACCATATTCATTATTGTTAGTCGTCTTGTTGATTGTGATTCGTAGTCTTCAAGATGTAATCATACGAATTCGTTTTATATTGTAATCATATGACTAATGATAATGTTTATTATTTCTCCCATTGTTATTGTTTTCTTATCTTTGTATTGTACAAGAACCCTAATAACTAATCTAGATGGATTTCGCACTTCTAGTTTAGGATAGATCACGATTTACGATCAACACACGTTCCAAACGTGTTTTCACAAGTGGTATCAGAGAAGGGGAGGCTATTTTGCCTTCGATCGTGATCTGGTTTAGGGTTTATGTTCGAAAGTATGAAGAAGATGAAGTTTCTGTTCGTTTGATGATCATCTTCGCAAAGACTATTTTAGTACTTACGAAGATGTTGATGTTTCATGGGATAATTTCGCACAGAAGACTTCATACGAAGATAAGAGTGTTTTTGAGCATATCTTCGCAATATGTAACAAGTTCGTGAGAAGATGGTTATATTCGCAGTAGTGAATATGTTCGCAGAAAGATTGTACTTACGAAGATAACACCAATTTGGGTTTATATTCGCAAGAACAAACATGGTTCTTCTTACGAAGATGTTCATACCTGGCAGAATAACTTCGCATGTATTGTTGATTTTCTACATACGAAGTTGGTCATTTAAGTTCCGTACATATATGCCTTACGAACTTTAAGTTCGTAAGAACTAATAAGTTCGTAAGGCCCAACTTATTTTGTTACGAATATGTTCAAGCCAGGAGATCAAGTTCGTAGGTATAGTTCTTTTACTGTGCCGATGCTATACGAAGATGATCATAGAAGATAGAGTTCAAGAAAGAGGTTCATATATGTTTCAGTCTGAAGAGAACGATTCCACATCTGATCAGAAGAAACACAGGGTGTCTTTCTCCAACCAGAAGATTTTAATAAAAAAAAAAAAGTCTTTTGGCGGGAAAAACAATTTTTGCCTATGATCTTATAATCTCGTTTTTACGCGGGAAAATTAATTTGGTAAAGGTCCGAAAAATTTGGGGTCATTTTCGTGCGTTTTTGGCGCAATTTCGGCAAAAATTTTGACGATTATCAAATTTTTTCTACCATTATTAGATCAAAAGTTAAGGTGAATTTCAAAATTTCACGAGAACATTTTTCCCGAATTTTTTTTTTTTTGGAGGGAAACACAATATACCCTGTTTAGAACCACATGAAAGGGAGATTTTTGAAACTGAAGACAAGCAGATGGGCTGATTTTCAAAGTTTTGCAGAAAAATGAGGGGGAATAAAATATTCTTCTGATTTTTGAGCAAAACTTTTCTACATACTCGAGTTACATAACGATCAAAGGTTATTCTGTTGGTGATTATTGTATTCTAATGCTCGAGGCGTTTTGAAGATCATCGAACTATATGTTCAAATTGATTTATGTCAACGGATGATTTTCATATATAGCGGTCGTGGAAACTTTGTTGAAGTATTGGATCATTGAAGCTGGTTATTTGTTGTTCAGTATTTGAAGATCGAATCTTATCCATATTCCAAGATGTAGAGATGAATTATCAGGTGATTCTTGCGGAGGAGTTGCATAGATAAAGATCTTTATATTATGGCAGCATATACAACTGAAGAGGAGATCTGATAAGAACGACTTTGAGTGATTGGTGGATTTGTGAAGATACAAGACAGAGTCAGACACTGCTAGTTGAGACAGGATTTATGCGACTACATTTTGTGATTCAGTTTGCAGAGTCTTTCTTATTTTTATGGGAGCTGATTGATTTGATGCTGATTGTTGGAAATTCTACTTCTCTATTTATGCCGGTTAAGCACGACATGCAAATAGATCCGAGTGGATGATTGCTTATGTTTAATTCGGAGGTGGTTACTGTTGAGGGGGAGAACTACAATGAGAGGTGTTGGGTTAGTTGGTTGTCATGAAGATACAGAGAGTTTACAGGTTGAAGATCAGAGTGAAGTTTCAGAAGATCGAGTTTCAACATAAGAAGACCCGATATCTTTAGTTACGGGGAGGCTATTTGTTTAGACTTTCTATAACTAATATCGGATTTTGAAGAATTGATTGCACCGGCCAAGGGGGAGTTTGTTGGAGCACATAAAGTGCACAAATTGTTGTCCGATGCAATAATTCTAAAAGGCTGAGAAATTCGTACATATATGCCTTACGAACTTTAAGTTCGTAAGAACTAATAAGTTCGTACATATATGCCTTACGAACTTTAAGTTCGTAAGAACTAATAAGTTTGTAAGGCCCAGCCCATTTTGTACGAATTTGACAGTCCAGCCCATTTGTACCTATAAATATAGGACTTAGGTTTCAGATTTCAGTGATGATTTAATAGCTATGTAATTCGTCCATGGCCGGCTGAAGGATCGCGCAAACCTTCAGTCGTAAGTCCACCATATTCATTATTGTTAGTCGTCTTGTTGATTGTGATTCGTAGTCTTCAAGATGTAATCATACGAATTCGTTTTATATTGTAATCATATGACTAATGATAATGTTTATTATTTCTCCCATTGTTATTGTTTTCTTATCTTTGTATTGTACAAGAACCCTAATAACTAATCTAGATGGATTTCGCACTTCTAGTTTAGGATAGATCACGATTTACGATCAACATCACTCACCTAAGGCGACTAAGTTCGTTTCTAGGATATAGAAAACGAAGATAGATCACATACGGCTGATTATATTCATATAATTAGCAATATATTCGATAACTAATCAAACTAGTTATCTCGTGAGGATTCCGCACTCACGACATAACAATAGACGATCTCGAGAGTGATCTGCAGCTATCGAGGGACTCATTCATGTACAAGAAACCTAACATATATTATGTTTGTACCTGTATAACATACATAACAAACATCATATATAAACATATATATAACACCAAAACATGTAATCGATCATTACCAAAACACGAAGTCCATAATCTATCAATTACACATAAATGAATATGACATAAAATAACATAATGTCTTAATCTAAAAGACTAATCAAATCTAAGTTGCTGTTGTCACATCAACATGCATCAACAAACTCCCCCTTGACAACAACATCTTTGATTTCTTCAGTCTTAAAAATGATGTTGATCGTTATAAGAGTGATGTTCCTGAATACAAATCATAGAATACAAACAATTATAAGATTAGTACACTAAATGAATTGCAGGCTTAAATGAACTTAATCAATAATTTCATAAAGTTAAAATGTACGAAATTACTCTTTAAGTTCGTTAGTTAAGACTGTACAAAAATAGCTTTAAGTTCATTGGATTAAACTGTACGAAAATAGACTTTAAGTCCGTTGGATTAACAATAAACGAAGATAGCATTGAAGCATAACTAAGTTCGTTTGTTTAATCAAGAACTTCTAAATTCGTTAGTTAAAAAGGAGACTAAGTTCGTGAGCTCTGTGTCAGAACCTAAGTTCGTAGATCATGAAGGAAAGACAAGTTCGTAGACATTCTGAACAGAATGTTGTGTCCAAAATCAAACATTGATTCTTAAAACATTGATGAACCTTGATTTGCCCAAAATCAATTACAAAACATTTGTATCACTTAAATGAAGCATAACCCACTTCGATTTTACATATGAATTAAAGATCCAATGGGTTAAAATCGAAAAACGAAATTAAACCCTAGAACCCTAAATTATGTATAAAACCGATTGAGTTCATGCAAAAATTGGGCAAAATAAGAACTTAGAATTGGGAATTTGTGAATGACAATGCTCGATTATATACCTGAATTACTGATTTCAATATTAATCGAAACAACAAGCAGAGAATCAAGTTTAATCAAGTGATTTGATTGATGAAAGTATAGGGGTTTATTCAGAAAAGAGACTTAAATTCGTTTTCCTTTAAAAAATATTTGCAAGGTAAAAGAGAAAACGAATTAAGTTGTTATATATATAGATGGTTAAAAACGGGTCAAAACGGGTCGGTTGAAAAATCAGTCAAAAATATGTTAAAATGAAGTTAACCTTCGTAAAATCAACTGGAACGAAGATAATACTATCTTCGTTAAAACCAAGAAAACGAAAATAGATGTGACGAAGTTAATACTATCTTCGTAAGAACAAATTTGTACTTAGAAATTTTTTCCAGATTCTTCATCACGAAACTTTCCACGATGCGACCCTTTGACCTAATCCTGTACATAGCAAAAACTCGTTAAAACCAACTTGTTCATGCCTTTTACAAAGAAGTACCATTATCCAAAATCATCATCATTCTGTTTGTATTCATTTAGTGTACTAATCTTATTAAGGCTGGATTTGATCAGCTTTCTGCTCAGATTTCTTCGTAGATGGTTGCCTTGGTTTATAATCGACCTTATCCTTTTTCAACTTACTTATATCAAGAGTTTATTGGTCAAATCAATGCCAAAGCGAAAAATAGGTTTCTCTTATATCCTCGCTTTGTTATGGCAATCGTTAGACATTTTTGTCCGAATTTGGTATTTGATCAAGGTCCTCGCTATGCACCACATGCTTGGCCTCTACGTTTATTTGCTGATTTAGAAGCCAACACTCGTAATGTGGCTGGTCTTAATGATCCACCGCTTTTTGGTCATTTGATTAATCCAAATTATCGATCACGTTTTGAGGATGATATGTTAGTGGATGATGATGACGATTCTGATCATGATGATGAAGAGAGTTCTGATGATGGTTCTGATGGTGATTCTGATTCTGATGACTCTGATCATGGGAATGATGGTGGTGATGATGTAGTTGAAGCAGACACAGATGAATATGATAGTGTCGCTGCTGATTCTAGTAATGAGCATCGAACTAAGATGGCTCATGATGTCCTGCTGCTTCAGGAAGTGATCATTCATATCACTTTTCTCGAGAAGATGTACCTGGTGCCTTACGCCGAGAGCGTCAGAGTAAGACATGTCATTCTTCTCCTGTTCTTTCTGATACGGCTCAATCCGTTCATGATGAACATGAAGATGGTGCTGAACAAGACGCTGTACTTCATTATCAAGAAGACGTGGAACATAGAGATATGGCACCAACTCTAATTCATGAAGGTACAAGTATTATTGGACCTAAGAGGACACTGGATACTCCTCTTACTTATCGCAGAGCTAAGCGTGCACGAATTTCTGAGGCTACTTCAGTATCTACAGCTGCTGCTGCTATTCCTGCTGTCTCTACAGCACCGGTTGCTTCTGTTTCCGGTAGTGTAATGTTGCGTCCACTGTTGCCTCCTGCCTTACCAATATTGCCCAGATTGCCTACTTTTCCTCCTCTTCCTTTAGACTACTCCCTAGTTAGGCGTATCGATGTTCTTCAGACTCGTGTTGATACATTAGAGTCTGATCTTACGAATGTTCGAGGTGCTTTGACCTTTTTAATAAACTGGGTCAAGAATCAAGGGGGAGATGTTCCTGAAGAAGTTTGCAGATTGTCAGTAGTACAGCCAAGACGTCAGAATGATGATGATGATGCTGATAATGCTGGTAATAAGAGTGATTCTCGTCCAGTTTCTGACAAAGGAAAAGGTGTTGAGACTCAGGGGGAGACAGGAAGAGATACTACCCAGGTTGGTGCATCTGGTGCGGGTGGATCAAGTGCTCCTCGTGATGCTGAAATTATTGAAGCACTTGACTCAGGTAATTCTTCAAAATCGGTTGATTATTTAAGTGATGATCAAGTTGAAGCTGAAACTGAACGATTAAAGCGTGAAGTTAAGGCAAAATTTGGACATGACTGTAATACTGAAGAAAATGCTTTTCATTCTGTATTTGATAACTTATTAGATAAACAGCAAGAAGCAGAAACTGAAAGAGAAAAAGATTTACAGATTCAAAGGCAAACAGCCTTGGAATCTGATTCTGATTCTGATTCAACTTATGATTATGATAAAGATTAGATTAAGTGTATATTAGGTTGCATGTAATAAGTTTACGACATGTGAATGTAATTTATCTTATTTCAATGCAATTATTTTTCATCTTTAGTATTATTATTATCATGATTATTCATTTTATCTTGGTGTTTATTTTGTAATCTTAATAGATGACACAGATGATGCAGAATTATTCTTTGATGGTGATGAACTTGAGGAAGGTGAGTTTGTTCCTGAACCTGATCTAGACATATTCAAGAAACCTTATGGGTTTGATGATGTTTGGGACTCAATTCCGCAAGATCCATCTATAGAAGAAAGAAAAGAGTTAGAGATAAAGAGAAAAGAAGTTAAGGAAAGAATGCTTCAAGCTTCAATTAGTAGCTCCGCTAAAGTGTTAAATTTTGTGGTATATGCTAAGATTGATGATGCATTGGTTCCTTTCCACTGGGAAATCAACTTGACAAGACCATTTGATCCAAATAACTATCCAGTTCCTGTCAGAGAAGATGATCCACTACACGAGATTGATCGACTTGTGCCTGGAAAAAGAATAAATGAATATATAGTCACATGGGATACTGTGAAACCCATTATGTATTGGACTCATATCTCAGATAAAGATGCTGCAAAATATAAGACGATAATCTGGAGTTGGTTTTATGATGAAGAATTGAAGCTGTTCGTTCTTAAAAGACCAGAAGGTTGTCAGTATTTGGCATGGCGTGAGAGACACTTCAGAAGTTTGTGTGAAGAAGATTTACACGAACTCGGAAACAACTGGATTATCAATCCAAGTGGTTATGGTCTTGCTGATGTGGTTTGTAAGAATCTTCATGAAGATTTCAAGTTGAGATCGAATATAAAAGACTCTGAGAAACCAAAGTTTCATATTGAACCAAGACGGAAGAAGAAGGTGGTTAAGCCAGATAAAAGCGTTGAGTATATTCAACATGATATCAAGTGTATGATCAAAGTCCCTGCCAAGAAATGGGCACAAGATGTCTTGGATAAAATGGACAATTGGGAGATTGATCGGAATTCTGGTGAAGCCAAGATGTATGCAGACTCGAAGAAGAAGATGTTGTTGAGAAGGATGTATGATCCAATGCAGTTGGTTAACTTCTCAAGAAATGATCAGAGGAAATTATATGATACTGAATGTTCATTTTTACCATTTTGGAAGAATGAAGAAGGTCGATATCGTAAGATTCTCCAAGTCTGCTTACATGAAAATATTCATGCAAATAGCAAACGATTGTTATTTGATGGATGATGAAGATTTTTTTTTAAGACTGAAGAAATCAAAGATGCTGCTGTCAAGGGGGAATTTGTTGATGCATGTTGATGTGACAACAGCAACTTAGATTTGATTAGTCTTTTAGATTAAGACATTATGTTATTTTATGTCTGATTCATATATGTGTAATTGATAGATTATGGACTTCGTGTTTTGGTAATGATCGATTACATGTTTTGGTGTTATATATATGTTTATATATGATGTTTGTTATGTATGTTATACAGGTACAAACATAATATATGTTAGGTTTCTTGTACATGAAGTACTTGGAAAATAACTAGGCATAGATGTTGATGGTAATTAGTACTAACGAAGATAATCTTCGTTAGGAACAAACGAAGATAATCTTCGTTATATGGGCTGGGCTGCTAAGTTCGTAAGAACAAAGCCCAGCAGGCCCAATATCAATCAGAAACATATATAAATGAATGGAAACCCTAAATTGGGATCCGTTCAACACTCACTCACCTACGGCGACTAAGTTCGTTTCTAGCATATAGAAAACGAAGATAGATCACATACGGCTGATTATATACATATAATTAGCAATATATTCGATAACTAATCAAACTAGTTATCTTGTGAGGATTCCGCACTCACGACATAACAATAGACGATCTCGAGAGCGATCTGCAGCTATCGAGGGACTCACATATATAATATATATATATATATATATATATATATATATATATATATAGTGAAGGGATCAAGTGAGAACCAACATATATGGTGAGAACCGTGAGAACCACTAAAAAACCATCTCTAAGGGCTTTGCCCTTAGAGTTAAGGGCTACGCCCGTACCGTATACAACCGTCACCATCTCTTGGATCGCCGCCCATCAAATCCATACGATTCTCATATGTGTCCCTTGACGGTCAGTTTAGAACGGATAAGGGCCTCTGGCCCGTACCGTATACATACGTTTTCTTAACGCGTAACCCATATGATTTTTTACAAATTTTTTTTTTTTTTTTTTTTGGAATGGGTTTTTGTTAAAAGAAAATAAAAAACAAAAAAAAAAAAAATGAAAAATAAAAAAAAAAAATACCCCAAAAAAAAAAAAAAAAAAAAAAAAAAAAAAAAAAAAAAAAAAAAAAAAAAAAAAAAAAAAAAAAAAAAAAAAAAAAAAAAAAAAAAAAAAAAAAAAAAAAAAAAAAAAAAAAAAAAAAAAAAAAAAAAAAAAAAAAAAAAAAAAAAAAAAAAAAAAAAAAAAAAAAAAAAAAAAAAAAAAAAAAAAAAAAAAAAAAAAAAAAAAAAAAAAAAAAAAAAAAAAAAAAAAAAAAAAAAAAAAAAAAAAAAAAAAAAAAAAAAAAAAAAAAAAAAAAAAAAAAAAAAAAAAAAAAAAAAAAAAAAAAAAAAAAAAAAAAAAAAAAAAAAAAAAAAAAAAAAAAAAAAAAAAAAAAAAAAAAAAAAAAAAAAAAAAAAAAAAAAAAAAAAAAAAAAAAAAAAAAAAAAAAAAAAAAAAAAAAAAAAAAAAAAAAAAAAAAAAAAAAAAAAAAAAAAAAAAAAAAAAAAAAAAAAAAAAAAAAAAAAAAAAAAAAAAAAAAAAAAAAAAAAAAAAAAAAAAAAAAAAAAAAAAAAAAAAAAAAAAAAAAAAAAAAAAAAAAAAAAAAAAAAAAAAAAAAAAAAAAAAAAAAAAAAAAAAAAAAAAAAAAAAAAAAAAAAAAAAAAAAAAAAAAAAAAAAAAAAAAAAAAAAAAAAAAAAAAAAAAAAAAAAAAAAAAAAAAAAAAAAAAAAAAAAAAAAAAAAAAAAAAAAAAAAAAAAAAAAAAAAAAAAAAAAAAAAAAAAAAAAAAAAAAAAAAAAAAAAAAAAAAAAAAAAAAAAAAAAAAAAAAAAAAAAAAAAAAAAAAAAAAAAAAAAAAAAAAAAAAAAAAAAAAAAAAAAAAAAAAAAAAAAAAAAAAAAAAAAAAAAAAAAAAAAAAAAAAAAAAAAAAAAAAAAAAAAAAAAAAAAAAAAAAAAAAAAAAAAAAAAAAAAAAAAAAAAAAAAAAAAAAAAAAAAAAAAAAAAAAAAAAAAAAAAAAAAAAAAAAAAAAAAAAAAAAAAAAAAAAAAAAAAAAAAAAAAAAAAAAAAAAAAAAAAAAAAAAAAAAAAAAAAAAAACTATGTTTTGCCATCATTTTTAATTCAATCTTTCATGTCTATATCTCGATCCTTTCCCTATTATATATATATATATATATATATATATATATATATATATATATATATATATAATATATATATATATATATATATATATATATATATATATATATATATATATATATATATATATATATATATATATATATATATATATATATATATATATATATATATATATATATATATATATATATATATATATATATATATATATATATATATATATATATATATATATATATATATATATATATATATATATATATATATATATATATATATATATATATATATATATATATATATATATATATATATATATATATATATATATATATATATATATATATATATATATATATATATATATATATATATATATATATATATATATATATATATATATATATATATATATATATATATATATATATATATATATATATATATATATATATATATATATATATATATATATATATATATATATATATATATATATATATATATATATATATATATATATATATATATATATATATATATATATATATATATATATATATATATATATATATATATATATATATATATATATATATATATATATATATATATATATATATATATATATATATATATATATATATATATATATATATATATATATATATATATATATATATATATATATATATATATATATATATATATATATATATATATATATATATATATATATATATATATATATATATATATATATATATATATATATATATATATATATATATATATATATATATATATATATATATATATATATATATATATATATATATATATATATATATATATATATATATATATATATATATATATATATATATATATATATATATATATATATATATATATATATATATATATATATATATATATATATATATATATATATATATATATATATATATATATATATATATATATATATATATATATATATATATATATATATATATATATATATATATATATATATATATATATATATATATATATATATATATATATATATATATATATATATATATATATATATATATATATATATATATATATATATATATATATATATATATATATATATATATATATATATATATATATATATATATATATATATATATATATATATATATATATATATATATATATATATATATATATATATATATATATATATATATATATATATATATATATATATATATATATATATATATATATATATATATATATATATATATATATATATATATATATATATATATATATATATATATATATATATATATATATATATATATATATATATATATATATATATATATATATATATATATATATATATATATATATATATATATATATATATATATATATATATATATATATATATATATATATATATATATATATATATATATATATATATATATATATATATATATATATATATATATATATATATATATATATATATATATATATATATATATATATATATATATATATATATATATATATATATATATATATATATATATATATATATATATATATATATATATATATATATATATATATATATATATATATATATATATATATATATATATATATATATATATATATATATATATATATATATATATATATATATATATATATATATATATATATATATATATATATATATATATATATATATATATATATATATATATATATATATATATATATATATATATATATATATATATATATATATATATATATATATATATATATATATATATATATATATATATATATATATATATATATATATATATATATATATATATATATATATATATATATATATATATATATATATATATATATATATATATATATATATATATATATATATATATATATATATATATATATATATATATATATATATATATATATATATATATATATATATATATATATATATATATATATATATATATATATATATATATATATATATATGTGTTGTATGTATCCCCAATAGGTGTTTGAATGTGAAATAAAGCTAATATGAAGTCCAGGGACTAAAATTGACAAAAGTGAAACTTGAAAAACGGGATTAGGGTTTAGGTTAAGCCTAATCTCATTGTTTTGCAGCCTAATTACATTCCTAAGCACAAACATACTGTTCCATCAATTCCATATCGATTTCTTAAGGAATCTCCAAGTTTTTGGTCAATCAATTGGGTGTTTTTGTATTGAATCGATTGGCTATCAAACAATCAGGTAATCAATGGGTTGTTAATTGTATTTTCAAATCAAAAGATGTTTTAATATGGATTCAAAACTGGTTTAAAAGGGTTTTGGCAAATTATTAGAGTTTAAAAGATGTTTTGGTCAATTGATGTTCCTAATGGTGTTTAATGGGTTTATAATTGATCTTGATGATCAAAAGATGTTCAATTATGTCAAAAACGTGCTTTGGAAGAAGCCATTGTCGATCAATTTCTGGAAAAATGAAGAACAGAGTCGTTTTTGAATACTGAACGAAGTTAAGTTTAAATTCGTTTTCTGGGTTTAAATTCGTTTTCTGGACAAAGTTAAGCTTAAGTTCGTTTGAGCCATCTTCGTTGAGCCTAAATTCGTTTTCTGGAAAACTAACTTCGTTTGACAAAACGAAGATGATCTTCGTTTAAAACATTCTAAGTTCGTTTGATGAAGTTAAATTCGTTTTAAGAAGCTAAGTTCGTAAGAACAAAACTAAGTTCGTTTTCAAGTTAATTAAGGTCCCAAATGACTTATATTTCATATGTTAATGTACGATAGGTGTCGGGGGATTACTATTAAGCACTACTAGCTGTTGTTACGCGCATACACTACTACGAGGTAAGATACACTACTTTTGTCACGCTGAGGGTGCAACATAAATGGTTTCATAAACTATAACCTCAATAACGGTAATGTATAACCTATAATGTGGTTGGGTTGATATGGGAGGTACTCGGGGAATAATGATGACGATGCCTATGATGTTTCCCCGTAGTTATGTTTATGATATGTTATGATGACGGTGGCAATGATATGTTTACGATATGATATGTAATGATTACGGTGGTTAATGATATGTTTATGATATGTTATGATGACGGTGGCAATGATATGTTTACGATATGATATGTAATGATTACGGTGGTTAATGATATGTTTACGATATGATATGTAATGATTACGGTGGTTAATGATATGTTTACGATATGATATGTAATGATTACGGTGGTTAATGATATGTTTATGATATGTTATGATGACGGTGGCAATGATATGTTTATGATATGTTATGATGACGGTGGCAATGATATGTTTATGATATGTTATGATGACGGTGGCAATGATATGTTTATGATATGTTATGATGACGGTGGCAATGATATGTTTATGATATGTTATGATGACGGTGGCAATGATATGTTTACGATATGATATGTAATGATTACGGTGGTTAATGATATGTTTATGATATGTTATGATGACGGTGGCAATGATATGTTTATGATATGATATGATGAACGGTGGTTAATGATATGTTTACGATATGATATGTATGATGAACGGTGGTTAATGATATGTTTACGATATGATATGTTATGATGAACGGTGGTTAATGATATGTTTACGATATGATATGTAATGATTACGGTGGTTAATGATATGTTTACGATATGATATGTAATGATTACGGTGGTTAATGATATGTTTATGATATGTTATGATGACGGTGGCAATGATATGTTTACGATATGATATGTAATGATTACGGTGGTTAATGATATGTTTACGATATGATATGTAATGATCACGGTGGTTAATGATATGTTTACGATATGATATGTAATGATGACGGTGGTTAATGATATGTTTACGATATGATATGTAATGATTACGGTGGTTAATGATATGTTTATGATATGTTATGATGACGGTGGCAATGATATGTTTACGATATGATATGTAATGATTACGGTGGTTAATGATATGTTTACGATATGATATGTAATGATTACGGTGGTTAATGATATGTTTATGATATGTTATGATGAACGGTGGTTAATGATATGTTTATAGGTGGTAATAGGTACACAGTGCCTTACGGTGGTAATAGGTACACAGTGCCTTACGGTGGTAATAGGTACACAGTGCCTTACGGTGGTAATAGGTACACAGTGCCTTACGGTGGTAATAGGTACATCGTGCCTTACGGTGGTAATAGGTACGTATAAATGGTGCCTGACGGTGGTAAAAGGTACGCCATGCCTGACGGTGGTTATAGGTATGTAAAATGAGATGACATAGTCACAACTTAATAATGAGATGAAACGGTGAAATTGATTAGGCACGCTTAGGGTCATGAACTCTATGCTTATATGTGATGTGGATACGTGATGTGGATATGTTTATGATATGTTATGATGACGGTGGCAATGATATGTTTATGATATGTTATAATGACGGTGGCAATGATATGTTTATGATATGTTTATGATATGTTATGATGACGGTGGCAATGATATGTTTATACGGTGGTATGAATGCCTAATTAAAATGACGTAATGTTTTAAAGTGACGATTTAATGGATGAAATGTTTGCTTAAACCTGGTGTTATCTTACTTAGCTTTATAGCTAACACTTGTTTCTTTTAATGTGTTGACACCCCTCAGGTTAGGCATTGAGATGACGTGTGAAGCTTTGACGAGAGATGGGTAGATGATCAAGCTGGCTTTAGTTTACCCAATAGCTTCGCATAAACCTTATGTTATTGATTTCCTTTATGGAACTTATGTAATGACTATGTTATGATTGCTTTATGTTGGGCAATCTTATGGATTTCTTTTATTACTGATTTGATGCTATTAGTAACACCACTTATGTTTCTCAACTGTTTTCCTTAGTTGAGTATTTTCCTAAATCGTTTCCGCATGATTTAACGCCGTTAGGCGAAAATTTTTGGAAATCCATATTTTTACGAATCGGGTGTTACAAGTTGGTATCAGAGAAGTAGTTTAAGTGAACCAAGGCCTATTGACCATAGGATTTGGACTTAAACTTAAGATGCGCATGCTAGGTATTCGTAGGATGCCTTAGCTAGTGATGACATGTGATGTAGGATGGGTTGGGATGAGTGCGAGTATGATAAGGCTTATGAGATGTTTATGTTATGATGACGGTGGCAATGATATGTTTATGATATGTTATGATGACGGTGGCAATGATATGTTTATGATATGTTATGATGACGGTGGCAATGATATGTTTATGATATGTTATGATGACGGTGGCAATGATATGTTTATGATATGTTATGATGACGGTGGCAATGATATGTTTATGATATGTTATGATGACGGTGGCAATGATATGTTTATGATATGTTATGATGACGGTGGCAATGATATGTTTATGATATGTTATGATGACGGTGGCAATGATATGTTTATGATATGTTATGATGACGGTGGCAATGATATGTTTACGATATGATATGTAATGATTACGGTGGTTAATGATATGTTTATGATATGTTATGATGACGGTGGCAATGATATGTTTATGATATGTTATGATGACGGTGGCAATGATATGTTTATGATATGTTATGATGACGGTGGCAATGATATGTTTATGATATGTTATGATGACGGTGGCAATGATATGTTTATGATATGTTATGATGACGGTGGCAATGATATGTTTATGATATGTTATGATGACGGTGGCAATGATATGTTTATGATATGTTATGATGACGGTGGCAATGATATGTTTATGATATGTTATGATGACGGTGGCAATGATATGTTTATGATATGTTATGATGACGGTGGCAATGATATGTTTACGATATGATATGTAATGACGGTGGTTAATGATATGTTTATGATATGTTATGATGACGGTGGCAATGATATGTTTATGATATGTTATGATGACGGTGGCAATGATATGTTTATGATATGTTATGATGACGGTGGCAATGATATGTTTATGATATGTTATGATGACGGTGGCAATGATATGTTTACGATATGATATGTAATGATTACGGTGGTTAATGATATGTTTATGTTATGATGATATGATTTAGCCTTATCCCAACGAACTTTTGTTTTATTTCGCGCTTATCGACTCCACCATTTTATTGAAGGAAAATGGTTAACACTCGCAACCGCAACATCCAACGTGACGGAGCAACTGCCAGCGTTACTCCACCTGCCCATCCAGGTGCAGTTGCTACTAATGCTGCTGCTACCGCAGCTAACGTGAATGGAAATCGAGGAAACCCCCAGCAAGTGAATCCTCAGCAGGTCAATCGACAAGGCTCGTTAGGCCCTATGCCTCCACCTCCCGGCAATCCACCTAGAGTTAACGAAGCAGCGGTGGAGCAGATCCCTAATGCAGCTGAACTGTACAATCTTGTGCTGACTCTCCAAGCCCAGTTAGCACAGACTCAAGAGCAACTGAACAACGCTCTTGCTGAGAATGCTGAAGGAACCGATGGCAACTACTCAGTGCCATCTCACCACATTGAGCCACCAGTGGATAATGTTGTCGTTCCCCCTGTTAATGTGGATGTGGCTCCTCCTAATGTAGTTCAAGCCCCTCGATTCAAGTTCGAAAGCTTCCAGAAGTGTGGAGCTCAGAAATTCAATGGAACACTTAACGCCGTAGGCTGTATGGAATGGCTTGATGATACTGAGATGGTCTTTGAAGCTTGTGACTGTCCAGAGGATAAAAAGGTGTTGTGTGCGAGTAGAATGTTGAAAGAAGGTGCTCGAGACTGGTGGAAGAGCATTACTATTTCAATGACTCCGGATATGGTAACTGCTATTACGTGGGCTGACTTTAAGCAGAAATTCATTGAGGAGTATATCGGGACTCATGAACAGCGCAAAATGGAAAAAGAGTTCCGTGCTTTAACAGCTGAAGTTGGCAAAATTAATGATTATGCTCGTTCCTTTATGGAAAAGATGAAATTTGTGGGTCATCTATTCAGAACTGATGCAGACCAAGTAGCCTGCTATGTCGATGGTTTACCTCCAAGTTATCGAGGTATTTGTAGGCAGCATAAGACCCTAACGGAAGCAATCAAGGAATCCAAAAAGCTTGATGATGATTTTGCTGCGGATAAGAAAGTTGAAAAGAAAGAAGATGAGAAGAAGTCTGGCAATAAACGGAGGTTTAGTGGATCAAATCGTTTTGGTAAGAAATTTAAGGGTTCTTCATCGTCCTCTGACAAGGGAAGGGCAGACAAGGATGGAAAATGGTGCCCTGGCTGCAAATCTATCCATTCTGGTCAGTGTTCTACAAAGACCCGCAGGTGCAATAAGTGTGGAACTCAGGGTCATACCATTGATCAATGCACTGACAAGGCTAGATGTTATAAATGTGGAGACACCAAGCACCGTATCGCAGACTGCCCACAGATGAAGAAAGATGAGGGAAAGAAGGCAGAAGCTTCCAAAGCCAAAGCCCGTGCTTTTCAGATGACGGCTGAGGAGGCAAAAGACGACGATCAGGTAGTTACTGCTACCCTTATTGTTAACTCCAAACCTGCTAATGTGTTATTTGATTCTGGTGCGAACAAATCTTTTGTGTCTACTCTGTTTGCTCCTAAGTTAGACATGACTACTAGTTCTTTACGGTGTCCTATAGAAGTAGAAGTGGCTAATGGTGCAACGTCTATTATTCGGGAAGGTTATTCTGATTGTCCGATAGAAATAGAGGGTCGGTCATTTACTGCTAACCTGTTACCCGCTACTATTCCTAGTTTCGATGTTGTTCTCGGTATGGATTGGATGTCTAAGAATGATGCTGTCGTCCTATGTTCGAAAAAGATAGTCCGTATCGCTACTCCCGACGGTAAAGGTGTCTGTGTTTATGGTGACAAGAAGCCGGGAAATGTTAAGGTGATCTCGATGATGAAAGCGCTTCGTTGTATACGACAAACTAAGTCACATTTTCTAGCTTATGTCATCGATTCTCGTATCGCGAAGCCTACAGTCTCTGATGTCGAAGTTGTTTCCGAGTTTCCTGATGTTTTCCCTGAAGATCTTCCAGGTCTTCCTCCTGATCGTGAGGTTGAATTTTCTATCGACCTTATTCCTGGTGCTACTCCTGTAGCCAAAGCTCCGTATCGATTATCGCGAGCTGAATAAAAGAACGGTGAAGAATAAATATCCACTTCCTCGTATTGATGATTTATTCGATCAACTTCAAGGTGCTTCTTATTTCTCAAAGATTGATTTACGGTCTGGCTATCATCAATTGAAGGTTGAAGAAGAAAGTGTAGCCAAAACAGCGTTCCGAACTCGTTATGGTCATTATGAGTTCCTTGTCATGCCATTCGGTTTGACAAATGCTCCAGCGAAGTTTATGGATTTGATGAACCGTGTCTGTCGACCGTTTTTGGATCATTTCGTTATTGTTTTTATCGACGACATTCTTGTGTATTCGAAGTCGGAAGAGGAACATAGAGAGCATTTGAGAGCTGTCCTTCAAGTCCTCAGAGAGAAAAAGCTATATGCTAAGTTCTCCAAGTGCGAGTTCTGGCTAAAGGAAGTTCATTTCCTCGGCCATGTCGTCTCCTCTGATGGTATAAAAGTAGATCCTTCGAAGATAGAAGCGGTGTCGAAGTGGGAGCAGCCTAAGTCTCCTACTGAAATCAAAAGTTTTCTTGGTTTGGCTGGCTATTATCGACGTTTTATTCAAGATTTCTCGCGCATTGCCAAGCCAATGACTGAATTAACGAAGAAAGGTGTGAAGTTTGTGTGGACCGATGCTCAAGAGAAAGCCTTCACAACGTTGAAAAAGAAGTTGTGTGAAGCTCCAGTCTTAGCTTTACCCGAAGGAACAGATGATCTAGTGGTTTATAGTGACGCATCCATCACGGGGTTAGGGTGTGTACTAATGCAACGAGACAAAGTTATCGCTTACGCCTCTCGACAGCTGAAGCCTCATGAGCGGAACTATCCTACTCATGACCTTGAGCTGGCTGCGGTTGTTTTTGCTCTGAAGTTGTGGCGACATTATCTGTATGGTACAAAGTGTACCCTATATACGGATCATAAGAGCTTACAGTACGTGTTCACTCAGAAGGACATGAATGTTAGACAACGACGGTGGATGGAGTTATTAAAGGATTACGATTGTGAAATTAAATATCACCCAGGCAAAGCTAATGTGGTTGCTGATGCCTTAAGCCGCAAAGGATATGCGAAAAGTAGATTGTGTGCGATGATTACAAAGATTGAGTCGAATTTACTGGAACCTATTCGATTAGCTCAAATCGAAGCGTTAAAGGATGTTAATGTGAAAGCGGAGTCTATTGGGAAAAAGAAGAAGAACAGACTCCAAATGGAAGAAAATAGTCGTGGCCTTCGAACTTACAAAGGTAGAATATGGGTTCCTCTCTATGGAGGCAATCGTGAGTTAGTAATGGATGAAGCTCACAAAACTAAGTATTCTGTACACCCTGGTGCCACAAAGATGCATGCAGAGTTGAAGCCTATTTATTGGTGGCCCAGTATTAAGAACGATGTAATGATGTACGTACAGAAATGTTTGACGTGTGCTAAGGTGAAAGCTGAACATCAAAAGCCTTACGGGAAGTTTCAGCAACTTGAGATCCCTGAGTGGAAATGGGATCACATTACGATGGATTTTGTGACCAAACTTCCGAGGACGCCTCGTGGTCACGATATGATATGGGTTATTGTCGATCGATTAACGAAGAGTGCTCACTTTCTCCCAGTTCGTGAGACTGCTCCTATGGAGAACTTCGCTACGTTGTATATTGATGAAGTGGTTTCTAAACATGGTGTTCCGATATCGATTGTGTCCGATCGTGATGCTCGATTCGTTTCCAACTTTTGGAAGAGTTTTCAACGGGAAGTTGGTACTCAAGTTCGTCTGAGCACAGCCTATCACCCGCAGACTGATGGGCAAAGTGAAAGGACTATTCAAACGCTCGAAGATATGCTCAGAGCTTGTGTAATGGATTATGGTGGTTCGTGGGATAAACACCTACCTCTTATTGAGTTTGCGTATAACAATAGTTATCATGCGAGCATTGGAATGCCACCTTATGAGATGTTATATGGTAGAAAGTGTCGGACTCCTAGTTGTTGGTTGGAGCCCGGGGAAAAGCAATTTGCTGGACCCGAAGTGGTACAAATTACGGCCGATAAAGTTAATGTTGCAAAGAAAGCCTTGCGTGTTGCTCGTGAAAGGCAAAAGTCATATGCTGATAAGAAAAGGAGGCCTCAATTGGGTGTTTTTGTATTGAATCGATTGGCTATCAAACAATCAGGTAATCAATGGGTTGTTAATTGTATTTTCAAATCAAAAGATGTTTTAATATGGATTCAAAACTGGTTTAAAAGGGTTTTGGCAAATTATTAGAGTTTAAAAGATGTTTTGGTCAATTGATGTTCCTAATGGTGTTTAATGGGTTTATAATTGATCTTGATGATCAAAAGATGTTCAATTATGTCAAAAACGTGCTTTGGAAGAAGCCATTGTCGATCAATTTCTGGAAAAATGAAGAACAGAGTCGTTTTTGAATACTGAACGAAGTTAAGTTTAAATTCGTTTTCTGGGTTTAAATTCGTTTTCTGGAAAAATGAAGAACAGAGTCGTTTTTGAATACTGAACGAAGTTAAGTTTAAATTCGTTTTCTGGGTTTAAATTCGTTTTCTGGACAAAGTTAAGCTTAAGTTCGTTTGAGCCATCTTCGTTGAGCCTAAATTCGTTTTCTGGAAAACTAACTTCGTTTGACAAAACGAAGATGATCTTCGTTTAAAACATTCTAAGTTCGTTTGATGAAGTTAAATTCGTTTTAAGAAGCTAAGTTCGTAAGAACAAAACTAAGTTCGTTTTCAAGTTAATTAAGGTCCCAAATGACTTATATTTCATATGTTAATGTACGATAGGTGTCGGGGGATTACTATTAAGCACTACTAGCTGTTGTTACGCGCATACACTACTACGAGGTAAGATACACTACTTTTGTCACGCTGAGGGTGCAACATAAATGGTTTCATAAACTATAACCTCAATAACGGTAATGTATAACCTATAATGTGGTTGGGTTGATATGGGAGGTACTCGGGGAATAATGATGACGATGCCTATGATGTTTCCCCGTAGTTATGTTTATGATATGTTTATGATATGTTATGATGACGGTGGCAATGATATGTTTACGATATGATATGTAATGATTACGGTGGTTAATGATATGTTTACGATATGATATGTAATGATTACGGTGGTTAATGATATGTTTATGATATGTTATGATGACGGTGGTTAATGATATGTTGTAATGTTGTTATGTGCATGTATATGTGGCTTGTTCATCTAGAACACTAGACCTTTTTAGGTTGCCATGACACGTGCACGTTTTAAGGGCCCTAACGTGAAAAGATGATAGTATGGATTAGTTTAGGTTAAAGGTGGAAATCTAAACTAAGTACGATAAATGCTCGAGCTAATTAGATGTTAAGTGTTATGCATAACCTGTGCCTTACGGTGGTAATAGGTACGTATAAATGGTGCCTGACGGTGGTAATAGGTACACAGTGCCTTACGGTGGTAATAGGTACACAGTGCCTTACGGTGGTAATAGGTACATCGTGCCTTACGGTGGTAATAGGTACGTATAAATGGTGCCTGACGGTGGTAATAGGTACACAGTGCCTTACGGTGGTAATAGGTACATCGTGCCTTACGGTGGTAATAGGTACATCGTGCCTTACGGTGGTAATAGGTACACAGTGCCTTACGGTGGTAATAGGTACATCGTGCCTTACGGTGGTAATAGGTACACAGTGCCTTACGGTGGTAATAGGTACACAGTGCCTTACGGTGGTAATAGGTACACAGTGCCTTACGGTGGTAATAGGTACACAGTGCCTTACGGTGGTAATAGGTACACAGTGCCTTACGGTGGTAATAGGTACATCGTGCCTTACGGTGGTAATAGGTACATCGTGCCTTACGGTGGTAATAGGTACACAGTGCCTTACGGTGGTAATAGGTACATCGTGCCTTACGGTGGTATGAATGCCTAATTAAAATGACGTAATGTTTTAAAGTGACGATTTAATGGATGAAATGTTTGCTTAAACCTGGTGTTATCTTACTTAGCTTTATAGCTAACACTTGTTTCTTTTAATGTGTTGACACCCCTCAGGTTAGGCATTGAGATGACGTGTGAAGCTTTGACGAGAGATGGGTAGATGATCAAGCTGGCTTTAGTTTACCCAATAGCTTCGCATAAACCTTATGTTATTGATTTCCTTTATGGAACTTATGTAATGACTATGTTATGATTGCTTTATGTTGGGCAATCTTATGGATTTCTTTTATTACTGATTTGATGCTATTAGTAACACCACTTATGTTTCTCAACTGTTTTCCTTAGTTGAGTATTTTCCTAAATCGTTTCCGCATGATTTAACGCCGTTAGGCGAAAATTTTTGGAAATCCATATTTTTACGAAATGGGTGTTACACCATGAGACCGGTAAGGGTAATTCACCACCTAAACTGATGATCATTGACCAATACTTTTCTTGGAAAGGTCGATTCGAATCCTTTATGCAATTCACGGACATTAGAATGTGGACTTGTATGACTGAAGGATATAGTGGCCCAACATATGAGGACAGTGGTGTTAACAAAGTTTATGCTTACCAAGATATGACTGAATCTAATATAAAATTGTATGTTGCAGAGAAAAAGGCACTATCATGTTTAAAAATGTCATTGCCACAAGAAATATTACATTTATTTAATGGATTCAATACATTAAAAGAACTTTGGTTAGCATTAAAAAATCATTTTGAAGGGGATGAAACACTTAAAAAGAATCGTAGAGACCTTCTAAAGCATTAGTATAATGTATTTAATGGGTTAAGAAGTGAAAACTTAGATCAACTAATTACAAGGTATTATCATTTGTTACCAGAGTTGCAAGCATTTGAAGTTACCTATTCTGAGGAAGAAAAAGTCGAGAAATTTTTGAGTTCCTTGCCGGAAAAGTGGAGTAATTATATTACCACTTTGCAGAAAAAGCAGATTTCTCTGATATGTCTTTGACTCAGATAGTTGCTAAGTTTAGGGGACAAGAAATGAAACTAAAAGGAGGGAAGCAGGATATAATAATGCTCAGATTCCCGAGCTTTATTACGGTAGGCCTACGATCAATGTAAGTCCAGGTTCCCCTGAAGGAAGCACAAGGGCATTCCTGAGTGAAGATGTTGACTTACAAAAGATCTCGTTTGACTCTGAAGGGAACATATGTCTTGTTTCAAGTCAGAGTGATAATGTAGGCAATCGTGGATATCCTACCTCCAGTGCTTGTTCCACCATGCCTATAAGTGTCAAATGTGCGGAAAGACACTTATCCGTTCTTGCGTCATTTGTGACATCATATGAACAGTTTATCCAAGGAAAGGTTCAAGATCCGAGTCTTATAGAGGAAGACTATAAGCAGATTGATTCTTTGGACTTAGAAGAGATGGATCTGCAATGGCAAATGGCTATGCTAACTCTTCGGGCTAAACGGTTCTTATCAAGAACAGGGCGAAAGGTCGTGGGTTCCAAGCTTGGCTTTGATAAGTCAAAGATAAAGTGTTACAATTGCGAGGGCTTTGGACACTTTGCTAGGGAATGCCAGAGACCTAAGAAGGATGATAGGTCTATTGTGACTCGTAGAACTTCAATCAAGGTGGAACAATGCCTTCATCTTCTAACACCTCTAGATAAAAGTCATATTATGATGGGTCTAATGGAAAACAAGGCCAAATTGATCAAAGTAATTCAAGAGCCTTGGTTGTCCAACAGCAAGACGGATCATATGACTAAAGTTCAAAAGTCAATGAAGAAGACAATGCCTATGTCACTAAGGTTGATTCAGGAAGTAGTACTGTTCCTTTGCACGAGACATCTTCTCAAGAATCAACAAACCCTACTCATGAGAATGTTCCTTTCACCTCACTTGAGAGATCATCTTCAAACGTTGAAACATCAAGTATTATAGATGGTGATACTTGTTCAAAGGGAGTTACTTCAAAGGTTGATAATGTGAAGATTCCAGAAAACTTGGGAGTAAAGGATCTAGTTACCTTTATGATAGACTTTCATGCTCCTGAGAAACGAATAGATTTTTCTTTGCATTCATTAATTGATGTGTGTAAAGATAATTTTAAAATATCTCAAACTGCATGTGAGTTATATCTAAGGGTTGATGATTTACAAAAGAAGATTGATGAGGATCAAGAAGAAAAATCTCTCTTGAGACAGCAAGTGAACATCTTGACTAGAAGAGAAAAGGATCTCTCAGACAAGATTAAACTTAATAAAAAGGAGAATGATTGTATAAGAAATGAGTTGAGGGAAATCACTATTAGAAAACAATTGGGACAAGAAAATCATGAGAAACTGAGTAATGAGTACACTTCTCTACAAAAGGAACTACTCTCTGGTCAATCTGAGATTACAGACTTACAATCCTGAATTGACAAAATGAGAGATATTCAAATTATGACAAGTCATGCCTATGAAAGCATTAAAAATGGAAATTGTCGTAATGTTGAAGAAATCTCGAATAAAAAGAATCATAATGTTGAGATCCCTCCTCCTATCAATCATATCTATGATGCTATAGTTAAAGTGAGTGATGATGACAAAAAGACCTCTTCTGACGATTTCAAAGAACAACATAAGAAGCCAGAATCTTCTAATCAAACCAAATACATGTATAATAAGGGTTCAATCACTCACTACACACTAAAAGGTAGTAGGAAAGTGTTCACTGAAAAGGAGTATTCTTTGGATAGTATTGAACCAAATCTAATTGATAAAGTTTGGGAAGTTGATGTAGCTGATTTTGAGCAACAAAATAGACAAGTCAGAAATGTGAGTCCTAGGAGATGGTCATCAATGAAAACCATTAGACGTCCTCACTTTGTAAAATCAGGAATAGATCCTACTGCTAAGTCAGAAGTTGCTCCCGAACAATCTGCAAAATTGAAGTTACAAGAGATAACATCAAAAGCTCAAAATTCTCAAACTTTGTCTGATCAAGATATGCATTCATCTTATCATGCGAAGGATAAAAGAAAGAAAATGAAAAATCCTGATAAGATCTCTTGCTTCATTTGCAGAGAAAAGGGACATGTGGCAAGTATGTGTCCACAAAAGGGTAAATCCAGCAGATCAAGGCAGTCTAATGACTCAGGTGACAGAGATGTTGAAGATATGGATGTTCAGTTGAGAAAGAACAAGGGTAAACAAGTTGAAGATAGGTCAACAAGTGTTTCACTTAAAAGACTTTCTCAAAGGAACTCACCAGCACGGAGTGGTTCGCTTAGAAATAATCAGGTTAGTACTTCAAATCCAACATTTATGAGGGATTATAAGAAGAAATACTATGAAGATTATGTTTCTAGAAATCCCTCGAGTTATGTTGCTAAGGAACATGGAAAACCAAGAAGTGTATCTCCTAAGAAACCTTCAAATGGTGGCCAAGCTCGGAACAAGACACCTAAGAGGAGTCCCACTCCAAAACGAAGAGCCGTTAATCGTGTTGGTGAAGATGATACATGTTTTTATGATCGCTTCACAGGAACGGTAAAGACTGGTCGTTCCTCAATGTTTCAGAAGCATAGTCCCAGGAGAAAGATTGAGTTATCTCCTGAGAGGGTGCCGAGAAACAGAAGACAGACTTCAAAATCCAGGACTCCCACTGAGAGTGATGGTATTGGACAAATGTCTCAGTGAAAGATAAGGACGGTAAATTCAAGTCTACTGAGGCTTGGGTACCGTTTCGCAACTAAGCACTTATCTTTTGTGCAGAGGACACAGTTAAGGAGGACCATGTATTTTCGGTGATCGGTGACTGAGTCCTAGGCACATTTTTATTAGATAACATAGTGGGTTATCGTACTTATATGATATTTTCTTCATTTTAAATCATTGTGCAAGTCCTATGTATGTTATTTATAATTTGTTTATAAAAGAACGTATTTGGGAAAAATGAGTATATATAAAGTGCCACTTTATATCATGCCTGTTAATAAATCATTTGAGATAACATGATTATTCATATAATGGTTGTTATCATATGATGAATGTGCAAAGATGATTTATTTATGATGGTTACACTAAGGCCTTTAATCGATCATGTTTCAAGTTGCTAGTCCAGTTGACTGGAATGAGAAATCCTAAGTCACTATTTCTCAAGAACTGTTTTCATTCAGAAAAAGGGTTCTATTGCAAGAGAGACAATGTCAGTCAGGGTATCTGGTTTCCAGGGGGAGTTAGCTGTGTTCTGTGTGAACACTGAATAAATGTGTATCGTGATAAGGGTGTAGTGTAATAAAGACAAATTTGAGTGTGTTTGGTACACCTCGAATTAGGTCTTGTATGTAAATTGCTCGAAAGATTAAGTGAAATACTTAAGGTTTCGGTCAAAATAGGTCAAACGGAATCACTGAGTTGATATATTTGACAGATATTTTGATTTGCAATTTACCATTAAATAATTGAGCCAAAGATACTTAATGTGTGAACTAACATGATAAAGGCTTTGATTCTAATCTTAATTGGGAGAATCAGCCATTACTTATCTGTTATATATCGGTTTAAGTATTTATAAGTTCAATTATTTACTATTGAGATGAATACATGTGTTGTATAGATCTCATGAGTTTGCTGATGTGGTCGCAAAATTATTTATCTTAACTGGATGTGTGTCAACCATTAAGATAAAAGATCTCCAAAGTGTATGAAAATTGGGTCTATCCAGTCCGGAATGGAGAAAACTCAAGCTTAAAATAGAAGCAGAATATACTTACACGTCAACAACTCAACAAAATTCAAACGGAGACGAAAATGTAGATGGAGAGATTGTTTATCGTGTTATTCAATCTTATGTCTTTATTTTTGTTATATTTGAATTCATTTAACAGCATTGATTATGTCCAATGGCTGTTATTGTCAAATACTTAACAATAGTGCTTTGTAATTCATTAACTAGTGACATATCGGGTCTTGATTTAGTGATCGTACATTGTAAGTTTGTTCAAGTTGTGACATTTATCGAGAATTTCTTTATTGAGAAAAATACGATAAATTATAATACAAAAAGTGGTTGTATTTGTTTTTATCGTGTTCTCTAAAGAATTCTTTTCGTTAATCATACCAAGTTCGAGAAAATTCTTTGTGAATTTTCAAAGTGTTTATCAAGTTCGTGAAAGTTGACTTTATAGAAAGTCAAGGTTCACAAGAATCGAGAAAATTAGGCTAAGTGTGATATGCGTGTTTAGCATAGTGGGCTTGAATATGCGTGTTTTCATTTTGGGCCTAATATGCGTGTTCTGGCATAATGGGCCAAATATGCGTGTTCTGGCATAATGGGCCAGATATGCGTGTTCTGGCATGATGGGCCAGATATGCGTGTTCTGGCTTAGTGGGCTAATATGCGTGTTCTGGTGTCAGTGTAGGGTATGCGTGTTGTTTTGGGTATAAATAGAAAAGAAATACGCATTTAATGATTAATTTAAATCATTTGCGTGTTCCTCTCAAAAGCCCTCCACATTTGCGTGTTCTTCACCTTATGCGTGTTCATATGTACCCAATTCATCTTCAAACATTTCCAGGATTTGCGTGTTATGATGATGACGTCATCATCTAGAACACGCATATGACCGGTTTGCGTGTTCTTATGTCAAATACACCACTTGCGTGTTGTGACATATGCGTGTTTCATGACTTAAATTTTTTAAATTGAAAAAATTTTATAAAGTAAAATATGAAACTAAAACACGTTTTAACCAGTCAAACCCGACACCGTATGTGTGTATTGTCACCATATGTGTGTGTATAAGGAATTTGTTTGTTCTAGGACTTCGGAAAATTTTCAAAACGGGAAAATTTTCAAATGAGTCAAATTAGAAAGTACGAATTGCCTTATAATTTTGAACTTTAAAATTTAAGAAAAACAAATGGTTTTAGTTAAATTTAGTAAAGTTCAAGGTGTCGTTTATTAAAACTAAATGTTTTGGAAGGTTATGAAACAAATTGTTTCACGATCTTAGAAAACATTAAATGTTTTAATATCGATTTGTTGATTCGATAAAATTGGTGACATTTTGGTTGATTAAGAAACAAATGGTTTCTATATCATTGAAAATGTTAAGAATTTTATCGTTCAACTTGTTTGTCGATTGTTAAAGTTGATAACATTCTCGGAACCGATGAAACTAAGAGTTTCAGGGTTTAGAAAATGTTAAGAGCTTTAAAGTTCGACTTTATTTGTTGTTGCTAATTGTTTGTTTGGTTGTTGTTTGTATTTTTATGCAGATGGCTGAGAGACGGTTCCATAATAATCATAATTATTTGATTAACTTGGATGTCAACCAGGAGAATGCAGCTGAGTTTGTTCAGATTTTGGAGTTCTTTCAACGATCCAAAATCAGAAGGGTTCTCACTGCAAACCCAGTGATTAGATTGACGTATCTTCGTCAATTCTGGGCATCTGCTAGATACATTGCTGGTGACAATGAGGGGATTGAAGCTACGGTGAATAATCAAGTCATCCAGCTTACCCCTCAGGATTTGATCCAGATACTTGGTTTGGGTACTGAAGCCCAAGAGGGAGGAGCAAATGGTCCCATCACATACCCACTAGCACTTAGATATGGAGTCTACAGAAGAATGGGTTATGTTGGGGATCCAAACCAAAACACCTTCACGAAGAACTGTATTCACGGGAAATGGAAGTTCTTCAGTCATGTGGTGATGGTTGCTCTGAGCAACAGAAAGTCGGGGTATGACAAGCTGAATGTCGAGACCCAATCTCAAGTTGTTTCCCTCGTGCTGAATAAGCCATACAGCTTTTCTCGTTTCTTTTTCAACGAGATTAGAAGGCAAATTGGTGCATTGCCAACGAGCGTTCTTGATGTATCCTCGTTTATCATGATGATCATCAATGCTCGTCTGCCCAATCTACCACAGGTGGGTCCGGTTGAGCATGTAACTACTATGCCGAATCGAATATTTAAGGATAGTTACAAGTACAGAGGTCCACTCCCACCTCCAGCTCGACCGACAGACAGACATCTGTTTGGTGCAGTCATCAATCCAGCATATGTTGCCCCGGATAATGATGGATTTGCCCATGATGGGTCTGATGTTGAAGGAAATGTTGCTGCAGCTCCACAGCAAGTTCCTCAACCACCACCTGCAGCACACCAAGTACAACAACAACAACAACAACAACAACAACCACAGGTGCAACAACCCCCAGTACACGCTGAAGCTGTCGATGACTTGTTCTTCCAAGTAGAACAAGGTCGAGCTAATGCTGAAGATGCTGCGGAGGTTGCACAGCAAATGTTAGAACCTAACGACATTATCAATCAGGTTCAACATTTTGACGCTCGTACAGATCTAGAGGCAGAGATCGACGAGATGTTCGAGGAGCACGAGGCCGATGATGAGGCAAGTAGTGACCCTCATGCCACTGCAAGCAGTCAAGATAACAGCTCCAGTGATGATGATGGTCAAGAGGACCCTTAAGAACGAGCACGAAGGCTTTTACAAGAGCAACGTGTTGCTCAATCTGAAAGGGAGCTAAAGGTTGATGCAGAATACCAGCCAGAGGAGGATGAAGAAGATAGTTCGCCTTTACAACTCAAGATTGGATGTTGCATTATCTAAGACTTGTTCTTCCAAGTAGAATAAGGTCGAGCTAATGCTGAAGATGCTGCGGAGGTTGCACAGTAAATGTTAGAACCTAACGACATTATCAATTAGGTTCAACATTTTGACGCTCGTACTGTAACATCCCAAAACTTAATCGTTCTGTTGACTAACGTCGTTAGGTCAAATTCTAAGTCCGTGATATGTTATGTGGTAAAATGTGTGTTTATATGTTTATGTGCCCTATATGTGAGATTTAATTATCTTTAATGAGTGACAATAAAGTGGACTAAATGATGTGTAAAAGGCCTTGTAGTGTGCGAAAGTGCTTTAGTGTGTTATATGTATCCCCAATAGGTGTTTTCAAGCGAAATAAAGTCAATATGAAGTCCAGAGACTAGTTTTCCCAATGGTGAAAAGTTAAAAACGGGTTAAGAAAGGGATTAGCCTAATCTAGGTTAATTTGGCAGCCTCAAAACTTAATTAGAACACATTCATCAGCCT